>VFFE01009221.1:666093-814888 GCA_008921705.1 Burhinus oedicnemus | reverse complement strand
TTGCCAGCTACCCGCTTGCCTGGGCTGGCTGTAGTGCTGCATCTGAGCAGCGAGGCAGGAGCAGCACCTGTTGCTATCCCTTACACGCAGGACACAGCAACCTGCAAATGCTTCCTTGGTGGGTTAATGCTCCCTAATTCCCTGTATAGGCTGGCCCTTCTGTCACTGCCCTGTTGGAAGAGTTTAGGGTGAGGCAATTCAATCCCTCTTCCTTCCCCGCCACCCAAAGGGTGGAGAAGTGAAAGGGAAGAGCGTGCGGAGAGCTGAGCTCTCTCTTGGGTAAACACAGTTACATCTGCTTCCCGCTAGATGAAGGGACTCACCTGGAAGTGAAAGATGCCAGCATAGTTTTGTATGAAGGACTGGTCATGTGGTATGACTCTGCAGAGTAGTTTTTTATTCAGCGTCAGGCAAGCAATGGCAGCTAGGAACCAGCAGTCACCTGTAAATGAGCAGAAGCAGCAGACAAAATGAAGGGACAGAGCAACTAGAATCAAAGGGAAAACCTGAGATACTGCAAAGTGACACGTTAATTCTCAGCAGAGCATGCCATCATTGCCTTTCAGACTTCCTGTGTTAGTTTTCCTTCCAAGCTCAGGACAGAGACCAGCTGAGAAATACCTCTCTCCCAGCTGGAGCTCTGTACAGCTGAGGCTCCGTCTCACGTTTTCATGTTCTGCCATCAGGATAACCTACTGTCCCAATCATCATTCTGTGGGGCCTCTTTCCTGCTTCATTGCTCTGATGTGTTTTCCTCTTTTTGAATCTGTCTGCACTGTTGTAAACACTGTCCCCCTTAGTGTTTTTCAGTTCCTCCTTTGGACGCTTGCACAAGTTTGCTGCCTCTGTAGGTGCTCTGGGAAAGTGACTTTCTCCCATAGTACTTCTGTGTTCAGCAAAGGATGCCTCAACCCTTAATTAAAACCTCCTAGCAGCTACTCTAAGAGCAAAGTTATAAGGTAAGCTTGGTAAGCTGTAAGGTTATAGGGTAAGCTTGCCTGAGCAGTGTGAACTAGTGTGGTGCGAGAATTACACAAGGTAGTAAAAACTAAAGCTGATTGCAGGGAGTTGTAAAAGAGATTTATGAAACTGGTGGAGTGACAAAACATAGAAATACATATATGTATATATTTTAGAAAGCCAACTTTATACATATTTTCTTGTTAGCAGCTAGTGTAGTGCTATGTTTTGGATTTGGGATGAGAAGAGTGTTGGTAGCACACTGATGTTTTTGGGTGTTGCTAAGCAGTCAAGGCCTTTTCTGCTCCTCACACCACTCCATCAGCGAGCAGGCTGGGAGTGCACACAAAGTTGGGAGGAGACACAGCCGGGACAGCTGACTCCAACTGACCAAAGGGATATTCCATGCCATGTGATGTCATGCTCAGTATATAAAGCTGGAGGAAGAAGAAGAAGTGGGGGACATCTGGAGTTATGGCATTTGTCTTCCCAAGTAACCATTACGTGTGATGGAGCCCTGCTCTCCTGGAGATGGCTGAACACCTGCCTGCCGATGGGAAGTAGTGAATGAATTCCTTGTTTTGCTTTGCTTACGTGCGCAGCTTTTGCTTTACTTATTAAACTGTCTCTATCTCAGCCCACAAGTTTTCTCACTTTTATTCTTCTGTGCTTTTATTCTTCTGATTCTCTCCCGCATCCCACTGCGGGGGAGTGAGTGAGAGGCTGCGTGGTGCTTAGTTGCCAGCTGAGGTTAAACCATGACAGTTACCTATTTCCCCTTTGGAAGGATGTGGGGTCAGCCATGAACAGGAGTTTTCTAAACTATCCAATGTTCAGCAGAACTCAAAAAGGCAAACAATGCTATGAGTAGTTGAGGAAGGAATGGAAGACAAAAGAGAGAATATATTACGCACATAAATTCATTTGTGTCCACAGCTTGGAAACTGAAATTCTGGTCACCTCAAAAAGAAAGGCAATGGGTTTTTTGTTTGTTTGTTTTAAAAAAAGTACCGGGAAGATGAGGACAGTCACAAGCACAGAACAACTCTTAAATGAAAAGACTAACACATGGTACGATGCATTAGCTTAGGAAGAAGATCACAGGAGAAGTTATAGAGCCATGAAAGACATGGCAAAGCTGAGTGTGGAATGACTGTACAAAGCAGTGCAGGTGAGTGCCACATGGATGACTGTTGCAGAGGCATCACTTATACTTAAGTAGCAGCTCTATATACCAAAGCCTCTTCGAGCATCTAAGCTTAAATTCCTCAATATAGGGGTTATCCTGGAGTACAAGGCACACTTATCTGGAGGCCTTCAGAAGATCCTGTATGGAAATAACAGGACTAAAAACCTGAAAAATTACAATAGCAGCTGATTAGATTTTCCCCTCAGTCAAATAACTCCTTCTCTTTACCTCTTATTCTCATCCTAACTTACTTTGTTCATCCTCAGATTCATCCTCAGATCCCAAGAGAAAGGCCAAGTGGTGCTTTGTAACACATTCATGATATTAGTTCATGAAAAGCAAAATATCTGCAAAGCATCTTTTGCTTAAAGTTCTTCCCTAGATTGTTACTAGGCAGACATCAATGATTTGCTATATAGAGAAGGAATCAGTAGATGTGTAGTGGTCTACTGACACAGAGGGTTTCAAATATCACCTTGGAAGCAAAAGAAAATTAAGTGAGAGCTAAGCTGAGATGCAGACTTTAAAAAGTGCAGGATTGAAGTAAGACTTTCATACCTAATTCTCCTTGGCAGATATCTGTTCTGTTGGCTCCACCGATGATAAACCGTGGATTCTCACAGATTTCCTGCAAAATATAAACAGATGGATGCGCAGGAAAAACATGTGTTACGATGCCTGTTTGCCACAGAAATAAAGGTTGTTTTCGGGTAATGTCTTCCTGTAGGATAGTTTGTGGATATCAAAATCTCTTGTAGAGTTTTCAATGGCAGAGTTTCACTACAGAACTGGTTTAAAATCTGAATGTTCCAGACTTCAGGTAGAGTGTCTGCATGTGTCTACAGGGTTTAATAGCCAGCCTGGGGGACTCCATCTGTACAGTTAGAATAGGGAGAATAGGGAAAAATATTTTTTCCATGCAATGAAAAAATAAACACTGGAGGAGCGAGGAGAGCAGGTAGGTGGAAAGAATATCAGGAGATCAGATTAAATTCTTTAAAAATGAGTGCAGGTTTAAGGTGTCCAGTTCACAGTAACTAACATGTTAAGGTATTAATAGGGTTGAAGAGTGCATTTCATTAGGAATGAACCCCAGTAATACTCCTGCTTGAAATTTGCCCAGTATCAGATGTTTAATTCTCAGGAATAATCCATTGCTGGTTAAGAGATTTTACTCTTTTCCTCATGTTGCAGTATTTAATTGTCAATGCTGTATTCAGAAATGTAATAGATATCATCTGTCTCTGAGGACAGGAAGCTTTTCTTTCGTCCTGCACTTAGGATGATGTATTAGGTTTGTCACTATTTACACTAGTACAGAATGAGCAGAAGATGCTTGTCCTGGTTTGAGGTAAAACAGGACCAATTTTGTTCAGTAACTTTACTTTTTAGTTAGGCCTCTTCTAACTGCTGAAATTAACAGCATGTTGTGCAGAAAACTGTTCACTCTCAGAGTGATAAGACCCATGTTTAGAGTTGATGCCAAGGAATGGGATGCAGAGAGGCTCCTGCTTATACTTATTGCTATAACAACCAAGGCCAGCCAACTTTGTTACTTGCCTCGTTGGAGGGTTGGAAGTGGAAAAGCCTAGAGGGGTCACTCCTGCAGGGAGGAGCCGACAGGACAGGTGACCCAAAACTGACCAACAAGGGTATTCCATCCCATCTGCCTCATGCTCAGTATAAAAGCTGAGGGATCAAAGGGTCAGTTTTTTCTTCAATGGCCAGTGTCCTGGGAGGACTCTGTCTGTGTGTCTGTCTTTGATCCCGATCCTGAATCCAGATCTGGAATCCAGTTCCCGTCCGTCACTGAGTCCAGTCTGGGACTTCCCCAGTGCCTGCTGGTGACGTCATTATCATCCTGGGAGCTTGATACGGTTTTGTACATATATATTTCATTATTTTTCTTTTTATTATTTTATTATCAATATTTCATTAAAGTAGTTTAGTTCCTTCTAAACTCTTAAGTGTCTCTTTTTCTCTCTCTTTCTTGCCTCCCGGGCGGAGCAAGAGAGAGAGAGTATCTGTCGTTCCACCGGATTGGGCCAATCTGGCCCAAACCATGACAATGCTGTACAGGCACATATAATCAAGAAATTGCTGTACAGAGCAAAGAACTACACAGGAACTAACAGCAAATGGAGGTGGGACTATTGCAGGGTTACACAGAACCTCTTCCATATAGGACAAAGAACCACAGGGTATAGGGAAGCCAAGGGAAGAAGTATGTACAAGCTGTCCTACAGAGGAAAAAAGTCCCTGCTTTACACCATCACTCATGCTCAAATTGTTGGTATGGGGAAGAAAAAGAAGACACCTAACTTTTGGACCCATCTCTTGTGAGGGTAAAATATTGCAACCTGATGACCACTTCACTGAGCAGCTGCAAATGGGGAAGAAGACAAAGTATAGTCCAGGAACCGAATTTGCTGGAAGATGACAGGGCTGGAGTGGGAAGGAGGAAAAGAAAACAACTGACTTGTGTGGCAGTACAGGCAGCTGACGCTACCTCTGCGGTCTAAAGATTTTTTCCCGTGTCATCAGCGTAGACCTGGATTTCCCCAGACTCATGTTTCAGATCTAGTAGTTTCACTTGGCTCGAGCCCACTTTTTTGTTCCTTCATAGTAATCAGCAGAGTTGCTTTGATGTAAATATTTGGATTACTCATACAGCCAGAGAGACCAGCTTCCGGCTCCCCCCAGCAGTCACCTTATTCTCCTCGAGGGAGGGAATGGAGGGATTGTCCTGTTATTTTGGGCCTTGGTCAGCTGTCCTGGGGTCCAGTTCTGTTAAGGCAGCTGTTTGAGATGCCTTCATGCTTTTCTCCACCCACTTGCTCTGTTGAAAATATTCTTCCTCACATTGCTGTGGTGCTCTCCTGAAAACTAGCTGTGAGATCCCAGGTTTTCAAATCGTGTTTTTTCAGCCTCTATTACAGTATTTTAGCTTGATCCCACTCCTACTGAATTATCAAGCTTTGAAATCCAGCATGCTGTGTTTTAGATTAAGGTAGTTAGATGGTGCCTAAGTGTTTCCAAATATTAAATGTACAGCAATGATTGTTCCTAAGAGCTTGGGCTCGTTTGCTTTGGAGGATGGCTGGTAAAGGAATGCAAAGGAGGGAATCATACAGTTGTCATATGGACTGATGTAGCTATGACAGAAATGCTTTTCTTGAATTTCTTTATGGTGGCCAGGTGCATTTAATACACTGTAGATATGCTTTCAATATCATATTACTCTAGTTCATCTTCAGCTGTGCTAGTTGTGCTGAGTACAGCCGAAGTTACAAGGAAAGGTTTCAAGGTCTTCCAAGGCTGATGAAAAGTACTCAGTCAGCAGAGTGAGATGACCTGGTGTTCAAGATGCAGGTGGCAGGTCTGTCCTTCCAGTCTCCCTGGCTGAGCAAGGGATCGCTCCTCATCTCTTCGGTCAAGTTAGCACAGAGAATCCCAATAGGTTGCACTTCACTGATGCAATGATTGATCTGGAAAGAGTCTCTTCTGATTAGAGTGCCTCATGCTGCCTGGGTACTATCCAAAGGACCTTTGTTTTCACTGGGTTGATTCACTTCGGACTGTAACTTCATTACAAAGAGTCAAAGTTACAGCAAGGGAGGCCGAAAATCCTAGGAAAAACCCATTAGTAGTGCATGCTGCTTTCTGGGCAGATGGTATTTATGAGTCAGTTGGAAGACAGTGCTGGAAAATGCAAAGGCAGCATGCAACTATAAATGGCATTTGACCTTTGTTGTATTTTCATTAGCTTTGCTTCAGTGTCAGGAAAAATCCTCCAGTCAGCTTATACTGTTGCAGAAAAAGGCATTCATTCCTTTAAAAACCTGCTGTTAATAAACCATGGCATTCTAAGTAAATTCCCTAAACTGATCCTGTCAGGTAGAGGAATCATCTTCTTTGTCTCTGCCTAAGACAATTTGTCACCTCATGCTTCTCCCTTGGCCTCTCATGATCTAGACCATGCTATTAAACGGCTGTGCTGCAGACTTCAAGGCAGACCTCGACATGGTCAGACACCCAGCTGGTTTTAGAGTTTCAGAGTTGGATTACCCTCATCTGGAAGTCCTGCCTTGGTGGAACTAAACGCCATCTTTGCTTTGTGGTACTGCCTGCAGAGGTACACATTTTGTGATTACTAAATTCAAGTAGCTTCACACCTGTGCAGCAGATGATCTGACTGATTAATTTTCATTCTAAGCAAAATCCACTAGTCTGCTGACTTGATTTCATTTGTATTCATTATGAAAAGAAAGCTCCTCCTGCTGATTTTCTTGGCGACAGAGAGGATCACCATAGGGAAGTCATTGAATCTGGCGGTTAATTGCTGTGACCTCCTAGATCTGAGCAAGGAGAGTGACAATGGTGCATTTGAAAGCACAGTGTCATGGCAGAACTTTCTTATTAATGTCCTAGTGCCACTATATCCAAACAGGACTGCAGCAGGACCTCTCAATATTCTGCATTATGTTATAATACAGACTTTTTCTCAACTCTCAAAGATTGGCAGCCTTGTCCCTGCTGTCAGCTGAGAGAAGCTCCCACAGGCAGCATAGGTGTGGGAGGCTGGGGCCATTAAGAAAGCTGAGCACAGCCAGTCACTGAGCTGCGTATGACCTGGTGCAGGTGAGGATGGCTCTTTGGGCTTCTCTTACCTTCCATGGGTGAGTGAATGATTTAATATTATGTGTTAACTGAGGGGGATTTCCTCTCTACAGACCTAAACCACATTCATGTTTACTCTGAAGAGAAACACTGGATGGATCCTGCAGTCTTTACTCGGGGAAACTTTCAGGGCTGTCACTTGGCTTTTGCCCGAATTGAGTATTAGGTAGTCTGCTTCGCGCGTTCCTGTCGTGGCACGGCAGTCACTAGCTGGGTAGAATTACAGGGGCCTTCTCACCACCCCCATGCCAAGGCTCACAGCTGCCCTGCACGGCAGCCATCCTTCTGACGGTAAGGCACAAGACCAGTCCCCGCGCCCTTGCCGCCCTCGCAGCGGCACAGGACAATCATTTTGGGAGACGGTGGAGAAGAGGCTGGTAGCACAGAGAAGAGCCTGCAGGGCCAGAAGCATGAGAGCAAGGGGTTGCTCTGGGGCTGGGATGCGGACACCTCTCACCACCTCAGTAATGAATTGCAGGAGCCTCAAGGAAAAGGTTGAGTCAGAGCATGGCCATTGGCAGGGGAAGCGGGAAGAGCCCAGGTCCCAGCAGCCCACATGTGGGAGGGGGAGTTGCCCACATCGGGCTCAGTGGGCACCTCAGCTCAGAGCTGGGGATTAGGGGAGTGTCATCCATGGCGCTGACTTGCTGTGGGGTCCTTGTAAATCCCAGGTGCAAAAGCAGACTCATAGCCTTTCCGTATGTCAGCACAGTGTGCTGAGAGCTTCAGCGAAGAAGCACTATTCAGCTGGGGAACGGCACCATCATCAGTGCTTGGTTATAGCGTCGGTAACTGGCAAACACATGCCCTTTAGATTAACTTTGTGATTCCTCAAATAATACTTGGAGCTTCTGGAAACACTTGCACTCAATAATCCCACCTGGATTCATGTCATCACAAATAATGCTCATTTAAGGCCAGCATTAATCTTTCATATATACTATATTCTCATACATCGATCTCATGTAGTTGGTGGGAGCTGGGATACAAATTGGTTAGGTGGCATGACTAAGGTGACTCAGGAAACCAGAGGCAGTCAGGAACAGGCTGCCTATTTCCCAGCTCTCTGTTTTAAATGAGATCTTAGAGCACATTGATCACTTGATTATTTGCTATTTCTGGGGGTATGTGGCGTATACAATACCCTATAGAAATCAGGGAAAGGATTTAGAGTGAAGCCAGTGTTAAGATACTCTCTCAGGACTTCTGAACTGTCTGGTGTTTTGTTTTCTTTTAGAATACATTATGAAGTCTGATTCAATTCAAGTTTGACCTGAATTTCAAAGTGATTAAAAATTACCACTTTATAAAACTATAGTTTATAACCTTGTTGCTTTCTTGGCCAAAAAAATGCCATTGCAATTTAATAAGAACAGAAGTTGTCCATATCTTTATAGACTACTACAAAACATGACCTGTGCAGGCATATCTTTACATTTAGTGCTTCAATGATTGCTTTAATCTCTTAGCAAAATACTTTTTAGCCCAGTATTACTACTTCATATTAATTTATTGTGGCTATTTGTGTATATACTATTATCAGACAATTCCTCCTAGCAGTGCTATATAACCTACAGTTTCAAAGTCCAGCGAAGCAAAGTCCTGGGTCAATCTGCGATCAGCATCAATAAATACAGGTTTTTTTGCATCAGCACCCAAGAGAAGTCTCGCTTTGCAGTTGTGGTACGATGGCAAGGTGGGGGATACATTATAAAAGCAGAAAGCCTTAAATGTGAGTCTCTTCTCTTTGGGGACCTACTGGGTACAGCAGTGACTTGAATTACAGGGTTTGTGTTAAAACAAACACATTTGCAACAGAAGGCACAGGCCCAGTGTGTCCCTGGCAGGACAGCCATCGCTATCGGGGTCAGGACCGGCTGGATCTGTGATCCTACAGCATGCCAGTCCTCGGCAGGCGCAGACTGCAGCTCTCTGGATCTCCTGCCTCTGCTCTACCTGCAGCTGGCACCACGGATACATCAAGTGTCAACACTTGTGTCAAAAGAACACAAATAGCTTTGATTCTGATGTTTAGGTTGTATTTTGAGTCTTTCTACAGTCCTCTGCTATGTGAATAATAAGTATAGAACTCCAAAACCTATTTGTTAATGAGTGGCTTAGAGAAATATCTTTGGAATAGAGACCCTGAAGTCTGAACCTTCCCAAAACCAGAGACTTAATCTGTGCATGCTCAGATACATTAGACCAGTGTGAGGTTACATCATGCTTTTTTTTTAATGTTTTGATGCTTTCTCATATGCACAGTAGCCATCTGTCTGCCCCAGGGTGCTGGCATGCATCCACTGTACTGCTGTATCGCTTTCCTCTCTGTAGAAACAGGGGACATCCCATCCCTTTAAGATGATTAACTTGTGGCTGCATTTAACTCATTCACACACGTTTCCAGGAGGTGATGATGCAGCCATGGCGATGATGAAGGAATGACAGAGCACATACGCACGAGGCACGGCAAATGGGGGGGTCACGTTGCTCCCCCCACGTTGCTCACACTGTTGTTGTGACAGCGGCACATGGCCTTGCCCTGCATCTGTAACAGCCACCCACAAGAGCTCCTGGTCTTTCACTATTTAATTACGTCCCTGTGGTTAGTTTTTTCTACCACCACTGACTTTGCCATTGAAGCACAGATTTGGGTGCTGCGGAAGCATGGCAAATCTAAAAGAGGTGGCCAAAAACTGCCAGAGAGAGGGAGCTGGGGAAGCTCCTCAGAACCACGTCCTCGCTGCCGGACAGAGACGGTAGGGGCTGAGGCAGTGTTCTGGGGGTGCCACGCTGGAGGGGAGCAGCCGCCCAGCAGGAATGACAGGGAAAGAGGAGAACTCCTCCTGCGCAGGACAGGGAATCAATTGGGAATTGAGAAATTAGTCCTCTGCCTGTGAGAGAGACTCAGGGTGGGAAAGAAGAGGAAGGCTGGGTGGGGAATGCCCACAAGATAGGAAAAATAAATGGGATTAGTAAGCAGGATTGTGTCCTCATACTGATTACAATGTTCACATTCATGGTAAGTGAATAATATGCTAAACAGTATTTGTAAGTTGGCTAAGCAATGTTGGGAACAAACAGCTGAATAAAACCATGTTTCAGATCATAACCTATCCTTTTATTTTCACAGATTAGGAAAACAGCAGAATGCTAAAATAAAGTTGTAAGTGAAATAAGGTAGCGTTTAAAAATTAAGCCTCAGCAAACCCAAGAACTTGTAGCAGAATGAGGAGAATTTTTCTTTGGTAGTTTCAGGCAAGAAAATCCCTAGCAAATCACACAAGAAGAAAATTAAATTCCGTATTTCTTTTTCTACATATTTCGTTCCATCTCTTATTTTGTTTCAATTCAGGTTATTGTATTTTAGTCATTACATACACACTCTCTGAGCTTTCACAGCCCTAGTTAGTTATCTTCCAGGAGAGCTCTAAGGAAATACATTTCCAGCTTATTCCCCCTGCCTCCCCTGACACACGCTTTCTGCAAAAATGTAAGCTCAGGGTGAATACTTCAATTTACAGAAAGTAAAAAGCACTCGGCAAACATGTTACTTACACGTGGTCTTTTCCATTCGAACTTGATGGGTATTTTCTGGCTGTAGAAGAGGGAGGATTCGTTCGGTGGGAAATCAGGATCTTCATAGAGAATGTTTTTCTCCAGGCACTTCTTGTGAAGCTCTTCATAGGTCTTCTCCTTCACTCTGATAATGGGCTGGTTGCGACTTATAATGGCAGAATAAATCCCCCCTGTGCCCCCACCCGCACCTTCAGTTGTAGCACTAATAGTAGCGCTGGGAAGTGACCCAGCACCTGTCTGCTGAGCCACCGCTGCATTTATGGCGGACGGCATGGGAATGAGGCTTAAAGCAAATGCTGAAAGAAAGCAAGATCTTGCAAACTGGAAGGAAATTCGAGAAAAGAGGAAGTTGCTGTGTAAACCGCTTTTTCTATCCGTTGAAAGTCTCCTAGTCAAATTTGCAAGCAACGAAATTCCATGTGGTTGAGCACGTTGGGCATCCTCTCAGAGGGCAGTATTTTGTCATAAGAAATCGGAATTTATTCCTCAGTGTGGAACAATTTGTTGGATAACTTCTGTGCCTGAGTTGTAGTATCTACAGCATGTGTGTGTGTCTGTCCTGTGTGTATGAGTGTCCAGAAGGGACAAGCTTTAACCCGTGAAATCTAAAAATAACTACAGGCAAAGAGTGAACGAGAGGGAAAGTGAGGGGGAGGGGGTTAGTGAGATGGTGTCAGTCTTCTGCACAGCTCGTGCCGAGGCCAGGCATGTTCCTGGGACAGGCTCCGTGTGCAGGCTGACTCCTGGTGCAAGCAGCTCATCTTTTCCTTAATTAGAGAGAACAGTGAAACTGGAAACTAAACTTCTGCTCGTTTGGGACATCCTTATGAAGTACTGCCAGCCAATAAACTAGTCCCGACACTCCCGAAGGAACTGTTGTACTCAACTTGTTGTTTCTACCCTTTGCTGCAGAAAAGATATATAGAGATTTTTACTAGTAGAGAGGTTTATCTGAAGACACACTCCTAATGGTGAAAAAGGTAATTATTTGATGCTACTGAGGTCAGGTCAATACCTGCCAGCTGGGTTTGGCTCCTCTAGAAAGCAGCACTAAGATTCACTGGGTGATAGCTACTTCCCATGTAAAAGGCACCTTTTCATATAGGGGCAGAAAAGTTTATAAGGGGCCCCGTGTGGAAACTGGGCCACTCTGCGTGTGTTAGGATATACCAATCTTAGAGGAGATTGACTTCGCACGCTTATTTCATCACACAACAGTGGGATAAGGGACAAACTCACAGTCTCCATGAAAGAAAATCTAAACACATGTTGCTCTTCTCTATAACCCAGTTCCTTAAAAGCTGACATTGTTTATGTATCAAGAAAAGCCCCCTAATGCCTTGGTTTTTCTTTGATTGGGAAGTCTTAAATCACATGATGACATCAGTGTTATTTTTGCCTAATGACACTAGTCTCTGTATTCTGGCTCATGTACACATTGCTGACCTTCTGCCCTAGTACTATGGTGTTTTCTAAAGCACTGATTCTTTTTTCTTTCTCAGCCATTTGCTTGGTTTACACATTTCAAATCAACAGTGCAATGGACAATCTCTGCACCTCATTAAAAAACCCTCCACTAGGGGAACTTTTAAAGAAGGTAATATAGTTGGCAAGCTTGACTGATGTCTAGGAGTATTAATCCTCAGTCTTCCAATGGTGGCCTAAATCCCTTTCTTTCATGAATGCAAGCCTTCTTGCACCAATAGGGCAATCAGAAAGGACAGATTCAAGTGTTCATGGAAACAGGAATGCAATTGCTTCAGGATGGACTGTTCAGATGCAGAATTGATGACTTCCTCATTACATTTAGATG
This sequence comes from Burhinus oedicnemus, assembly GCA_008921705.1. Taxonomy (NCBI): domain Eukaryota; kingdom Metazoa; phylum Chordata; class Aves; order Charadriiformes; family Burhinidae; genus Burhinus; species Burhinus oedicnemus. Next base: position 802,667 of record VFFE01009221.1, on the reverse strand, counting down.
CAAGGATTGCAGGGCTCATATTTGACATTACTTTACAGCACAGCTTGGCAGAGCCATGTGTCACTCTTTCCAGGGTATTTCAAGAGCAATGCAAGTAGTGTGATGCAAGGGCCTCTCACTGCACAGCTTCAGCAAAAACGCTCATTTTGGAGCCTGTGCATATGTTCTTTCTTTCATATTCTCCCTTCTTGCCCAATACAAAAATTTATCTATTACATCTCGTACACAGAGCTCTGTTTCGAGAAGAATGTCAGTAGCACACGTGTGGTATTTGACAAACTCCTTGGGGGCTGCTGGGGAGGATCAAGTGAAGTAATAGCAGTATTTTATTTTTTTTTTTTGGGACAGTCAGCAAGCGTCAGGGTATGACCTGCTGCTACTGCTACAGCTAACAGTTCAGCTAGTGCCTGCATAGGGAACGGCAGGTGGACATGCACTTCTCACTTCTAACCCAATACTGCTCTTTACGGATGTTCAGGAGTATTATGTGGTTATACCTGTTCAAAAAACAGCTTTTCCTTTTCTTATTTTTTACTGGACAGATGGTTTTGTTATGTAGGTCTTTTTTTGTGAGAAATAGCCGTTGCTAGTAAAGTACAAACAGTGTCTTTAAAGAAACACAAGTTACCATAGAAAAGAATGGATGTGCTATCTGCTACAAACAGCAAAATAAACCTTTTGTCCATTAGGAATTAAACCACCTTTTGCAATGGAATTTTTTGCAAGCAGAAGCACCTCAATAACTGACCTGTTCAGACAGAGCAAAAGTGAACTACATGGATGATAATCTTTCTATTTAATTTTTATGACGTTTTATCTCCAGTTGTTTTCACTAACTGAATTAAATTACTTTTTTTGTAAAGATATACTATAAATTCATTTCTTCATTTATGGCATAAATATGTGGAAAGCATGTGAATTGCTAAAAATATCAATGTAGATTATATTCTTCAAAATTTATTTCCTCAGATCTAAAGACACAACTGCTAAGATTTTCAGCAACTAATTCCTATTGAAAGCCATATAAGTTAGGCACTTCATACCACTGAAAATTTGACCCATGAGTATATACCATACTGCAGATATCATACTGAGGGCCAGAGTATAAAAGCTAGTCATTCGCTTTAACCAGAGACCCTTGGAAGAATACTTAGTAATGATTCTCAACAGTAGAAAGACGGTTGGAAGGAATAAGGCGTGTAACTCGCTTCATTGTTATTTTATTTCACTTACTTTCCAACTTCAGAAATACCAGTTAAAACATTTCATTAAAATGCTCCAGCCAATAATTATATCCTGTCAGAAGCACAGCTATGCTTAAACATAAGAAGCAGTCGTCAATTAAAGCTTAGAAGCTGATAGAAAAATAGGGTCTGTCTCTCTTCTCACAGATGTAAAAATCTATTTGCTACTGTTCTACACGGATTAACTCATCTGCATTAAGCACATCAGTATTTAGGCCGCCAGTTCCTGGAGCAGAGGCTCACACTGCCTGCTAGAAGTGGCTGACAAACAGCCCTGCAGAGTAAAAAAGAAGGAACCTAAGGGTCTGGTGGGGAACAAACTGCACTTGGTATTCAAGAGTGGAGTAGTCACGGTTTGCTCTCATACTTGCTGTTCCCAGAAATCTGCTCTGCAGAGGACAAACAGCAGCAGGTGGGAATGACTGACCAAGCACAGGGAAGACAGTAAGAAGAGTAGGGAACAACGTACAAATGGACGGTTATGTTACCTTTAGTTGGCAAAAATGGTGACCATCCTTCTTCATCTCGTAAGAGTTCATTTACTGATATTTTTAGAAAGTACTTCCTTATCTTGCTTAAAGAAATTAAGTAAATTTTGCCCTTTTATAGCCACAAAAGCCAACTAATGGCATGTTCAGATTTGACTCAAAGCAGAACTGGTTTTAAAAATAATAGAGTTGACAATTGTAGCAAATAGAAAGCGCAAACAACTTGAGTGGTGGAGCAATGGTAGCCTGTGAAGAGAGATGGCTCATACGGATGGGGCTGTGGGAACAGGCAGGATGTAGGGGATCTGGGACTGAGGATGTCTCCTAGTTTTGAAAGGGAAGAAAGCATCAGGACACACCAGTTCTGTTTGCAGAGATGGTGGGAAAAGGAGGCAAGGGAATATTAGGGTGAGTTGTAAGAGAATCAGGGAATAAGCATGAAGTGGGATGACTAAATGTAGAATGGATCCCATTAAAATTACAAATTTCCTTCATAAATACCAAGCTCAAATCTGAGCCAGATATTAAAGACTGACTAAGGAATTACTAAAATTTGTAACGGAAGCCAAACCATGGCAAGAGTTGGAAGATGTCGAGAAGCACAGCTCTTCATAAGCAGAGTTGCTTCACTGGGCTGGCTTAACTAATGACATTCAATCATCCAAAAATGCCAATTCTTTCCAAACAAAAGACTTTTTTTTAAAGTAGTACTTGCAGAGAGAGGGGAGCAATAACATGGAAAATGTTTCCGTGTGAAATCTAGCTGCTACCCTAAGCCAGTATTGCACTTACATAGACCTGTGCCTTTTCAAAATCCAAATACCAGTTTCAAAGCCAGCTATTGGAGAGACTTCTACACTCCAACATTACTGTCTTTTACTATTGCACAACTGACTGGCACAACTGACTCAAATCTTACCTTCAGTGACTGAACTGTTTGGCTAGCCTGTTGTTCACTTTCCTGTCCAGACTGCCTGATTTTGCACTGTCATAAGGAGTGGAAAGGGCAAGTGTCTGTAATCACACTGGGTGGCTCCTTCTGGGTTTGTTTTCACAAGGCATCTTGCAGGCAGAACTCTGATGATAACCTCTGCATCTGGCATATCTACTGATGCTGCTTGTCAAACTGGCCCAGATCTGCTCTTCTCAAGTACTCCAGTCTCTGAATAGTGGGATTTCCAAATACTTACATTAAACCCTATACCGATGAGCCACAATCTCACCCTATCAATTTATGATTTTTTTTGCTGCAAGTGAAGGCAGAACTCAATTTTAATGCCTAACTGAAGCTAGCCTGGAGCAGACAGTATTTAGCTTTTTGTCCCCAAAGATACGATCCTAGTGCTATTACTTTTGTCGAGCAGAAGAGCTATCCAAGTTTAAATTACTGCTTTAAAACAAAAGTTGTAAGAAATGTTAGTTTGGGCTATAGGTGGGAAATAGTTCCTTGATTTGATTGGATCCCAGTGAGCATTTTAAGTTCTCCCAACTCACTTCCCTTCAACTTCTCAATGAATTCTCTGAAGAAGTTGTGTCTCCTTTCAGTTGATGCAAATCTCCCAGTCAGCATCTACACTCAAGGCTAAATTTTCCAGCGTCAGCGCAGAGGTCTTCATATCATATGTAAAAACCACTTCTTTTTCTTTCCCATCTGAACAGGACAAGAGAGGTTACTGTAAGATTTAAACAAAACCCTTCTGAAACAGTTACACATGACTCTCTCCAGTTTTTAATTCAGACTGTCCCTGCCACTGGTGGAAAAGATTGATTAAAAAAATAGCAGTCAAATCTGCCCAGTATACACATAAGAATATAGCAGAACTGGAAAAATTATTTCTTTTTTTCTGACCTTTCAGACTATGGTACATCAAACTATGGAACAACTCAAGGATCTTTCTGAAAAAAAAAATAACCATTGTTTCAGCATAGGTTTTCTTCCAAGCACCCTAAAAGTCCTTGAGATTGACAGGTGGAGGCAGAAAGCCCATGTCCAAATGATTCCCAAAGTGAAGGGACGTGCTCAGAAAGCAGCCAGAAATGACAAGCCCTTTCTCTACATGACACTGCCTATCCATATGGGATCCCTCACAACTTCTAGAGATCCCCACTTAGTCAGGAACTCCAGACACTTTTGAGAGAGCAAGAGAACATAAAGGTAATTCTGGTTTTGTCTGCAAGCTTCGTGTTCTAGACTAGGCAGGCTTAGAGATCCAAGCAAACAGTCCTTCATTTGAAATGCTACCTCTGGTCATACTCTGTGCAGGACAAAGTTATCTGAACTTGTTAATTCTGAACCACTTTTACTGATTAATCTATTGCCTTACAAAGTAAGAGTTCTTTAATTCTGCATGTAATATTAGTGGTGAGTAGCTGCTGGCTTCTTTCACTAAATTCTGTCCTTGATATTCAAACAGTAGCAAATAAAACTAAACAAAGATGCTCCCTATTCTGTAACACTCCCCTTACAGAGCTGTCAGTTTGCCACCTCTAGTGAATAGCAGCAGTGCAACGGTATTTCAAATAACTGTAGTAAAATGGAGTTCAGTTCATTACCCTTGGAACAGGCTGTCACGAAAGTGGGTTGCTGGCCAAATCCCAGAACTATCACCCGTTCAACCACACATGTAGTGTGGTATTGTCCGCTTTCATCTGTGCAGCTGAAAAAAGAAAATTATTTCATATACATTAGTTTCTGTCCATCAGTAGAAGCTCAGCATCATACAGAGAAAGCACTACTTCAGTCTCACCCTGAAAATTCCCTATACTGGTTTCCTTTCCTCTATTTACCTTCCTTCTGAAAAAAGTAAAACTTTCTCCCATTATCAGCTAATTTTTTACTGCATGGCAGATTTCACAAAGTTAGGGAAAAAACCATTTGGGAAGATATTTTGTGGCAAAAAGCATGACTTTGACAACCAGAAAGGTTCTGGATTTTTGCTAAATGGTAGTTAAAACTCCTAAGTATAAATGTAAAGCTAATTTTAACATTTTTCAGGTAAGATGTTTCATTCTGAGGCACAGTTATCTTTCATTTTGTAACTAATTTAATTTTTATTAAAAAGCTCTAAAAAACCCTCAAATCAAAATGAAGCTTTCCTTTCCAGACTGAATAGAATGTTCTATCATTCATCTCAAAATGACTTTTTTTCAACTTCTAGATTTGCTAGCAATTTAGCAACAATTTCATTTTCCATCCTGAATTTTTAAGCTTTTCAGATTTCGTATCCCAAATAAAGAGATTAGAAGCATACTTTTAACTACATTATCCAAGCTAGTCTACAGTTTTGGTCTGTCTTAAATTTTACAGTTTTAGGACCTCCTGCCTATTTTTGAACCCTGAAGGAATAAAGAAATGCCTGTAAAATCACCATTTATGCACTGCACAGCCCCATGGGCAACATAACTCAACAGTAAAAGTGTCATAGTGACATATTTAGGATCTCTTTCCTTACAAGCAGCTATGGGTTTTCTTCCAAGGTTGTTTCACTCAGCCTTTGCAGCCTGTGTCCCCTTGTGCTTCCTTTCAAATGCTTTTTTTGTGTATTTTTCCACGTTGAACTCTGACAGGCTTGGTGCCATGACCACTTCCCTGGGGAGCCTGTTTCACTGACCGACCACCCTCTCAGTGAAGATCTTAGAAAAATACATCTTAGGAAATACAGGCACTCCATGTGTTGCCTATTTCCATTTTGTCTCTCTGATAGGCTTTACTCTTGCTGATGACTTTTTTTGTATTTGAGTAAATCTGTAGAATCCATAGATTTGACTAGACTGAAACAATAAGACAGCTTAGTATTTCATGTATTGCTGCCATTAGACTTACGCAGAACATTGTTTACCTCTGCAGTTTTATAACAGATTCTGCATGCTCTGGGACTTCACTAAGCTATAGACAAGACTAATGCTTCTAACATCTGTAAGAAGGCCTCGCGAACTAGAAAAGGCATTTCCAATGACAGCATGTCAGTTCCTTTTGTCCATAATTGCTGTTACCTGGAAGACAGAATGTTCCTGTGGAAAGTGAATTTCCGGTGCAGGAACCGCTTCTTGTGGAGATATTGAAATGAATGCCCATCATCTAGGTAGAGCTCACCTATTGCACAGGCCTGTGAAACACATCAGATGGAGTACAAATTAACAGCAGCTTCTAGTGCTGGACAAAGAAATTAAAAATGTCTCATTATATGTTATGCTTCATAGTGAAGGGTGTGTATTTATTTTTCTTCCGTGACTTGTATCCCTGGAAGGCTCAGGGAGTCCAGCTCTGAGAGTGCTTTGAAGACTTGGGCATTCTGGTTTTGTAAATTGATGTGGGTGCCAGGTGTCACCTCATTTATTAGAAAAGACACAGTTGTGGGAAGTTCCCTCTCTGTGTCCAAGAGGAAGTTTGTGGCCTGCTCATTCTCTGTTCCTTCCTCCAAGGGACTAGAGGAGGGCTGAGAAAGGTCAGAAAAATGTTCTGCTGCTGCTGTACTCAGATAATCTCATTTTAAGTGAACAGTGGGAGGGAGGTGGGAGCCCCCCCCAAATAGGAGGAGTGGAGGAGAGCCATTGGGCATACAGATGCAGGTACCATTGTGCTGATAGAAGGGGCAGCAAGGACCTTAAAAATGTCAGATGGAATAAAAGGCAACTTTGTAATGGGAACGTCATCTCAGAGTACCTCTGTGTCCAGGGCCACACGGAGTTCATAAGAAATATCTATCATCCATTCAGTGGATTTTCCAGCCCTGGTCTTCAGAGGTATCACAGTGCCTCCCCGCTGGAATACAGGAATCTGCAAAAAAACAAAGCCAGGGCAGAAAGGTTCATATACTCTGATCATATAATTTTAACTTGGAACAGGGATAACTGAAGCTTGCTCTCACCAAAGCTCAAAATGAGCTTTTATCACAAGTCCATAAAGAAAACTATTCAACTAACAATGGGAACAGTAGTAATCTTCCTGTACGTGTACAAGCGAAATATCTTTGCTTGAAGAAGTCACCCTTACATCATCTCACTTTTCTCTACCACCAGGACATATTAGTGTTCCACCTAACAACAAAGGAGATGGGATTTTCTTCTATACAAAAGCTATTTCACAGTACATTCCTACAAAGAAATTGAAATGTTACTTTTCTGATTTTGAATGTTGACAAAATAAAAGTCTATTTGTTTTTTTTCTGCTCAATGGAAGTAGTATTTTAAAACAAAAACATACATTCTCCAGTGTTACTGGGATCTTCAGAGTGCCTGGATCTTCCATTCGTTTAAACTTTCTAAAATCATACCAAATCTAGGAAAAATGAAAAAAGAATGAGCATGACATTTGGCATGATCTGTTTCCTCTGCAGATGCAGTTGCTCTTCTGCTTAGCCTGACTGTCACTACTCCTAACAACCTATTTGATGTACAAGAAATAGCATTTACTTTTTAAAGTATGGATGGAAAGAATAAATTCTCATTCCTGAAGCACAAAAATAAGCTGATCTATTCTACAGTTTGCATAACATCTTGTATGTCTTAAAGCACCTGGAAATGCAAAACAGTTAAATACCTCTCTTTTTTTTATCCAGAAATGCTGAGTTCCAGAATAAGCAGATTTATATTGAAGTGAATATTAACAACAAAGCTGCTAATAAGAGGTCACAAGAGAGCTACATCTGAAACTTCCCATGCACCACACTTGCCAGCAGGTTTAACTGCTTTAAGTGTGCCAGGCAGTCAGCTCCCACAGAGATCTTGGTAAAAATAGTTTTCTTAACTTGTTTGGAGAGCCTAGTCTGTTTTTCTCCTTATATTGAGAAGAATTCTAAGTTTTCTCAGATGCATTAATGGAGTCACAAGGCTCTGCATGGTCTCACACACTCCCCTTTGCTGCTTTCTTTCCTCTCATTCCTCTCTAGAGTCTCAGGCTTTCCCCTAGGAACTATTTTCCCCAAATTCCTTCCCTTCCTCCACCTCTCAGCTGCTGCAGCCAAACACTTTTTGTAGGAGCAGATCGCAGTGCCATCCTGTGGATAAATAACTTTACTTCAGAGAGGAACTGATGGCTGTACATGTCAAAGTCTTTGCTACACACGTCCCAGGCTACTGAGGCTTGTATTTCCCTGTTATAATTGTCCCTCCCCACAGCTTCTCTCTGCTTTCCTTATGACCTTTCTTCAAAGATCCCTTTTCTTCTACATAAAAGAGAGAAATACATGAAAAAAGGGAATTGACAATTTAGTGAAGCTGGTTTTTGGTGTTCCATGAGAAGCAGCAAGTCTTGAGGGAAGATTTAAATTCCAGGATACCTGAGATTTGTGCAGCAGCTCTTGGAAAAGCAAGAAAGCAAATTTATTGTGAGGCAAGCATATGAGGTATCAAGATGGAAGGAAGGTTCAGAGTGGCACAGAATGGCCGTCCAGCACTTGGCACAGTGGCAGTGCTCAGCAGTTACAAGATGGGGACCTGGAACGTTGCTGTATAAAATACTTTTTTGGGCTGAACAGCCAAACAGCTTCATATTCATCCTCACCTCCTCTGACCCTGGAAGGAGAACGCTCACTGCCTTGGCCTCTTGCTCCGTGACTGGATGGACCAACAAAGCATTTCCTGGAGAAAAACATAAATATGGCTGTGGTCCTTAAGGCTGCATCTCATCAGAGAGGAAGCTGTATGCTCTGGGGTTGTCAGCCTCTCATAGCCATTTTAGGGGCTTGCTTGGGCACACCATGTGCTTAGGTTCACTTTCTACGGGAAAAAAAGGCATGGGTAGGGAGCTGATGGCTGCTTGGGTCTTGTTCTGTTATGCCACTGGGATGCAGCTGGGCTGCATTGTATACCCACCAGCTTGGAGGCACTTCTGGGTCCCTCATAGTCTAAGATTACTTCCTGTTTGCTCTTTGTTTGAACAAAAAAATACACTTTTCTAACCAAAAGAGTGGAAGACAGGAATGTCCTTGTAAAAACATCTGCTTAAGCTTATTGCACTGGGGATGGTTCTTCTTTACTCCTCAAAAAAAAATACGTTAACATATATAGACTGTACAGTTTGATAAACAACTTCCCTCCTTGTCCACTGGTGATGAGGCTGAACTCCCAGAGTCCTCTGAAACGCTCTGCTTCACCACACTTAGCTTCGCTGCTGTGTCCTGCCTACCTTGGTCAGACTTTTGCATGAGAAGTGAATGTCCCTTCATTTGAAAGCCATTAGCAGGCACTCTTGAGCCCAGAGGTAACAAAAAAATAATGAAATGCGACATTCCCCTCCCATTCTCTCTTCCCATATCGGCTGAACGTGCTTTACACGAACACACTCATCTCTTAAGCTTAATTTCTTAGAAAACTGACTTCAGCAGCCAGCCATATCAGAGTAAAAAACAATCAGTTTTGGATGGCAGTTGTTTGCTACTACTGTCATTTCGGAAGCAGACTGTGGTCTTAGCTGCTACAGCGAACTTCCACACTTCAGGTCAAAACAGACCGTGTTTTTTCAAAGTGACTAGTGAGATTGAACTCAGTTTTTGCATCTCATATGACCCCTATTTTCACAGTGCCGTTAAAATCAGGTCCCTTAAAGAGGTCTCAAGTTCTATTTTCAGTTACACTATAATTTTTAAGTCTTGGGCAGAGTTTTCATGTTTTCTGTTTGTCACGAGACACTATCACCTCAAAAATATTTAACTCAAATTCCAGAGACTGAGAAGACACCTGCTTACCCAGCATGTACTCATTTTCTACATCAAAAGTTTCTATTTTCCCTGGGAACTCTATCCAGAGAGGCCTGTAGAAAGAAAGATAGTGAGATTCAGTTAGTTTCTCCTCTCCCACCAGTCTGTTCAAGACCTTCTGGCATTTTCAGGCTCCATTTTCTCCCTCTCTTTACAAGGTACGGCTATCAAGAACTGAAGATGTGGTAAGGTCCTCTTCTGTGCCTTAAAGTACCCCTTTTGAATCACTGATGAGAGGTCCCAGTACAACATGGGTTAAGACACTCCAACATACCTATGGTTTGGCCTCCTGCAGTCTCACTTTCTTCCCTCCTGCCTTCTTCCTTACAAACTTGCACTACATGTACCTACACATACCTTCCTTCTAGCAAAGGAGAGATGGATGAGCCTTTCTGTCACAGTCTACCAGCAATGCTGACACCTGATGAGCTAGTCCCTGCAGCACAGTCCTTCCTGTTGTCAGCAGCTCACCATTGCTTTTACAGCATGTATCCTCCTGGTCATGACCGCACCAGAAGTTCAATTTCAGTCTTTCTCAAAAAAGGGTAGTGCAATAACCACCTGGTTACAGAACTGGAGTTGTGTATTTAAAGTTGTGTATTTAAAGAGATTATGACAATAGCTCATTCAGAGACCGGGTCTGTGTTTCCTTACACAAAAAGCCTGGCTCACCTCTCGCTCATAGGCATCTACTTGTTTGTTGCAGCCCTGCTGTTTATGTGCCTTGCTAATGAGACACATTTTCCACTCTGCTCGTCTCAGTGTAAAAAATACCATGTTTCCTCTCTAATTCTGCACCTACTGCAGCAAATTTAACATAACCACAGTTTTATTTAATATTGCGGGCAGTGCATATGTCAACATAAGCTTCATTTCAAGAAAGACAGAAGCCCGCTGTCTATGTCAGTACATACAACAGGGGCATCTATGCCTATACATGTGCAGACAGATGTTCACACCGTCTGTAATGCAAATCATCTTCAAAACTCAAACCACTCAACCCTCTTCAAAAAGACCTTTATGTTTTTAAAACTTAGCAGATTCATTGTATTTGCATAACGGTAAGTAAAGGCGAATGTTGTGCAAAAGGAGAATTCTAGGGCAACCTCAAAGACACAGCAACACCAGGGAGATTAATGACATTCATCTCTTGCTGAAAGGATTGTTGCCTTCAGTTCCACTGAGACACTTTCTTTGAGGTTAGAGAGCAGCAGAGCAAAAGCTTATTTTCTAATTTCATTTCTGTTCTAGTTTATTAGATTCTCTACTAGAAGAAAAATTATAAAAATTACTGCAGAGATAAATGATCGATATGAAATAAGCTTTTATAACAGTAACAATTCAGCAGTAACAAGTATTTTCATGAGGGGCAAAATGTTTTTAGGTCAGCAAGTTCTGCATCCATTAAGAAATGTTTTAAGTGTGGGTTGGAATAGTACATAATATTCTTTATCATGAGGAGAAGTTTGGAGTCCACAGTACTTTAAAAACATGTTTAAAGGCTGTGCAGTGTTTATTGAATTAGTGTGTTCCAGGGGTCATTTGGAAAAAAACCCAAAACATATAATTTTCCTCTAAGAACCCTACAAAGCTTGCAGACTGTATGAAAATAGCATTTAGTAATTTTTGTGGGTTTTTTTTCTTTTTTAATATTTAAATAAGAAATCAAAAAAATAAGAGATGGTAATTTAACTTCTCTCCTCCAAGTTGAACATAATCACTAAACCTCCTGACTTATGCTCTTACCTCATAACCGGTTCAGCCGCTGTGTGTGCCCGATAGAACAGTGTGTATAAGTATGGCAGGAGGACGTAGCGCTCTCTAATGGCTTCCCTGATGATCTGGGTGTTCTTCTCCCCAAAGAGCCACGGTTCTCGCCGTTTGCTCTCCATGTTAGAATGACCTCTGAAGAAGGGCTGGTAGGCTCCAGCCTGATACCAGCGAACAAGTAATTCTGGTTCTGGATCTCCAATAAACCCTCCCACATCAGCTAGATATTGCGCAGACAAATAAAAATACACATTTTTGGAAATTATTCTGAAAAATGTGAAGTACTCCTCTAACAAACATTCCAAGTGTATCAATCCATGCATTTCATGGTGTGCTTGCAGTTCTGCTGCTGGGCAGCTGCTTGCCCAAATAAGAGTGGAAAACTGGTATAACAAGTTATCCTTCAATAAAAATCTCAAGAGAGATTTCTAAGTGAGTGCCTTCCCCAGTGACAAAGGACTGTCACAGTGATGCTATGGAACACCACCTGAGGACTGCTGCTCCAGATGGAATGCAAACACTACATAAGAGTTAGTGGAGAAATGATGGTGAGAACCAGGTTATTGGCTTCTGAAACCAGACTAATCTGTGAAACTGTCTGGAAACGCACTGGACTGCTGAGCTTTCCACCATCTGCGTTGAAGTCTATCTTGGGATACAAGCTTGGTGGCATCAGTGATTTATGCATAATGAGCAACTCCAGCTAAACACCTTACCTCCACAGAATGAAATCCCTGCCATGCTGATGGTGAGAAGCATTGGAATGGATATTTTCAAGTAACCCCACTCTGCCGTGTTGTCTCCAGTCCACACTGCCCCTGGAAATACCCAGTTTCAGCATTACACAGGAAAGTTGGGCGTATGCTTCAGCTTATGCTTGCAGTTAAGGAAAGAAGACAAGAATGGTCATGAACTACTGGTGAACTGCTGCTCATTGCATTTTTTTTTCCTCTATACAGGCATGCTCCTGAAGTATGCATTAAAAGCAGGTAGTGGTTTGTCACAGGACACAGTCTGTTTTTCTGCCTTTAACTTGTACCCACTTTGACAGCCTCTCCTGATTTTTTTAATCACTTGCACCCTTACGAACTCCCCATGTCAGTATTTCTAAGATAGTTTCTCTCCTCTCTAGACTTAACTTCTACACATCAAACTTAACAGAACAAAGCAGCATGGAAGGCATCCAGCTAGTCCTTACTTACCATACTTCTGTGATCCAGCAAAGAAAGATCGTGTGAGGACAAATGGTCTCTCTTTTCCTGAAGAACGTCTGATGAGTCCTTCTGCTGTTGCCATTTGCTGAAAGTCATGAATATAAAAGTCAGGAAGACAAACTCTGTAATTAGGATATTTGCTGCACTGCCTTTTTAGCCCTCCCAAGGCAGGAAAATTAAGAAACCTGTACCCACAAATAATATTTATTATTAAAGCAACACTTTCTTACTAGAATATACTTGAACAAAAAAAATTATTATTATTGTGTAGTCATAACCAATGTACTTTACATTGTTATGGCAGAGAGGCACGGATGTTGTCACATTTTCTTGTGACCAATCACAGAGTTTCATTCAAATCTAGCAATATCCAGCACAGCAGAGTTTCAGTCCTTGATGGAGGTTACAGAACACCTACTACTCTGTAAATTAACACATTAGACATACTCCATGAGAATAATTGATGGTTTGTGTCTCCAGATACTCTACCTGGTAGAATCCATAGAGGTTGTGTACTTCTCGATGCTCCCAGTTGTTGTAGTGCACAGCATCTTTCTGCATTGTTAGTTCTGCCCCTTTGAAGACTGAAGGCTCATTCATGTCATTCCATACAAAGAGGATATTAGTGGATCCCTGTGAAACAGGGTTGCAATTAGGACATAACACAGCCATTGCTGTGACTTGGTGTGTTTATCTCTAGTGGGTGTCAGACCAGTCTGGAGTACGAGTAGAAACAGCAGCAGCAAAGCAAGACGTGGTAATTATACTCCTGTGGTCACTTGAAAGCTGCCAGTCATTCATCGCATCTCTCTTGGTGGCCCTTCTGGTCAGGGTGGCAGCCTACAAGCACTTGATTTTTGCAATTCTTACAAAACTCACAAAACTTGCTATTCCTGCCTTCTGATGAGGGAAAAGAGGCAGGGAAAAGAGAGGTATTAAATAGCCATGAGGAAAAAATCAGAGAAGTCCAGAAGAGAAAAACTGGAGAGGAAAAGCAGCATGGGAAATGTCTATTATGCGTGTCTACTAGGGTAGTGGTTTCAACAATCCTATTGGAAAGCAGAACTTCGGGGCAGTGAGGGGGGAACTGGAGATGTCCAGCAGTGTTTACCCAGATGCTTTCAGTGCTAGGCAGGAGTGCTGGAAGGAAGGTCGGGCTGAAGCAACCATGAGCTATGAGAGAGCACTCCCACACCACCCCTTGTGTGCTGTCATGGTAGTAAAAACTGGAATTGCAGCAGCTGTGTTAAATTATGGGTTGCTAAAAAGCCTGCAGTTTGTCCATCCTATTGCTGCAACTAAGTAAGCGGGTTCACTGGTGGCATATGGGTTCCAATTTTCTTAGTCCATGGAGAAAATTCCTCAGTGGTACTTCAGCTTATCAAGACATTTTCCTCCACATTATGATAATACAGCTACAAAAGCCAACAACTTGCTTAGCCTGCAGTTTATCTTTTCTCTTTTCCCCATTTTCAGGCTTTCTGGGATATGTAGATCAGAGCAAATAAATACACACCTTGTATGTTTTGAAGGCAAATTGATCTGCATACCATTTTCGCACTTCAGGATTGGTGAAATCCAGGTAACAAGAGGAACCTGTGGATGTGGGAGATCCCAATTATTTACCTGATTTTAAGAGCATGCATGCATTGTCTTTGCACCTAAATACAGCGGCCTAAAGCTAGGAAGCTTTCCACAATGGGCAGCAACAATGTGGTCACTATTGTTTCTGAGACAAAAGCTCAAGAGCAAATTCCAGGCTGACTTGGAACTCAGTACACCCCTTGCCATGTTCTGCAGACCAACAGATGTAGATTCTGGAGGTCTGAAGCTCAGCATCATTTAAGGATGACTGCTAGCAATTTGAAGTATGTTCAGATGTGAACAGAAGCTAGGGAGAGACAGCATCCCTGGTATTTTGCACTCAAACAGGAAAGTGTCACTTAGAAGCTGAATAACTACATCCTGCCATGCTACTAGAAGTTGCAGTATATCCTTGATTATTCCCATATTCATGCCTTTGCCAAGATTGTGGGCTTTCTGTCTGCAAAGAAGGGGGACAACCTCCTTTGCCTCTCCGCAATGAGACCTCCTCATGAAAAACATGTCAAATCACTGTATTATGATTGAATCGAGGTCTTCAGTATCAGAGTTCACTTAATTTCATCCAGCCTACATCAGCTGTGCTCACTGCAATAGACCAGGCTACATTTCTGCTATCCCAAGACAAGTCGGGAAGAGGGTTGGCTGTTCTGATCAACAGGCTGTAGGCACTGGGACTATATGCGGAGCCAACAGACACAATAGAGGAAGTTGTACAGCTGAGGCAACTAGAACATGACTATACCAAAGAAACGACAAAGTATTTGAATTGTGAATATTTACAAAAAATGAAAGGAACGCAAGAATTTAATTTCACTTCCACGCATTCCAATTAAACTATTTTAAAATAAACAGCTTGAAATGTAGAGACCGAGTGGTTTTTTTACCTGGCCAACAGATGCCCTCAAAGTCTTGCCCATTTCTGTCTTTCACAAAATATCCCTTGTCTTTTGCCTGTGAATACAGGGTATATGTGGGATCAGCCTTAATGTGGGGATCTACAATGACGACAAGCTGCCAGGATAAGAAAATAAAACGCATCATGAGCATCAACTGTACTGAATAAAACAGTAAGAGTTCACTTTTGATAAAGAGCAGATAATAAGTTCACTTCAGGTAAAGAAGGTACCTGTGTCACTAATTTTAGAAAGCAGTTACCAGTGCCTGTATATGCTGCGCCAGACTTATGTATAACAGCTGAATTTACAAGGAGTACAGGAATTCATGCTTACCCATCTGAAATAAGGGCCAAAAAACATTGTTTCAGATAAAAGAAAATATTGCAACCCCTAAAAACACCATGTTTAATTCACTGCTGTATTCTGCGAATGGGAAGATATCCGACTTCCATGTTCATGTCCCTGCTTAAAATAGTTTGCCTTAAAGACATTTAAATATATTTTGGTTCGCTGTCCTGGTTTGAGGTGAAACAGGACCAACTTTGTTTAGTAACTTTACCTTTTAGTTAGGCCTCTTCTAACTGCTGAAATTAACAGCATGTTGTGCAGAAAACTGTTCACTCTCAGAGTGAAAAGACCCATGTTTAGAGTTGATGCCAAGGAATGGGATGCAGAGAGGCTCTTGCTTATACTTATTGCTATAACAACCAAGGGCAGCCAACTTTGTTGTTTGCCCCGTTGGAGGGTCGGAAGCAGAAAAGCATAGAGGGGTCACACCTGCAGGGAGGAGCAGACAGGACAGGTGACCCAAAACTGACGAACAGGGTATTCCATCCCATCTGCCTCACGCTCAGTATAAAAGCTGAGGGATCAAAGGGTCAGCCCTCTTTCTTCAATGGCCAGCGTCCGAGGAGGACTCTGTCTGTGTGTCTGCCTTTGATCCCGATCCTGAATCCAGATCTGGAATCCAGTTCCTGTCCGTCACTGAGTCCAGTCTGGGACTTCCCCAGTGCCTGCTGGTGACGTCATTATCATCCTGGGAGCTTGATACGGTTTTGTACATATTTCATTATTTTCTTTTTATTATTTTATTACTAATACTTCATTAAAGTAGTTTAGTTCCTTCTAAACTCTGAAGTCTCTCTTTTTTCTCTCTCTCTGCTGCCTCCCTTCAGAAGTGGAGCAGGAGAGAGAGAGCATCTGTTGTTCCACCAATCTGGCCCAAACCATGACATTTGTATAGCATACAACAGCAACAGAAGTTTTTAATTTTTTTAAACATCCAGGTATTGTGTTTTGCAGTTACTTTCTGCTGCTATTAACTGCCTTGCTGTAAAGCTGAGAATATATTATAGCTCCAACTAAGAGATTATAAAACTTGAATGCTATTTCAACAGTTCCCCATTCGCTGACTTTTGGCAAAGATAAAGCATTAAGCAATTCTACAACTTTTAGATATTAACTGGGTACATTTTAATACTGCTATAATTCCAGGAAAATATTTTAGCTGTACAAGCAGAAATAAAGACTAACTAAGCTAACAGACTGCATATCATAGCAGGACTTCACCAGAAGGAAAAAATATTTAGTTCATGGTAAGTAATCGTATCAACATAAAGGACAAATCCCAGTTAGTGTAAGCAGAAAATAAAAAGTATTATCAATACAAAGAAAAGCTGAAGCAAGGGTAGCAACTACCAATGGTGAAAGCTTACGTTAAATAGAAAGATTTTCTACTGTGCTTATCAAGGACAGCCTTGGGCTATTTCTGTAAGATGGAGCTTCACATGGGTCAAACTTAGCCTGATGGCCAGGAAACAGAACAAACTATGAAATAATAAAACAGCACGAGGAGCTTGCACACTGGAAGCAGACCACAATACAGTCTAATTTACTCTGTTGTAGTTAAACTGTTTCTATTATCTGAAGTACCTTGGGTACTAGATTGGGTAGCTTCCCACTACAAAGAAATATTTTCTTTCTTCCTGCTATATTATTTACCTTGCGTTTTTTCTTCCTGAGATGTTCTTGCATCTTTCTGGGGTTCTGGAATTTCTTTTTGTCCCAAGTAAAATACCTCTTGCCATCTGTGTGCTCTATGTCTAGCCATATCACATCATAAGGAATGTCATGTTCATCAAAGCCAGCATCTACTGCCTTCACATCTTGCTCATCCTCATAATTCCACCGGCACTGATGGTAGCCCAGAGAAAAAAGGGGGGGCAGGGCTTGAGTGCCTACAAAGAGTATATGAATGAAGATAACACTGTTAATGCCCTTCAGAATTTTACCTAGAGAATGTAGAAAAGTTAACATTATTAACATGTAACTGTCTGGAGCTAGGGAATGCTGGCCTAAGTTGAGTCTAAAGCATGCTCTTCACACCCAAGTGACTGAACTCTTGAAATAACAAACATTACAATAGGCTCAACAGCCAGAAAGAGCAGAGGGCTGTAATGATAATACAACAGTGAGAAGGAACTTGCTCTTCCATGATGCTGAAGTATTATTCCAGTAACGAATACAATTTTATTCTGTAGTTTTTTTCTCATGTAAAAATATTCTACATGAGCTTAACTGTCATTAATGCAAACAATTAAATAGATTTTAATCAGTATAATGCAATTCCTGTGACTGCTTGAACCTGAGTATTGTAAACAAGCCTACAAGTGCTGCAGTACAAGGAGAACCACGGAATTGCAATTGTTAGGAATTTTTAAAATTAAAAGACATGTATGCATGTATGCAAATGGCAAAAGGAGCTGGGAAACTTTCCTGAATGTGCACTTCTGCTTGGCGAGATCCTCTTGTGATCTGACTACTTTCCTATCCCTGTTTAGCTGAACCACATTCTCTCCGTAACATCTGTGCAGCAAACAACCATTGCTACCGCAGTAAAGAACTACCAGGGATGTTTCTATGCTTTTAATTCTCTTTAGTACATAAAGAATTTTGCTTTCATAAAATGTGAGTCCTCTTGCCTCCATCTTTTTATTCTCTTCCTGAGACTCTTGTTTCTTTCCTTTCCCACATCGGCATGCCATCTCTGCTCCCTTTCCTAATGGACACACTGGACAGTTACCTATCTTCTTTCTCTGCTCTCCAGGTTACATTACTCAGTAACTTCAGTCTTTTCTCATTATAAGGCAGCCTGGCTTGATGGTGACTGGCAGTTCTAGCCCCCTGTGTCTCCTCTCTTCATCTAAGTGAGCAGATTCAGACAGCCGTAATTATGCTGGCTTCTCAATTAGGGCCAAGTTTGACCAGCTGCAGATGCTAGAGAAAACAAGGATGGAGGCCTGTCTTCACAAAGCACCAGGCTTTGCTCTATAAACTGCAGTTTGGGAACAACTGGCCTCCTGCACACAATGGGCTAGGTAAATATTAACCCACTCTTGGGTACAGCATGTTCCTCAGAGAATCTCCCAGATGAGTGTGCCATTCTGACTCCAATTATGTGAGTTAGTACCTGTTAGTTGTGCAAACTGCTTGAAGATATCAAATGCAGTGGGTCCCATCAGCAGGAAAACATCAATAATCCCACTTTCTGACATCCAGCGCACATCAGCTTGAGGCACTGCTCTCTGCTTAGCAGTCTCTGCAGCAGATCCAGATGGCTTGTGCTTTGAAGGAAACCAAGGTAAAACTGAATCTCTCTCTCTCTATTAAACTTTTGTTCAGTGAAGGAGCAAAGATAGAAACCCACAAAATTCACTAACACATACTTGGCAGGTATTAGCAATACACACTGATTGTTTCTTATATATCCTTCACAAATCCTTTACCTTGCATACTGCTTATACAAAATACAGAGTAATAGTTAATGAGGAAAAATGGGTAATGAGGGGCAAAGTAATTAAAGATTTCTGTAATTAAAGACTATGCATTTTCTGTGGGATCTTTGAGTAATATCTATAACTATATCATGAGTAACAAAGTAATAATTTTAACCATGTAATGAAGTGCTGGAATAAAGCAAGATTTTTTTTTCACTGTTTCAATTTTAAACAGAATTCATATGTTTGTGTTTCAAGAGTTGAGTTAGTTCATTTCCTGAACATTTTATGTTTCCTGAAGATCAATTACATCCCACAGAAGAATGAGCCTGCTAAACAGAAATGAGTGGCAATTCCAAGAATTTAAAAACTCAGAAAAAACTCCTCAAATCCAAGAGATTGTCAAGATTTTTGTCTATCCTTTTTTCTGCCTGCCACACCCACCTGTAGATTTTTTCTCCTCCAACATTACATATTTCCTCCCTGCCTTCTTCTGTAGACCTCTTAAGATACAAATTCTGTAACGTGACTCTTGAAAGGAGTCATTGCCTTGTTATTTTCGGTGGTTTAATACAACAGTATTAATAGCAGTAGGGAGGACAGGAGGAAGAGACTGACAAGTCTTTATTTGGGAGCAAAAGATAAATCTCCAATAATGTCATGTTCCTGTTGGCCCTTTCCTGTAGTGTTTTCTTTCATTATTAAATTCTGAGGAAAGTGAGCAATTCTCACCTCAGCTACTGCCTTTGTATTAATATCCACCAGCGTTTCTGAAGAGTTCAGCCAGAAGATCCCTGAAGTTCTGTTAGGCTTGTGTGCTAAGAGAAGGGGCACTGAACCGTAAATGCCTATTTTGTCATGTATCTTGTGGCCGAAGATATCCAAATTATAAAGCCGGTAAGCATCACCATCACTAGGACAAACAAACAGATGCGTTTGTTATATGTAAGCATCCTGCACTAGGCCAATTTTAACTCTGTTGCAATTCCACTAAACTCAGTGAACGCTCAGTGAACACTCTGTATTATGGTCTTTTGTTTAGCATCCAGAGCTGAAACGTGGACATCCTAGATTACTGCTTCTTTGCTTTGGTCCTAGCTATCTGAATCAAACAACATTTTCGCTGTCAGTGAGACTACTGCTCATTTGCTCTAAGTCCTAACATATGAATTCTGAACTCTCCCATCCTCTCATGGAGTTGCTCTTTTAAGAGTTCTACTTAAACGTGACCAATCCTGCAATTCTGAAAGAAACTACATGGAAAATTGAGAGAGAACAGAAGGGGTCACTCCTGAAATTGCAGAGCGGAAAGGGAAAGCAAAACAACTTACTCCACATGGACAGGGGCTATGATTTGGCTCGCTGTATCATTAAACTGAAATATACACTATATAATATACATATCTCAAGCTGTTGTCTGCATTAAATTATTAAGACAATATTACAGCTCTCCTCTACAAACACAATACTGCTTTCACTAGCAATCTGCCACCTTTACCTGGTGTTTTTGAGAAGAAGTGCTTCTGTGTGCTGTGGTATTCCATAAACATGGTCAAATCCATGTAAAGAGAAGTCCATGCCTACAGAACTAGGACCTGTGGGAATAACATTCAAAGAGAAGACTACAGAGTTCCATTCTTAGGCTTAGCTGAAAGCAAGAGAGCAGAGCAACCTAACTGAAAAAAAAATAATATTAAAAAGTAGGTTTTAATAATTAGCTCTTTCATACCTGATTCCAACTTCACTTTCGTTATTACTTATGTACTATAGAGGTAATGTTTTAAACAGACTTTATTGTATTTATTCTGATTTTGATCTGCTTAAGAAGATAAAATAATCACTTCAATAGGAAAAAAACCCCAACAAATACATGTAATAGTGGGTCACTTGTTTATTCTGTAGTAAAACTGCTTAGAATTATCTCCTGTTTCTATCTGAGTACCTACAAGCCAAGCTTTGCAGCACAGTCGTACAGCAGAGTGGACTTAAGAGTCAGTTGCCTGTTTTCTACTGCTCTTCTCTGCAGCCTCAGCCACGGGAGTAGCATGCACAAGAGCCTCTGCCAGTGATATCATCTTGTCACATTACTGAATCCAGAGCAACTGTTGGCAGGTGACCAGAGATCCTGTAGACTGACAAGCAGTGGCTTCAGGATCAGAACCTGACCACATGGACTTTATTCCTCCAACACAAAGAACCAGGAAAAACATGATGCTGGCCTAATACATCAGATACAGCAGGAACAACAAGGGCAATAGCTTCCCGCCCCTCTGTGTCTTGACTGTGAACTGAAGAAGCTTCTGTCACCAAAAGGAAGCTCTTTCAAACTTCCCTCTCTCTACTGCAGCTGCTGGGTAGTGCTGGTTGCTATGAAAGTCTGCATGACAGTGGTAATGGACAACGCTAACCAACTCAATTAGTAGTGCGGAATACAACTAGACAAACACCAGATGGTCATAAATTTTGGTAACGAAAAATTTAAATCGTATTTGAGCTACTGACCTACACGTTTCTATAACCTTCTTCTTGTCCCTTAAGACTGCTCAGTATTTCCTTTTGTAGTCCCCCACTTCAAGACTTTCCCTGTGACGATTATTAATTCTTAGCTCATGATTTCTGATATGTCGTGAGAATAAACTACAAGTGAAAGCAGTGTTATGCGCTGATACTAAAAAAGAAAAAAAAAAAAAAAAAAAAAGGAAATAATGCATTATATACCAGTCAGCCAATGCAGATAGGGTTATGCTGTGTAAGAAATTGTACACAGTGAGCTGACAAAATGGCTCACATTTAATGTGTTCCCTCCTGAACAGAAATCTAATGAATATTCCCACTACTGCTGTCAAATTTGTTACCTATCACTGATATCTAGTAAGCAAGTTAAAAGAAGGAGCAAGCGAGATGTTGATAAACATTAAGCAGCTAAACAGAAAGCAGACAGAAATATGAATATTCCCAGGTATATACAAAGCAGTAAAACTGTTTTCAGAACAAGACTGAGACTTACCATGAGCTTTGATGTCTAAGAAACGGCCAAATTTCTCTTGCCAGAGACCTAGATCCTCTTGTTTCTCCTGCATAAACAGAAATAGCTAAGCCTAGCAAATGCAACCGCTCACACCATGTACTTCTAAGAAAAATATGTTTATTCACATGAGATTTGTACATTGGTAACTAGTTTCTTTTGCCAAATATGGTTAATATGAATAAATCCAAAACACAGTTCAGATCCTGATGCAGGAATTCACACTGAGGAACTGACATGCTAGTGGAGCATACATGCGCTCTGCTACAGCACAAAAGTAATACCTGAGGTCTTGGATAGAATCATAGAATGATAGGTTGGAAGGGACCTCAAAAGATCATCTGGTCCAACCTTTCAGGGGAAAGACAGCCTAGATGAGATTATCTAGCATCCTGTCCAATTGCATCTTGAAAACCTCCAGTGATGGGGACTCCACCACATCCCTGGGGAGGTTGTTCCAGTGGATGATCGCTCTCGCTGTAAAAAATGTCTGTCTTCTGCATGTTGAACATGTTTATGAAATGCAAAGATTGCATGGATGGAACCAAACAGGAAAACCTATACAAACAGAAACCAAACCACTCTCCTAAACAGTAAAGGTCAGACAACAGAAAAACTCTCCAAACTCTCCAGAGTCCTGTGTGTGTAACTGATACGTCTTTTAGCCTCCTTCAAATTTGCAGCCTTGTGCCCTGCCATTCATTGTCCCAGAATTTCCACTTTTTGCAGCGTCTTTCCTGGTTTTTTTTTCTACATTCACCCCAGAATAAGCAGACGTGGCCTCTTGCAGCTGTGCGACTTCCCCAAAGCAAGCACGCTCTCTGGCAGAACTCAGAGTTCAGACACAAGTATGCTGAAGGCAGCATAGCTCCTGCCATTTATAACAGGATGGTGGAGTAAGCAGTCATCTGCTCTACAGGAGGCTAAAATTATATTATGGACATAACTCAACTTCCTGAGAAAACTGGTATGTGCCTTTATATACTGCCAGGACCTGGTCTTTTTTTGGATGGAATCTTACTTCTGTATTAAGCATGAATGTATGTGGAGGCATATTTTTGGACTGTTACGAAACAGGTCTCATTCTTTTGAAATACTCTTTGCAATGAACAGGGAATTTCAAAATGACCAAATATCACCACAAACTCCCTTTTACACATCTACTCCAAATCAAATAACAGAACAAAAGAGAAAGAAATTCTAAATAAAAAGGCCATAGAAAAAACATTTTTGAGCTAGACCTACCTGACTGATGCCTTCTACAGCCCCGGTAAAACACATAAATACTTATTCAACTATGAATTTGCAAAATATCTCAATATCAAATACCAGGTCCTTTTTGAATTTCACTGGAAAGTGGTTAGACTATATTTGTAAACACAGTACCAGAAGAAATGAGCATGTGATTCTAATTCTCTTTTCTACATAATATTCATGCTGGAATTGCAGTAAGCCTGAGTTACCTTAGAGGAATCACTTGCTGCCTCCTCATTTTCTGCTGTAGGTTTTCTAGTGAAAACAAATACATAGAAATAATCAGTTTATTGTTAACGTATGGAAGGATTTCAAACGGAAAATTCATATAGCATTATGAATTGTCTTATAGACTATATAAGACTTCCGGTGTATTCTGAAAATTGGTGTCATAGTTAGGAGCTCTAACTGGCAAAACATTTTAATATTCAGTATCTTAAAATAACTATTCACTCCATATTTGAGTTACGTTGACTTCTTGGCCTTTCACATTTATTTCTATCTGCATCAGTGTTTTACCCGCCCAGAAGATCCTCAGTTCTTTGTCACTTCTCTGTTAATTACAATTTTTTAAATAATGCTCTCTAGGAGAGATGCTTGCTTTGCTCTTTTTCTAGTCATGACATGTCCTGCACTGTGGTTTCTCACCTTTCCAGCACTTCGCAGTGCGATTGACCTGTAAAACCTTGCAGCTATACGGCACATTGTAAGTTGAATAAAACTTACTTCAAGAGCTTATATGGTGAATAAAACTTACCTAAAGAGTAAGTTTAGTCATAAAAGGAGACGAAACTAATAACCTCATCATACTACCATCACTCATTCCCAAGAAAGACAAGGGTATACTTTATTGTTTTACAGAATTGGCCATTAAATGAGGTTAGCATTTAGCACATGGCTGTTGCAAGGGATTAAAGCAGTCTGCAGTTAATTGACCTCGAATTTCTTTGTTAAAACTTCACTGTTGTACTTACTAGTATGAAGTAAAAGAGAAGAAAGATTTCAATGTGTAAGAGCTTCTATCACAGAAATTGCAATTCCATAGAATTGTTTATTTTTAGCTACGCATAATCAGTACATACTACAGTGCAACAGACAGATACTGTACCTATCACTGGGAGGCAGTTGTAGGTGCTCAAAATATAACAACCCATTGGAATTCATGCTTAGAACAGTCTCACCCTTGGACTGTAGTTCAACCTGGAAGGGGTTTGCTGTGACTTGAAGTCTGTAGTGCTCATTAACACTTGACAGCACCAAAATACCTGCTTCCTTCTGGGATATGAAGAGTCTGGCAAATGAAAAGCAACAATAGCTTTATATGAATCAGCAGCATGTGAAATCCACTGTAACCAAATAACGATTTGAAACAAAAGATGGGCTGAGAATATCTGCATACATTATAAAAACCTCAAGGCTCATGTTGAAGCAAAGAATGCCAGAAATACATGTTGTATTCAGGGTTCACTGCACAGTGCAACAGGTGGCTACAGAACTGCTGTGAAAACTATCCAGAGTTTGCATTCCTTTCACATGAACAGGTAATACCCTAGGTAAAAATGATGCATTGTAACAAGTAGGCTATTTTCTGATTGGGTCAAATAGCCTCAAGTTTCTTATCTATATGACAAAACTTTCTCTGATGTATTTAGTAAGAATTTTTGAAAGTATATTAACCACATGCATTTTTATTTTCTCATCCTGCAACAGCTTTGTATTGTGGAGAGATAACTGTAGTGCGGCACAAATGAGGGAGAAGGGAAAACACTTTTGCAAATGAGGCTGTGTAAGTTACTAAGGTGCTAAATCATCTTCCCATCACTTACTTCTGGGTGGTAGGTTCCTTTATAAGAACATCAGGAACTTTGTATCTTGCTCTGAGAGGAGATGCCTCATCAATTTTAAGCCTGAAAATATTGCCTTCTATTTCACAAATTTCTACTTGTAGAAGAACCTGGGAGCAAACAAACAGATAAACTGGTAGTGATAAAAAATACCAACTTGGTATTTTTGAGTTACATGCTTGTAAGTAACTCACCATCACCAAACACTTACTGTCTGGAGAAAAACATGCCTGCTGTCTGATTTAATGTTCTTCAGCATTGCTGAGCAACAATCATCATCCATATGAATTTACACCAGCAAACTCTACTTCTCCCTTTTGAAGAAGCAACTCTTTTTAAGTGGATTCTTTATCTTGAAGTCTCCTGTGTCTAGCATTTTGCAGCTCTCCCCACAAGCAGCATGGAAAACAGGGGTAGTATATGCTAATCTTGAAGTTTGGACAATTTCATTACTGTGCTGTCAATGTAAGAGTGGGATACTACTGAGATGTGGCCTTTTGCAAAAACGTCAGCGCTCTGTGTTCACTAGTACTCACAGTGGTGCTGACACTGATGAACTGTGTCAGAAAGACACCCGAAGAAAATGCATAATACTGCCCTATCCACTGTAGCTTGCTATTTTAGAGTCCAGGGAACTTGGAAGTCACTCTGTTCTAGCTCATACAAAATGACTCATTTTTCTTCTGTGGAGGATGCCTACACAAGTCCAATTTTCTTTCTTAATCTCTCCTCCCGTGACACACAAAACTGGCTGAAGAATTCTGGCCTGATATCTTTTCGCTCTACCTGGAAGACCATCAGCCCTGCTCTCTTCAAAGGCATGAAAGAACGAAAGAGCCATAATACCAGAGGGAGAGTAGGTGAGAGAGAAAAGATTCATTTGGAGTTCCAGATCTTGCTTCCTAGGAAACATTTTATATTATGCCATCTTTGTATAAACGCCCAAATAGTCTAGGAAGCCACAGAGCCTTCAGTCTTTCATCTACCTTAAAATCAAGACCAAAAATAGGCTCCTTTTTTCTGTGCTGACTGCAAAGAAGGTCAGGATTAACAAGAAAGTTAGAAAATACATTTGTGCAGAGTATCTACATAGTGTGATGCTTAGAGCATGGAAGAGAGCTGTAGTTCCAAATTCCCATGATCTGAGGATAGGTTAGGTTGCCTATTCCCTGAGGGAATGTGCTAGCTGCTATACTGTTAAATTAGAGAAACAGAAGACACTCCTCTTCCTGAATGTCTTCTTAAATGCAAAGAAGACTTCTTTTTCCCAAAAAACTGCCTTTGAGCAAACACAGGAATACAAAGGTATGGTTAGGAGGTGCTGGAACATTGGTCTTCTTATTCCATTACGGAAAAAGAATTTATTCTTTTGGAACAGTGGAGAAAACTCTGAATTAAAAACATTTTTTTCAGATAAAGAGAGTTCTATTCAGATTTTTCATGAAGTCATTAAAGATTTTTCTAAAGTTCCTTAAAATACCTGTTCTCCTTGTACAGTTTCAAGCTGTCAAATAAACACGGACCAGTACGGACATCTTTAGGCTGATACTTTGCATCATATCTTCAATACCTATCACTGAAGAATCTCAAAACTTGCAAATATTATCAGACTTGTTGATAGTATTCACTGCTCTTTCTGTAAGCACCTTCTTATGCTAGGTGGGATCTCACCTTATTTTCCTCATGAGTAATTTGGAATTTGACATTTTCATCACTTAACGTGACTGAATCCAACAATGCTCGATACAAGGATTTTCCAGGATGTAGAAGTTTCTGACGCCTGTCAAGACAGAAAATTATTTTTGGTCTCCCTAACTCTTGTGACTTATATCACACAGAGGGACATAACATTGTTAGAAATGTTTACTTAATAATTTTGTCTAATTTTTTCAAATACAATTATTATCAGCACTTCAAGGGGAAAAAGAAGGAATATAGTTCTAAGCACACATACACATTTATGAATGAGATGTTAGAGGGGTTTGGTCACCCATCACCACTCTACAGGGTTTTTTTAAACAATAATAGTCTTAATTCAAGTGTCCAACTAAATTCTCAGTTGTCCAGTTACATTCTTCTTCTTCTTCTTCCCATGACCCCAGGACTTTCAGCTGAATAATCTGTTTTCCATTTTCTGTCATATACCCCTGCTTAGTCTGCAATCCCTTGGTGAACAGCTTCTACATTCTGTGATGATGAAGCAGTATATGTTTGTAATTTGTAACCTCCTGAATATGCATTGAGGAAATTGTTTTTCAACAAGCCTGAAACAGAGGCTCTTTCAACGGTTTGTAGAATGCTCCTTGCTGAGCCCAGGTTTTATGAACTATTTGAAGGTAAGCAAGTGTCTTGGAGGCTACCTTAAAGGGAAGCTTCTTCATTAGTAAACTGACTTTGTTTCCTTGCAAACAGATATTGCACAAACACAAGCAATCAGTTAAAGGATTTCTTTTAAAAGCAGAGCAAAGACAGGATCTAATGCTTGCCAATGTGTGACAACCTCCTGCTGAGAAATTAGATGTGTTAAGTTAAAATGGCGACAGGCTAGAAAGGACTGGTGTGAAAAGAAGGAGGAGTCCTGCTCCCACTGGCAAAACGTTATTTGGGGTTTCTGAACATAATTTCCTGCAGAACAGAAATGAGTATCTGAAACTGTAACCTAGTACGTCAGGGACTAATTGGTATAACACTGAGCAATCATTCCTTTCACTCAGGCAGCAATGGAGGAGGGGAGGGAAAAAAGGTGGAGGAGAGGTGTCTCAGAAATGGGATGAGAAGGATCACTTAGCTTAAGGTTAGCTTTAAGAGACTAATAAGCTAGAATTTCGATTTGATGTTGAATTCTGGCAAAGGTACTTGTTCAACAGGATTGTAATAAGGTATGCTATTGTCACAGCCTAATGGTTTCTATTGAGAATTCTGTTGTTTTGAACTATGGATGAACATCAAGAAAACAACCTGTGTCTAAGTGTACCTATAGTTAAAATACTGCTAGGGCTTTGTCAGATGAGAGGACTCACTCTTTTGAATTTTAACAAAAGAGGTTTTGGATGTAAGATTCCACCTCTTAAAATATGCTGATTATTGCTTGCTGACAGATGAGTGGAACGCTCAATTTGAAAGATAAAGCCTGAAAGTAGCAGACTTGCTGTGATTAAAAATCAATGTGTAACTACTTCCTGTACCTTCTAATATTACCAGCTTAAAAAAACCCCAACCTACTCCGTAATTCTTCTTTTTACCTGTAAAAAGCAATCTGGTTGCACTCCTTAAAGGTGCTTTTGTCCACAGCCTCATCTTGGACACTAGAAAGAGCAGATAAAGAAAGTGTTTATATGTGTTCACCAAACACCTGCTGAATGATCAGATGATGGGGGCCCTCCTCAAGAAGGGTAAGGATTAAAGAGAGTGCAGACAACTGTGGTGACATAAAACAGATTGGACTTTGAATTACTGTGTTTGGATATGGGAAGAATTTCTTACACATTTAGTTCCATACTAAACCATTTTCTTTTAAATTTTGATAATTTTGGCAAACAACTGAATCTTTGACTCACAGAGCTGAATTTCAGCAGTCGTGAATTTTTGCGGTTTTGCATTTTGAAGACATCTCTCTCTGCAGTCCTTGTAGTCAAATATTATGTTCCAGTAATAAGAATGGAGAAAGAGGCAGAACTGGCAGAAAAGGAGAAACCCTGCACCCTTCTCTTCTACCTGCAGTGGGACTGACAAGGTAGGGAGGCTTCTGATGGCCCTGCTGACAACTCTATGTTATCTCTAGGCTTGAGGTAACTTTTAGATCCGTTAGACAACAGTAAATTTTTGGCTTGCCTGAAAAAATGGACTGCCAGTGGTATCTATCATCAAAATACTTCCCCAAACATGCTGAGTTCAGACACATATTGAAGAGAAAAAGATATTAGCACTGGCAGACAAAGAGCTTATGCTTACAAAATACTTACTAATTATATACACACAACACCTGAAATGTAGACGGCAGTCATGAAGACTTGGTCTCAGTTACTGTGAGCTAAATATTAACAGACCTGGATCGTTATTAGAGACCTCACAGAAACTGTATATTTAGGCAATTTAACCCTTCCTTTTTTTTGCCTGAAGATACTCATGCGCTTTGGGGTTTTGGCACCACGTCCGTGGGACTCTGCTGCCGTATTTAACACCCTGCAACCGGGACCACCTTCCAGCGGCGCAGCCGGCACCCCAACTAACCTGCGCGTTGGGAAACCTGCTCTCGGCGCCCCCCCCGCCCCGGGGCCAGGTAGGCAGGAAGGGTTTGCCCCGCCAGGGGCGGTGGGGACAGCACAGCCACGGCCTCCACGCGCCTGACGCCCAGCCCCGGCCGGCTCCGAGCCCTTGTTGGGGCCGGACCCGCACTCCGCCGCTCCCCGCAGAAAGCTGTGGAGCCACCCCGGCAACACCGGGAGCGAGGAGAGGACCGGCCGAGGAGCGTTACCTGACTTCCCCCGGCGTGACCACCTCCATGGCGGGGCTACCCCGAGGGGGCGACAAGGGGTGACGCCCGCCGGCGGCGGCAGGACCCGGGGGCCTTCCTCGAGGGAGCGGCGGCAGCCGGGGAAGCGGGGCCGCTCCTCGCCTCGCTCGCGGCAGGTGCCGGAAGCGCGGGCGCGGCGCTCTGTCACCCGCCGATTGGCACCGGGCCGCGCTGACAGCCCGGGCCCAGCCGAGGAGCGGCTCCGCCCCCCGCGCCGCTCCCGCCGGCCCACGACAGCCGCGTTCCCCCGCGGGGAGCGGAAGAGGCGCGGTCAGCGCGGCGGCGGCCTCCGTGCGGCGGGATGGCGACGGCGCCGCGTTCCGGGGGGTGGCGGCGACGGCCTGAGGCCGTCCTGCTGCGGCTGCTGGCGGTGCTGCTGCTGGCGGGCGCGGCGGGCGCCGGGCAGCGTTCCAAATGGCGGCTCCCAGTGCTTGTGGTGAGTGCGGGGAGGGAGGGCGGCCGGGGCGCCGCGCTGGGAGGCTCTCGGCCCCCAGCCGCTGGGCCAGCTGGCTGTGGCGGCGGTCGGAGCGTACGTGTGCGTGGCGGGGGTCGGAGGCCGCTGCTGATCTGCTCGTCCTCTGAGCAGGAGGTGGGGGGAACGGCGCGGGGGTCCGTGGGAGGGCTGTGGCCTGTCCCGCCCGTCGTTCTGCGATCTGGCCGGGGGCGTCCCCGGCCGGGCCGCCCCTGTATGGGGCCTGACCGCACCCGGGGCTGGTGGGAGGGCGCAGGGCCGGGGCGCGCCTCCTGTCCTGCTGCTGGGGCCCTCTGCCAGGCTTGAGCCCCTTCTGGCGGGTCGGCGGTGGCCGCCGTCTCGATGGGCGGCGGAGGGAACGTGGCCCCTGTGCGGTCTCTGGGGAGGGAGGCGGCCTCCCCGGCTGGGGCCCGGTCCCGGGGAGGCCTGTGTGGGGAGAGGGCGCCTGGCGGCCCCCCACCGTCGGGCTGCGGTGGGGCCTGGCGTCGGGAAAGCCGGGCCCGTGAAACGCTGAACCGAGGGAGTTGTGGGCCTCTGGGAGGTGAAGGGATTGCTGGCACTTCTGTTGTGCCGTGCGTGTGCGAAGTTGTGCGGAGAAAAGCTGTTTTGCCTTACAGTAAACCTGCCTCTACCAGGCTGTGGAAAGGAGTAATGTACATTCTCTGTGAGGCTCCTGAGCTTCAGGAACAAACTTGAAGGATCATAGTGAACACTCCTGTTGATTCTTGGAACAAAGTTGTTGGGGGTTTTTTTTGTTGGTTTTTTTGGGTTTTTTTGTTGGGTAGTCCAGACCTTCTCATCAGCAAGAAAATGCTAATAATTTCAACAAATGGCGATGGAATTGATTCAGTTTTGCAGAACAAAAAGCCCCGAGCCTCTCAAGCCGTCTTTAAGAGTAGGTTGAAGGGGTGGTGAAGCATGACTGGAAAATCCAGTAAGGCTGGCTCCTGATTTGGCATTCGCTTTCAGTGCTGTATTAACTTAAAATTCAGAGTGGAAGATGTTTACTTAAGCTCAGTGACATTAAGCCCACTAATATCTTTTCTTTTTTTGTGCCTTTGCAGGGGAAGAAGTTTAACTTTGGGAAGATTCTCTTCAGCAACACCACCATTTTCCTGAGATGTAAGTGGTTATCTGCTCTCTCTGCTGTTTGAGTACTTTAACATTTGAGACTCAAAACACTGTGAAGTGTTTAACTGCACTGGTTGCAGTGACAGCTAATCTCCTTAGCACTGGATAAAAGTCACAGCTGTGATATGGTGGGGTGTCTTAACACCCTTGAAGCTTCCCAGTTGTGATCTGTTCAGGCCCTCTGTGGAGAGGGGAAGATGGGCAATGGGAGCACCACTTCATTTCAGATAGCGGGTAATCAGGCATGGGATGTGCTGAGCCCTGCTGTGAGGGGTGCTTTCCCTATTTAAGATATGCTAAATTCCTCCAGCTGGGAGATCTGGTGCTGACTGGGGCAAGAGCTATTTGTATGGCAGGGTGACTGATGGCAGTGTGCAGGAGGCAGTGCTTTTAAGGCCCTGTTCCTTTTTAGCCTGGTGCTTCTGGGAGTGGTAAGGGAATGTCGTTGCACGCTATAGAGCAAACATGTTGGCAGCCTTACGGTTTGTTCTTTCTGTTTATTGCTGTTTGCGGATCTGGCCAGGACTATGGGTTATGTAGGTTGTAGTTCAAAGGAGAGTTTCTGTAAAATACTCTCTTACCTGTGAACATGAGGACAGCATGTAGATGGCAACGAGATGATGTAGGTGACTTGTGGAAGTAACTAGCTGTTTTAGAAAGGCTTGAAATCTTTCCCGTGCACTTTGAACACTTTAAGGGGTTGTTTGCACTGGTTCTTACCATGGGGAGGAAGCTGTTTGATCCCCAGCTGCTAATTGGGTAGTTATACTGGTACAGTGCCAGTGAATGCCTTTCTTCGCTTGTGTCAAACGAGGAAATAAAAGTCACTTTAGAGACAATTAGTGGGATCTGTGCCTTTGTTGGTTCCCAAGACTTAGGTGCTGCAGTGATTGTCCTTTTTAATGTGAGAAAATTAAGGTATCATGAGGATTAGCTGATGCTTCTTGATGGAATTGCATATTGCTGTGCTCTATTATGTTTAGTGCTTAATCTTACTGATTTTCAGGTTTAATTTCAGATACCTGCCCTTCTTGGGACAGTGTTTCAAAGGGAATTTTTTAAAGTGCTTCCATTAATCCCACATAAATCTGAAATAGGAGGCTAGTATTAGAGTGGTTATCAGTGAAGGTCCGTTATGTCAGGGTTAAGGTTTTCCCACTTTTTAAGTGTAGCTCAAATGCTGAGTTTCACAGCTTTCAGTGGAACAATTACAAGTGTACAGATGCAGGATCAAAGTGTAGAAATCTGATGCTCGGGGAAAAGGAGGGGGGTGGTTTGAAAGGGCATTTTGAACTTTGGTAGATGTTAAGCTTTCTTGCCTAAAGTTTAATAGAAATAGTGTACTCATACTAATGTGGCATCTAAGATGTGGGTCCCCACAGTGAAGTGTGTGCTAAGTCTAATCATGAGGTGTACAGCTGAAATAACCAAGAGAAGGAAGGAACAAAGGCACGGAGAAAATGAAATTTGTTTGTTACAAGACAGGTTTGTGGCAAATCTGGCAGGAAGAATTCGATCTCCTGGCTTCTGATGTGGACTTCAACTACACTGTGCTGTCAGCCTTTAAATAGGCATTAAGCCTTAAAATTCTTTATTGAAGATGCCTGTTTTACATGCCGGTGTGATTAAAGGATTTACATGAATTTAGATAATGAATCACTGAAAGAGGAAGGAACAAAGACTAGGAACTTATTTTCAGTTTCTCAGCCTAGATGATACTGAAACTGCATCTGATACTGGGAGGCTTCAGCTTTACATATTGTTTCTTTTCTGCCTGTGTCTGTGTGGAAACTGGTCTCTCTTCTTTTGTTTGCCGTCTGTTGCCTTTTCTGTCTGCTCTGTGATGTTTGTGTGGACAATATGACCCTTCTTGCCAAACATGATTGCTCATGGGTTGCTCGTGTTTTTAGTGAGCACCTGCATCTCCTCCTCCACCCTCTTCCTTTTTCTTTCACCTTCTTGATTTTTTGTTTTTTTTTTTTTTTTGTGTGTGTGTGTGATGCATTGGTGTCTTATGTTTTCTGCTTCTGACTGGGAAGACTGCCAGAGGTGTTTAGTATTGTCAATAATGAATTTATTTTTATCTACTACTTTTTTTAAGTGCTATTCTAGAAGGCATCTGGTTTCCTGTCTAGGATCATGATAGAAATCCTGCTCTCTGTAAATGATTACGAAGACTGCATTTCAGCTGAATGTTGCAGGTTTTGTTTGAAGGTTAAGGAACTTTGAATTCAGCAACACGGAAATCTATAAATGCCATAGATGCCTTTTCTGTCTTTTAGAGTGCTTCCTCTTCAAAGTTTCTGTAATTTTGATGTTTGCAGATATTTGCGGATCGTTCTAGGCATGGCCTGTTTTACCTTCAGTTGGTGTTACTGCTGAACGCAGAGTTTCCATAATCTTACTTATTTTTAATGGTTCAAAAGGTATTTTTGAATCCCTCCTATTTTTTGGTAGCACTTTTTTGAGGTGTTCCTCACTTGGTCAATTTTATCAGAAAACCATTTGTCTTCTAAGAATTTGCCATCTACCCGTGTCACTGCAGTGCTTGTGTTGCCGCTTAGTTTCTTTGTTTTGCCCTCTGCAACGTCTAGGGCTATGTGGAGAATGTATGCCTTGTTTTCATGCTTACCAGAAGGTGTCATAAGGAAACTCTTCTTTTTCAGCGATTGCATTCCAATCTTTTTTAATCTTTGGTATTAGAGACTCTGGGTTTTTAGCTCTACATATACTTGCTTTAATAGTCATGTGATTTAAAGTGGGATTAGTCAGTTAAGATGCCGTTGCAGGGTCTTTTTTCTAATTGCATTTTTTACCTGCAGTGGTCAATATGGACATGTTCGTTAAAAGCTTTGTACATGTAACAAATTTGTGGGTGTCTAGTCTGAGATGAGTGTTGCCTGTGGGGACGACTTAGCCACTAGAAACATGCTGTCAACTCAGAAGAGTTTTGCCATCTGTTGACTGGCAAGACCCAAACATAGTAATCTAAATGGCTCTTCCAAGACTGAATAATCACTGCTCATTTTGTTTATGGGTGAAACTTACCTTCTTAATGTAAAATTCTCTTCATCAGGCTTTAGTTTCAGAATGAGATTTGAAACACAAAAATCACACAATCTTGCCTGAGTGGGGGTAGGGAGAAGTCTTGTGTTTCACTTTTCATGCATGTCATTCTCTAATAAATCAAAGCGGAAAGTTGTCTTATTGCTGTTTTAGGTAGCATTGCAGCTTTGACAGTGAGCTAATGTATAGATTGCTTGTTTGACTTTTGGGAGTGGGGAGTGGATGTTGACTTGCAAAACCTTACCTTTTTATTTATTTTCTTGATGATGGTATTTGTACGTTTAAATTATCTGTGCAAAATGCCCTTAGTATTAACCTCTTTCTAGTTCTCTCTGTGTGCTATGTGTCCCACATATCTTGGAAAGGGAAATCCTTTTGTGTATTGTAATCACTGGGAGTCACTGCTGTTCTCCTTGTTTGGTATTTGCAGTTGTTGAAATATCCCTGATTGTCTTGAGAACAAAAAGTTTCCAAATGATCTTCAGCTCTTTAATAGAATTGTGTAACGTTATAATGGAGTTCTGTTTTCCACGTGCTTCTTTCTTTCACTGAACAGTAATGGATTACTTGAAGAAAATGTTTTTCTATTGTTTTGCTTTCTGTTTCGTGTTTAAAATACATTTAATTATGGAAGTTTGGCACAGAATGTGAGGAATTAAATTTAATTGTGGTAGCTTGGCACAGAATGGCAAGAGAAAGCATGGCAGGTAGAGGGTGTCTTACATGTTCTTACCTGTTTGGTGGTGTTTTGGTTTTTTTTTTTTTCAGTTGAAGGGGATGAAAAAGCTTGTGATCCCTCCCAAAGTTACAATGTTACTTGGTACTTAAGATATTCTGACTGCTACAATGAAGTCTTCAACTTTGGGGTAAGAATTGTGTGGAAAAGCATCGGTTATGATTTTTAGGGGTGAGGGGATTGGAGATCTCACTTGCATCCTTGTTCCTCTTTGGGCCCAGAAGACACACTCCTTCATTGAAAGATAACAAATTTCTGGATCACTGGGAATGGAATAGGAAGGAATTGATCCACAGCTTGCTGGAATTACTGACTTTTCTGGGTTTTGGGTAAGGTGGAAGTGTTTGTCAGAATTCTTCTAAACCCAGAAGCTTAAATAAGTGCATCAACTCTAAACTGAAGTGAGTTTATGGTAGATGAAAATATTATTTACAACAATGCTTAATGACAGCAAATAGAAAAAATTGAATATTTTCATGTTTAGTCTAAATTCTGTTCTTTGTGGATGATGCACATTGGAAGCATTAGCAATTTATACAAAATGTATAGTGTTTCTATGAAATGTGGTAGAACGCAACTGTGGTTTATACTGTGTAACACCTTTTCCATATTTACTTAAAATATTAATTATGACGGTTGTAACTACTAACCTAACACAGTACTGAGGTCTATAATCTTCAATATAATAATGTAGAGTTTGTGTAGACTGAAGTTTATGCTGACTACTGCACCTCCACTGCAGGAATACTGTTATTTCATTATTATTATTTTTTTAATTGGATATTAATTCTTATTCAAAGGCTGTATTGGGGGGTTTTTTGGCCCTTTTTTTTATAGTCTTGTGTGGTCATGATGGCCTTGTCCTGTTAAATTCTGTTCAAGAGTATGTGCAGGGGGAAGTTACGGTGCTCTCCAGGTCTTGCAGCTGCCTACTGAGATAAACAGTTTCATATATTGGATGCTAACCTAAGTTCTATTCTATGTTTGGCAGGATGAACAGGCAGACTACTATTTTGGGGCTACATCTGAAGAGCATCCGGGTTGGTCAGGATACTATGCCACGGCTTCTCTCCTCTTTCCAAATTGTTCTGAGCTCTTCAGGCCTCAGGTATGGGTAGAAACTTCAGTTTGCTCTGTTCTCTCATAAAATATACAGAGAAGGTGGTAGTTCATGTTAGTTCATGTTAGATTTGTTACTGTCCTATGTTAGTATTACTGTAGGTTGGGAGAGACTTGTTTTTATCTGTTTATGCCAACCAAACTGGAATGATGATTTCTTCATTTTGCTTTATTTCTGGCTTGCTATTCAATACCTGGCCCACCATGGGGGAAGAAAAAAACCAAACCATTGTAAATTTCAGCGCTGCTTTTTGTTTGTGGTTCTGTGTTCTGAATTTGTTTCACTTACAGAAGGCTACTGCTAATTGAGAAGCATGAAACTCTGACAGCAGAGTGAAGCTCCCACTAAATTTGGGTCAATAAAGGACTGGCATTTTTTGCTCAGATAATGTTGATTTATCATAATAGAAATGAAGGAGTCTTGAGAAATGGTTTACTTAACCACTGATAGCAGGTTAAAAATGAAAAATAAGTATTGCTAAAACGTGTTTGAAACAAATCAAATGGAAGAGAGAAGACAATGCAAAACGGCATAGAGAAGTAATGTGCAAACATAGGCTCTGCACCAGCTGTATATCACCAGGCAAAGCTGTGCAGTCATACTGTTGACAATATCAATATAACACACTGTCTTTCTTTAATAGTATACTTACTTAAGAATTCAAGGCAAATTGTGCAGTGTTGCATCTGTAGTCATCCATTCCCGATTGAATACTGGGAAATGTCTCATAACTTTTGTGGTTTTTTGTTTGGTATTGTTGTTTTTTGGGGTTTTTTTTAAGAAAAAAGACCTACCTAAAGGTGACTTGAAAAGGGTTTTTAATAATCTGTTTGCATGCCTCTAATGCCTTCGATATGTGAAGATGGCTTGAAATCTGGTTTCTTTTTAAAAAAAAAAAAAATTTGTATGCTGCCTGCTTTTCATGTTTAATAATACAAGAAGTGTCAGTTCTACTTTTACTTGGTTTTACAGAAGAGCTCTTGTGGGTTTAGCGGTGTAATGTCAACTCAGGCATCTTAACTGAATGTTCAGGTTGGTGAAACTGGGGTTTTAAAAGTATAAGTGACTTTTCCTCCAATTCCTTTGAAAAGTCTACTGAAATTTTAACAAAAGATATTTCTCTTGCATATTAATTTCTGAAGTTTCATAGAAATTTCTCCTTTTGACTGTTAGCTTTTTTTTCTTGTCATATAGTAGTTTCACTAGATTGCAGGTCACCGTAGTTCAGGAGGGTTGGCAAAATCTGGCTCTCTAATAGGCACCCACTCATCTAGGGAATCTTTTTGCATAGACTAAGGCAGAAATCTCCAAATCCTGTTTCTGTCTGTGTAGACTTCATCTAGTAATGGAGATATCCAACAGATTCATATTTGGAAAATAAAATTAATTTCACTACTGTCTTGTCTGTGGGTCCAGTTCTAAAAACAGACACCTGTTGTGTGAGGGGAGGAAAAGCAACTTTCAAATGACAAAATATTAATCTAAGTATTCAAGACTCCCTCCACAAATGGACACTTGTTTGATTTAGAAAAATGAAAGCTGTCTAATATAGCTGTTCATAGAATCCTTCCTGATAATCAAGTGTACTGGAAGCTGTTCTGGTATGGTCATGTTAATATAAAGTGCCTATAAATGCTGTACTCTTCTTATATCTTCCAGATTTTCTATAAAGAATTTGTTCATCCAGAGCCTCTCTCACCTGAGAAACAAGAGGTAAAGGGTTGGGTTTTTTTCTTCTAATGAGTGATTGTAGATGTGGAAGAGATAGTTTTGGCGTATTGATTTATCTGTTTTTCTGTTTTTCTTTAAGGGCTTAAAAGATAAGAAGGACAGTGGAGGAAATCACACAATGGTGGCAGATAAAACTGTATGTATATTGAATTTAAACATGGATTGGAATCCAGCAGTCTTAAATTATTATTGTTTGGGGTTTTTTAAAATTTATATTTCTTTGTATAAGAAATTGCTGGTAGGATTTACAGGGATGGTGCAATTCTCTGTTTTTTTTGACACCTGGGTTTTTTTTGTAGTTTGAAATGAGGTAGCACTGTGTGGAAAAACAGAGTAACAGAAACAGGGTAACTGCTTCTTCTAGATGTGAAACAGGGAACTCATACTGTTTAGACCGATGGTATAAATTAAAAAATAATTTTTTTTCATAGTAATTTAAAGTAATCATTGATATGATCTGTTTTAAGTGGTGACTAATAGTTAGAGATTACATTTGGTTTCATCTTTAACTAGTCAATCTTCTAAAACATCATACCTAACAACTTGAGTGATTACTTTTGATTTTCAAATCTGTCACTGTTTTTATTATATATTATGTTCAAGCCTTAACCAGGAATGATTGTCAAAATAACTTCAAATTGAATGTCCTGGATGCCAACAAAGAAAATGTATTTAATTCCCTGTGTACTTACAGGGCCATTTACATTAAACCTAAAACATAAATAGCTGTGCATGCAACTGTGCCATCATAAATCAATGCAGCAAGAGATGGAGATATTTAAAAGGCAAAATTGGTGTATAAAATGTCCCCGTTTTCTTTTTAAGTTTATTGTGTTTTTAACTAAGTCTTTTAATTTCCGTCAATATCAGCGTAAACTTTCTTTGATACATAAAATTCTGTTGCCTTTAGGTCTTGTAGTTGGGAGATTTCTTAAATGCGTGCTCTTTGTACTGAAATTGTCTTGGAGGGCAGTTATAAAAAAAAGTCTTTGTGGTGGTTCTGCAGTGGTCATGTGAGTGACATAAATGTAGACAGTCTTAGTTTTTAAGGATAAAGCTCTTGGTAAATACTGCAGTTTCTGAGATGGCTAGAACTTCTTCAGTTGTGGAATTAACAATTTTGTATGCTGGAACTCAAATCTATGATTTGTTTTATGGTGCAAATATTTATCTGGGCAAGCTTCCTCTGTTAGCTCATTGGCAGGGTTTGAGTCTCATAGGTATGAGAGCTGTTGCAGGGGCAGTGGTAGTTTCCACAGGAAATGACTACTATGGAAATTTTCTACTTCTCACCTATGTCTTCTATCTTACACTATAAAAATCAGCCTTCTCCAGGGAGCTGAGTTACATGTAGCTGTGCTGTTGCCAAACAATCAATTTCAGGAAGAAAGAAGTATCTCTGTGATGGTGCTAATGTTTCTAGACTGAAAACAAGGAATAGGATGCTTTGCTGAATTCTTTGTAGCTTTTGCAGTACATTTGAGATGACTCTTGCAGTAAGCCAGTATTAAATTTGCAAATAAGCCCTGATTACCTCTCAGCTCTTTGAGGATTCTTCTGGATTCAAAAAACTAAATTTTAAATATTATGTCTAATAAATAGATACAAAATTTATGTATCAAGTATTAACAAGTTCTAGGCCTGGGAAGAGTTGAACTTTATTTTCACTTGGAAGATATCACCCATGTATGGTGAGTCTCCTTCTGTCTTTTTCCTGTCTCCTTGACTATGCCCTGTCTACATGTAGACATTTTATTTTCAGGCAATGAATGCTGTTATCAAAACTTGGCGAGATGGGCCGTATATATTTATTGTGCATATTGGAATTACAACTCTGAAGGATTCTACTCCCAAAGTTAAAAGAACGGTGAAAACAACACTTTCCTCGTACCAAAATAAGCCTTTTACAAGTAAGATAGCTGTTTATACAGTACGCTAAAAATGTAGTGCCATCTTTATGTATACCAGTCTGAGTGTATTCTAAGGTACTTGTAATATACTGTATGGTTCATTTTTATAAGACGCTATCTTTCACTTCACATAATGTAAGTATTACCTATTGCCACTCTTTCTTATCATAAGAAAATAGGTGATTGTTAGTGTCTTGAAGATCCGAAGGTGTCTGTTCTGTCAGTTTAATGATAGAAATAAAAAAGAATCCCAAGCAGTTCAATTTGGAGGTTTGGTTTTGTGTTTCAAAAATGTCCAGACCAACGCAGTGGTTTATATTAATAAGCTGAAATCATGTAGAATACAAAGGTCATAATTGTCTCCTTGAAATTATGTTATAGTATTTCTAACAGCGCACTGATATCTCCTGGTTTTCTCATTTTGGTTCTTGTTCACTTTGGTTATTGGATTGTCTTTTGACAGTGACAGTAGAACTGAAGGGGCCATATGAGTATCTCTCACTTGCAGACTATCCTCTGATGATTGTAAGTAAAACAGCTTTTCTTTGACCTATAAAGTTGTCAGTTGATTTAAATCTCAATTAAATACTCTCCTTCCATACTTTAGGAAACACAAAGCCAGCATCTCAGAAAAAAACAATTTGGCAGAGGGTGTTTTTTGGGTTCGGTTTTTTTTGGAGTGGGGTTTTTTTTTTTTTAGTTCTAAATACCAGATAGAGAAAACAGACATAGATTTCAGATGTTTGCATGTTCCACTAGTGTCGTCATTCTCTGGATTGTTTGACTTGATGCCTGTTAATTTGTAGTTCCAGAAGTTATCAGTTACTCAGCTTTAAACTGAGTAGTTTTACTGATGCTGTTTTTCTTCTTAGCTTGTATCTTAGAAAATGTGCTATTCTATTCTGCTTTTTTTTTTTTTTACAGCTACCCTTTCATTTGTCACTGCTTGCTTTGTTCTTTTACAGCTTAATCTTCTGTCCTCCTCTAGCTGTTTTACACCCCATGAGGAGGTCCTCAATACTGCCTAACAGCAAAAGCATACTGAACTACAAAGTGCTAATTCCCTTTTTATTCAAAGGAGTTGACTTGGTTGCTAGTTGTCTCTGTCCAGAAGGCTAAGAAAATAAAAGAACTTAAATATTTATGTAGTGTAGACAAACTTTAGCTGAGGATCAATAACAAGTAAGGTCTCTAGTCTGACTGTATTGGCAAAAGTGGCCTGTAAATAGGAGAGCCTCACAGAAGTAAGAAGCCTCCAGCAGCTCTCTTGACATGTAATTCGCTAGTGTGAATATCCCCGTGTGGCAGGTCCAGAAAAAGGTCACTGTCTGAATGTTTCTGTAATGGAGCATCTGAACATGAACTAGCATGTCTAGGTCCTTACCATTTGAACTGCATGGATTAGTCTAATGACCAGTAAGCTGTTCTCCTAAGAGAAGGTGTTCTCAGTTTGTGAAACCTTTGATGGATTGTGCAGCTAACTTCAGTGCTTGCTTGGCTTAAAAAAATGTATCTTCTGCAAGAGGAGACTGCTTTATTATTAGTGCCCTATACTTTGGCTAAGTACTTCCTACCATTCATTTAATGTCTTACTCTCCTTCTTAATGTCAGTGTCCTTTTTGAAAACTTAACTTGCTCTGGTATGATGCTGTTGTTTAGAAAACTCAGCACTGAGTAGCATTGTCAAGCAGGAGATGTACCCTGAAAGTTCTTCTGAAGCGAGTAACACTGGACTGAAAAAAACAAAATCACAGAATGATAATATTTAAATGAATATCTGGGTTTCTTTTTGAATTCCAGATTTTTGGCTGACCTAAAGCTTGGTCAAGAACTGAGTTTGCTGGAAATTAACTTTTGAGAGAAGTTGTCAAGTTATTTGGAGAGGGATTACAACCATCAGTTGCTTATCTGTGTTCTGTGGAATGGTGTGTAAAGGTGACTTGTAAGCTTATTTGCAGAGTACTGCAAATGTACAATGAAGTTAGTAATAGAATAATATGTGAGAAGAAGCAGAGTTTCTGGTACTTGATGATTTGCCTGAGCTCTTATCTGAGTTTCTGAAAGCTAGTAGCACTTGATATCTTCCTTAGAAAAATTGCCTGTGAATAAACTGGCAGATTGCCCTTCAAGAGAGAAATTGCTCAAAAATTCAATTACTCTGTTTCCTTTTGTTGGCAGTGAGAAATTAGACTGTCACTGTAAAAGAATCCACAGAAGACAAATGAAGCAGTGGTTATTTCTAGTCACATACAAAAACTTCAAAAGTCGCTATACTTGGGGAGAAAGTAGAGCTGTCGTACAGCTACCGAATGGAAACAAGGAAATTATTTTTCTGGGTCTAAGGTTCCTATTTCTTTCTTCTTTTTGTGTAATAGTTTTTCATGGTGATGTGTATTGTGTACGTATTCTTCGGGGTTCTATGGCTTGCGTGGTCAGCTTGTTACTGGCGGGATCTCCTCAGGATCCAGTTCTGGATTGGTGCTGTTATCTTCCTGGGAATGCTCGAGAAAGCAGTTTTCTATGCAGAGTTCCAGAATATCCGCTACACAGGGGAATCTGGTAGGTAGCAATTGCAGCTTGCGGTTTAATTGATAGGGCATAGCGCTAATGGCTTATGCTAAATTGGGGTGACAGATGCATATTAAGTATATGATTACTTGAGGATTGTTTCAAAACAAAGAACAGGGAACCAGAGTTTCTGCATCTTTTTATATATTGTAAATGTGACGATCTGTGCTCTTCTAAAGTTCAAGTGCTGTTGCTTTCTCTGACTCCTGAGTGTAGTGTCTTAGGGGTGTAAAATGCTTGATTCTGGAGAGTATTCACTGTAGTGCTGGCTTGAAGCCAGCTAATGGTTCCGAAGTGTAGCTTGTAATTAATTTCTGACGAAATTTCTGGCCTTGGAAAAAGACTTTGAAAATCCTTGTTCAACGTGACAGCA
This sequence comes from Burhinus oedicnemus, assembly GCA_008921705.1. Taxonomy (NCBI): domain Eukaryota; kingdom Metazoa; phylum Chordata; class Aves; order Charadriiformes; family Burhinidae; genus Burhinus; species Burhinus oedicnemus. The sequence goes on along the minus strand of VFFE01009221.1, from coordinate 760,234 downwards.
TTGCAGATGACACTTAGTATTCAGTCCATAGCCTGATAATCCATCTTAAGCGATTATCTCCACGTAAAACTTTGAGACTCTGGTTTTGAGTTTTTAGGATGGATGCATAGAAATGAAACTCTGCAAGTAAAACTTCATTATGACTTTGTTAATTGGCCACACTCACGGTACAGAAGGTTTTGGTTGACTTGTTTGGAAGATCATCCAGGCTGATCTCATGGATAAATGTTTTATGGATCATTTACTCCACTTTCAATGGATGTAAAATTTTTCAGTACATTTTTTTTTTATGCTGTGAGCTATCTTTTCTGAAAGCTTACTCCAGATATAGGTAACAAAAAGATTATACGCTTTAATAGCCTACTTTCTGAAAAAAATTATGTCTGCTGCCATACTACAATTGCATGCAGTAGTTAATGAAACAGAAATTATATTTTAATAACCTAGCTTCCTCCTCTCTGCTTTTGGTAGTTCAAGGAGCAGTAATACTGGCAGAACTGCTTTCTGCTGTGAAGCGCTCATTGGCTCGAACTCTGGTCATCATAGTCAGCTTGGGATATGGGATAGTCAAGTGAGTAATTCTGTTACAGGTTTGTTGTGTTCTTTTAAAAGGCTTTTCACTGTTGGTTTTTAATAACTTAGGGCAGTATTCAAGTCCTTATACTTTGCTACTTAAAAGACAGGTGCTTTAGCTAAGTGCTGTAAAGGTCTAGACTTCTTCACTGGTCAACAGAGACATGCAGTTCCATATGGTGATTACTCTTCTTCCCACTCCCTTCCGTGTTGGGTAGGTTTCTGAGTCAGTGTTGAGATACTCCACTGACTGGAATGAGAGCTTTACATGCCTGCCTTCTGGGCAAGCAGGAGCTTCTAGAAATGGGGAAGGTCAAGAATCGCTGATAGGGGAGGGGATCTGCTTCTGCTCCCAAGACTGATGCTCATCTGTCTGTCCCCAGCTGTATTCAATGGTAAAACAACACGCTGTGTGGTAGTGGATGCTTCTAGCAAGTGTCAGTGTGCTGGGGGAACTAGTGAAGAAGTAGTGGGCTGAGACTTCTTGAAATGGTCATAAAAGGCTAAACAGGTTAACTAGGAAACAGGACTGTTACCAAGCTCTTCCTTAGTTACATCATACTGTAAGATAAAATGAATAGTAAGCTTCCAGCACCATAATAAAATTATTTCTGGATCTAGAAGTGGCTTGTCATGAGGGCCTTTTACTGACGTGCTTCAGCCTTATGTTAGACTCAGGTTGACATGACTTCATGTTTTTCCCCCCCTTAATCTAAATTTCACTTTGTTTTCCTACAGGCCTCGCCTTGGAGTTACTCTTCACAAAGTAGTTATGGCTGGAGCCCTTTATCTATTATTTTCTGGCATGGAAGGTGTTCTTAGAGTCACAGGGGTCAGTAATAACTGCTTAAATTTTCCCATATGCCACAGGTGCTACTGTTTTTATTTACTTACATGCTAAGGGAGAATCCCAGGGCTATGCTGTAAGAAGGGAACAGAGACAATGAAGTGGTTAAACTCTGAGACTGTGAATATGGATTATTGAAAATTATTTTAAGTTTGATGTCTTCTCTATGTGTATGTGGAAATAATTCTGATAGCTTTCTGACTAGTCAGGTTTCAGACACTATATTCTGCCTGGACCCTTGTGTCTAATACTTTGGATTAGTTAGGGCTAATTGCGGACACAAAGATACAGCCAGGATCACCTGGCCGTTAGTCAAAAAAAATCCCCCTGAAAACCCAAACCAAACAAAAACACCAAAACCCCAAACAAAAAACAAACACACTAAAGAAAACCCCCACCACTCCAAGTTTGGAGGCTGTAGCTGGGGAAGTGCATGTGAGTGGTGGTGCTGCTATTTGCTTCATTAAGAGGTGCATCTCAGGATGTAGATTTCTGTTCTTCTGTTTTTTGTATTTTGGGATAAGGTATTTAACATGTCATATATTTGGTACTTTTTCAGTTTTTCTATGACACTGTGGCTCTCATAGCAAACTTGGCCCTGTCCATGATTGATGCCTGTATTATTTTGTGGATATCCTTTCATAAACTGCAGACTGTTACAAGCTTCTTCACAGCTTATTATTTCTGTCTCATACTTAAAAGGAATAGAAGGTGATTTGCTTGTTTCAGTTGGGACTCTTGATAGTTTTTGATGTACACACAAAGGCAATTTTTGCTACTTTCAGTCAAACTTATGGTTGCCAGTGGAGCATTCAGTTTGTCTATGGATAGTGTAAAAGGTTTAATTACAACATCTCTTAACAAGGTGATTGCTAGTTTTCTGTAATGGAAATGGCCAGAGCACATTGTTGCAGCAATTGCCTTAGCAGAGGCTCCTTTTAACGGTGCTAGATTGACTTAATCTGGAAAACTAATTCTCCCCTTGCTGGTGGAGAACTGACAATGTGGTATTGTCAGTTCCCCTTTGTGTATTGGACTAAACTCTTAGTTCAAACCCTCTGCTTCTGTAGTAAAACTTGGAAGCATTGTGGTGGAGTATTTGTGGTTTCTCACAAAATAGCCTGACCCTCCTCACTTCTTCTGTACCTTGTTTCCTTTTTCATTTTGTTCTTATTGGCTCTCTCTTTGTCTCCAGGCCCAGAATGATCTTGCCTCCTTGGCTTTTATTCCCCTGGCTTTCCTAGATACTGCCCTGTGCTGGTGGATATCCTTCACTATTTTACTTGGTGGGGTGTGTTTTCTTTCAAATTTGTTTTTTTGGGAGTCTTTTTGGCTGAACTTTTTTTTTTAAATCAGCTTCAAGTACATGTTCTTTCTACTTCCGGTAAAGTTAATAGAACCTCTGTAATTGAGTGTTCAGGTAAGCTGCTGCTACAGCCAGTGCAAGGAAAACTAGGTAACCAGGAGGTATCTGTGTTAGAGCAGCTCCTGAACATAGACTAGTTAAGTCTGTCTGTTATCAGTCTCTGATTGTTGAAGTATGAAATTAATTTGTTCTAGTGTAGCACTGTAACATACCATAGTAGTAGCCTTTGGAGAACAGACTTGGTTTACATTTTCAGGAGAAGGTTTCTTAGCAACATCAAACCTAAAATTATTTCTGTAAAATTTGGACTTACCTCGAAGTAGTTAGGAGACAAAATGGGACAGTGTTAACTTTTTGGTGTCTTGACGTATTACATCCAAACAACCATAATCCTGTGTGACTCTAGCAACTGCTTTAAATGCATGAATAGCAAAATCCCTATAAATTGTTTTTATCAAAAGTGAATCACAAAACTCTGTTTAAAATGTGAATAGCTTGCTGCCCAGCCGTGACAACCCCAATTCTCTCCTACCATGATGTCTCTCCTAAGCACTTGTTCTGTCACTGTGGAAATAAAGTTGTAGGCAAAAGGGTGAAGACACATGTATGCACTGTATAATTGGATTTTAACTTGCTTCTAGTTCAGACTTGATTTTCCAGTTATCAAAAGTACATCTGATCCTTTTATGAAGGAATAGGCCATAGTCCAAAATAGATGCTTGGATACATCTTTGTGTGATGAGAGTTCTAGGTTTAGATAACTAAATAACGTGAAAAGGATGGATCCTGCTCTTTGTCACCTTTGCTATAGGATGAACTTTTCTTCTACTGAGTCTGGTCTACCTTTTTGGAGGGCTAAGTGTGTGGGTGGGAGAGCTGTTCATCATAAGATCTGTGTCCTCCTAAGTCTGTGACCAGCTTGTCCCTTCAGAGGCTTTCCTTGACTTGCCATACATATTCATCAGCTTAACTCAAACAATGAAACTGCTAAAACTTCGAAGGAATGTTGTGAAACTCTCTTTGTATCGGCACTTCACCAACACGCTCATCTTGGCAGTAGCGGGTAAGCAGAAGATTATGTTCATCAAGTAAGAGCACTTGCTGCTTCCATATATGGCTTGATTTGATCACTAAAGCAGATTGAGTTTGGTGACCTCTCTGTAAATGCAATCGAAATACTTGGTACTTCTAACGCTTGACCCATTTCTAATACTGGCCCTATGCCAAGTTATGTTGATACTTCAGAGTCAGTGGATTGTTAGTCCTGATGTTAATAAGATCAGTAGTTCTGTGCAGCTCTAGCAGAGCACTTTTGTGCCTCTTAAAGCTCCTGTGGGCAAAAGAGTATTATCCTATGCTGTTAACTTCACAGAGGTAGTTTTTGTAAAAATCACAGTATCACTATGTACTGTGGGAGTTTTAAGATGTCTGAAGACCACATAGCTGAAGACCAGAATGATTCGTGGAGAAACGGTATTCTTAGTATTGTAACATAATGCCTTCTGTGTTCTGGAAGAATACAGATTCAGATTATCTTTCCATTTGTATTAGTGATGAACTGAACTTCATGAATATATCTGTTGGTGTTTCCAGGTGCTTAGTTCCTTATCTGTTTGGAAACGCTATACATACAATGAGCAGAAAACTTCTAAGCACAGTGCTTTTTTATTTAAACACACAAAAAGGCACATTCCTTTTAATCGACAGCCCTGATTAAATTCCTTGCAGCATGAGCTTCTTAGTTATTATAGAACACCTTAGTGGAGGGAAGTCTCATCTTCTAAAACTGTGATGAGCACGTAGTTTGAGCGTTGGAACTCTTATGGGTCAAGATCTGAATGCTTAGGCATTCAGTCAGATCAGATGGCTCATTTACTTCAGTGTAGGCTTCATTGGTCAACTGATAATGAAACTATGGTTTGGAGCCTAGATGGAAGTAATATAAGAATAATGAATAGGGATGGGGAGTTTGGCTAAATACTTCATACTTGACTTATGCCTCGTGTCTCTGAAGAACCAAGAACAAAATATACTAGTCTGTGCCTAAACTACCATATAAGGTCAGTGCAATAAATCAATCTCTTGTTTTCCAAACTAATAAATTGGATTCAAAGAATTCACTGTTTAGTCTTTGCCCTTTGTTTGGGAAACACAGTCCTGTTAAGAGTGTATTTGGATTAGCATATTTTGTAGTAATAAGCAGTTTGTTCATTTTAATCTTGCAGCATCTATTGTATTTATCATCTGGACCACCATGAAGTTCCGGCTGGTGGACTGTCAGTCGGTGAGTTTATATTGAATGCTTGCTGCAGTTGCTGCTCATTTGGCAGTGTAAGAGGTGAGACTGGGCATTCTGGAACAGATTTTTCTGTGGATTATGTCTAGAGTAATATACCACATACTAACATTCTCAGTGTTGTTGGAAATGAGCCTCTTTGTCATATTTCTGTAGTTCACCCTTGGAAAGAGCTGAGGACATGGAGTCTCTTTCTTCACAACTTTTTCTATTTGTGCTGCTGTTTTCCTTGACAGGACTGGCAGGAGCTATGGGTGGATGATGCCATCTGGCGTTTGTTGTTTTCAATGATCCTTTTTGTCATCATGATTCTGTGGAGACCATCTGCTAACAACCAAAGGTTCAGTAATTCTTACCTCTTTCTAAAAATACTGGTTTTGGGAACGCCTGTTTATCCAAAGTAGTACTAGTGGGTGATTTTTAGTTGCTGTATACTTGTCCATAAGGATACTAAGCAGTGTGCATAGGGGCTTGAGGAAAAGTAAGCATAGGAAGTCACATAGATAAAATTCAATCTGTTCCTGGTGGTGAACTTCTTTAAAAAGAAGTGACTTAAACTTCTGATTATGTAGTTTAGCATAGGTATTAAAAACAATGAATTACACAGAATAATCAAGTCATGTGAATGTCAGGGTAATGAATCTCTTGTGTGGCAAGAGGTATTATTCTAAGATAGCCTTCATTCTTTGCCTCCTAAAGGTTTGCTTTCTCACCACTGTCTGAAGAGGAGGATGATGATGAGCAGAAAGAGCCAATGTTAAAGGAAAGCTTTGGTAAGAGAAAAACTCTTTTCCCCACATAATTTCAGTGTTGAAGAGACACTTCTGTGGAGGTAGGTCTCTTGTTCTCTGACAAGAAGTTCATTACTGCTCTAAAAGCAGAGTCAATGCCTCCCTGTTGCCATTGATTTATGCAGTTGTAGAGGAAACATTGGCTTTATACTTGGTGTTTACATTGCCTGTTTAATTCTGGAGTTTTCAGATGACACTGAACACACTGCTACTGTTGTGGTTGCTTTACTGTGTCCACTGGACTTTGTTTTATTAAATATCTCAAAGTCATAGGTTTGGATCCAGTCATGATGATGGATATCTGAGGATCTCTCAATATTGTTGCTAGGCAGTAGTTTAGTTTGCAGTTCTCTTTTAAAATCCAGTTTAAGGATTTTCATTTATTATCGCTGAACTTCTGCAGTCGTCTTCATTTTCCATGTTAGGGCCTAGTACAGGAATATCGAGTTGTAAACATATGGATGAATATGTTTACATATTCATGAAATTACACATCAATGAAAGAGTCCTGCTCTATAACACTAGGTTGCATCTTTCTCTTCAGTAACTCCCCTCCTACTGTAAAACCCTCTCTCTTCCCTGTCTCCCATCTCCCTACTGTGTCTATTGTCCTTGTAACACTATTGTTTATAAGTTGTGTAAAATCTGGGGTGACATACCCACTGCTGCTGTCTGTCCACAAATCAGTTCTGCTGTTTTACTTGTTTAGGAGCTGAGGAGGAGTGTGCAACCCCTTAGGTGCATTGGCCAGATCAGCTGTATCTGGCTATGTGCCAGGCTGGGAGATGCATGCTGCCTCTCAGCTCCTAAGTCAACCAAGTGGCTGGTCAGCAGTCAGTATGTAAAATAAATTTTCGGAGTTGTATATGTCTCAGAATGATTGAGGTTGGAAGGGACCTCTGATGGTCATCCTGTCCAAACACCCTGCTCGAGCAGGGTCACCTAAAACAAGTTGCCCAGGACCATGTCTAGATGGCTTTTGAGTACAAGGATGGAGATTCCACAGCCTCTCTGGGCAACTGTATCTTTGAGTTCTACACTACTTATGTCTGGCTTAAAGAAAAGGACTAGAAATTGGTATTTCCTAGGTAAAATGGCAAAATTCAGGAAAACCTAGGTATTCCACCTGTCAAGAAACACACAAACCTTTCAAAGGCAAAGCATCGTCTTAATGAATAACTTGTCTGTTTTACTCTGTCTCTTTGGATTTGAAGAAGTATTCTGAATGAACACTCAACGCTTTCACTTGCAGTCTATGAACAACTATAGTTCAATTATCCCAATCTTTTTTCCCGCTCTTTTGTCTTCAGAGGGAATGAAAATGAGAAGTACAAAGCAAGAACCAAATGGAAATGTAAAAGCAAACAAAGCTGTGAGTATGCCCTCCCTACCTCAAAGGATATAGATCCATCTCTCTTGTCTGGTTGCCCCCCAGCAGTAGCTCACAAATATGCAAAGTGTTCAGCCTGTAAACGTGAGTGTCCTGGTTTGCTTCAGAGTGGGAGTGAGTCAAAGTATCATATGTTTACAGCACTTCTGAAAAGAAAGTAAATACAGGTTTTTCAGCTAATTTCCTGTCAGTGCAATGGAAGCTTTAGAATTCAGTCTGTTGTTTAGGAATGTTTGCACGATCCTGTATAATACTATATTCTGATAATGCATAATACATTATTTTAAGAAGTTTGTCAGGCTGAGAAGGAGGCTGAGCCATATTTTAAATTAATTGCCTTTCTAATTTTGAGACTTGTGATTCATTACTTGAATGGGGTGATGTGCATTTTATTATGTAGCTGCCTAAATAGTTTGGGTGGAACATTTTTAGCGTATCTGCATTGTTTCCATGTGGCTTATAAGCAGAGGTCGTTTCACATTCAGCTAGGAGGTAGAAAATATGTCTCGGAATCATTTCATGGAGTTCATGCGTAAATTTAAAAGTGGAAAGAACCTGTAGGGACTCATGATAATAGCAGTAATATTTTTGTCATTAACATTGTTTTTCTCAAAGGTTGGTTGCAACTGCATACTACTTATCTGAGGATAACATGAAAATCAAACTTTTCTATTTTGGGGACGGGGATCAGAAAGTGTCAGTTCTCCAACTTCAAAACATGTGTGCTTGTGTTGTGAATTAGAGTGCGTTGATCAGACAGAAATGAGAAATTCTGACAATACAGTTTAACTTACCTTTGCAAAACCTAGGTTGTGCTTTTTATAATAATTTTTTGTCTGTAACGTTATCTAAAGATAATACTCTTTCTGTGGGAGACTAAACTAGATTAGGTAAATAACCAAAGAGTCCTGAGGACCTGCTTTTCCTAGTCACCGTGAGACTATTACAGAGTTCACAGTAAGTTATATGTGGGTCTTTGGTTTTTTCTTGGAATGTGTTTTCTGTAATCTGGAAGTCAAGTTGAAGGTTGTTTTTTTGTTTTTTGTATTTATTTTTTTTAACTGACACTATAAATACATTGTTTTTTGTCAAGCAGGCTGAGAAGAGAAAGGCTTGCATGTGACAGCATTTTAGGAAAACTGACTTTTGTTTTCCATTTAATTTCTGTACATATAGCAGGAGGATGACCTGAAGTGGGTAGAGGAGAATGTTCCTTCATCGGTGACAGACGTGTGAGTATTTTTATAGTCACAGTAAAAGCAATTTCCTTGGACACAGGAACACAAATATATTAGAATGCCTTATAACTCGTATGCTGCACTTACATGAGCAGATACTGAGTTCAGCCTGGAATTGGCCTCTGACTTCTTAGCATGCTTCCACTTGGCTTTATGCAGTCTGTCAGACTTACAGTTCAGGCCACTTCAACACATGCTGACTTCAGGAACACCATCTTGGACTGTGAAACCACAGACTGATTTGTTTGCACTTCACTGAAGTTAAAACTAAATAAATAAATTCAGAAAACAAAGAACAAACAAACCTGTTTTTTCTGTTTGGTGTTCTGAAAAGTCCCTTGAGTATCTTGCCGAACGTAAACCACTGAATAATGTCATTTAGGTCTCAAATTTATTTGGAATGTCTGTTGAGTCATTTTTATACTTCTGGCAATATAGTCAGCTATGTAGGCAGTCCATATCTATTCTGCTTTTAATAATTTTTACATCCTAAAAAATGTCAATGTCTGTGTCTAACTATTTCATAGCAAAACAGAAGTTCACAGATTAATTATGTTCACAAATCTGAATAGGTAATTTTGGCAGAGGCTCTGGACTTAAGTACAAAACTCTGCTTGAAGTTAAAGACAAGAAATCAAGAGAAGCTTCAAGAGGATGAAAAAGTGCATTTTCTCAGTTGAATTTGTTTTTCCCAGTTCTAATACTTAGCTTTTGAAGAATGTTAGGATTCATTAAGAAAAGAAGGACTAGATTGGTATAAACTAGGAAAGGGCACTTTGAGGTAGTCTGCAGGGTTTTCTGTTCCTAAGAGTATAATCAGGGTTGTGAAGAGATGAGATCCCAATAGATGGGATGTCTACAGTAGCTGAAAAGGCTATGGTACCAGTGTAACTTGTTTGATTTCTGGGATGTGTTTTTACAATATGGTCCCATATTGTAAATGTCTTCAGTGTAGTTCAGCAGTGTTCCAGTATGAATGATGCAGCTTATTTCATGGCAACTTGGAAATTGTTCAGCTGGTAATGAGAAGCTTAGAAAAAAAGCATTTTAAAACTGTGAAGGTCATTGAGGCTACTCCTTGCTACTCCCTCTTTTGTGTGTCTTTCCCTAATTTTTGTCTGCTCAATGGAAAGGTCTATCTTCATTATTGCTCTCCTGTGCCCTAAAAAGCTTAGGGTGCAACCTAAGGCTGAAAATGGTTGTCAATAATATGCTCTCAGTAGGTGCTCTAATCCTTTTAACTATTTTTCCCCCCCCCACTGCAGTGCTCTTCCAGCTCTTCTGGATTCAGATGAGGTCAGTAAACAAATCTTCTGTTCAAATTAGTCTTCAGACATGCCAAAGGAGTCAGCAGTCAGCTGTTAAGGACTTGGCTTATTAGAACTGAACTCTGATCTTGCCAGTGCAGCAGTAAAATACTACAAGTGGGGGAAGGATGGGGGGACAACCATTATACAAATTCCTAGAATACAAACCTGTATTCTAAATGTGTATTCTAAAAAGTGGTATATTTGCTGTTTGAGCTGGACTCCTGACTTAAAATGCATATGGGCATGTATTTGTTGTGAATGTGCAAAGTGTGCCACCTTATTTCTGAATAATGTAAACCTATTGGGGGAAATTACAACATTGGGTGTTTTATTTTCCAGGAAAGAATGATTACACACTTTGAAAGGTCCAAAATGGAATGAAGGAGTAGCTTTTTACCATTGGAAGTGGAGACGCCTCTTTTAAAGTTGCTTGGTGGAGCAAGTGCATCCTGCTGATTTGTTTCTTGATCTCAGCCTTGGAAGTTTGATGCTTTATTGTCATGAGGGCGTCTTGCTGTGGAAGAAGTTCACAAGGACATTATAAACCTTTTGGAAATTTGAATTTACAACATTGCTGCAAGTTTGGATTTTTAAGCAATTTAAATGTGTACTATTCCAGCACCTTCTGTAACTTTTCAAATATTTAATCTGTGAAACTAAAATTCCTAATGTCTGCTTGAGGAGTTTATATTTCAATGTTACAGTTGATACTTAGAGGTGAACTGCCTGTACCTTTTTGGGGGGAGGGTGGGGACAGATAGAAATAAGCACTGAAGAAACAGCAGACCCATTTTCTGGTGGATAATGGCTTAGTGCTGTTGTATGTCATGTGTCCAATATGAATGAGAGGTTTTTAAAGAGAAGCTCCTGTTAATGAAGAAAATTAGATGCCAGAAAGGAAATATTTGGAAAAGTTACAGTGATACGAGTTTTTAACAAAATCAAGTGCAATTTTATTCATAACACTGTGTAAGAAAGATTTTCTATTTTAAATGCCATTGACCTATAGGTAACAGCTGCACAGAGCTAACACTTGCTATTGTGGCACATCTCATTGCCGGCAATGTGGTGGATGCCTGGAAAAATGATTTGCCCCTACCTTCCATGTGTTGCATGACTTAATTAAAAAAAAAAACAAGAACAAAAAAAAACCAAAACCAAACATCACCAAACCCACTCCTGCAGTGCTCCACAAATGCTTGACTACTTATGTTAAGCAGATATCAACTAGACGTTTCAGCAGAACTCTTCTCCCTGCACACGTAACATCTCCCACCACAAAGTCAGCACTCTTCTCATAGAAGATGGCATTGCTTTCTAGAGGGTGCAAGCACTGCTTACCTTACTTGAAAGAAGCTTTAATGGGAGTCCACAGTGCTGGGGTAGTTCTGTTCCCAGTGTCTGTTTAGAACTGCCTCCCATGTGAGTGATTTGATGATGGGCTTTCCTGTCCCAATTGGTCCCTGTGGCCGAGAGGTACTCTGAGATCACTGTGTTTCAGTCAAAGTTGCAGATTTCTATTCTGTGTAATTGCTTTTTGTTTCTCCTTTGAAAAAGAACTTTTGGACAGTGTTCTGTTCTTATTCTATTCTATGCTTGGCTGTAGAGGCTTCACTTGCAATAAGTTACACATGGAAACCCTTTGTGGACTGTATGACAAAAGCTCTAATTTGGGTTTATACAACTGATAATTACCAGGCAAGTAGCAGCACAGCTGGACTTCTAGGGAGCTCATGTGGCTGCTGTTGGAATGGCACAGGGAGTCAGCTTTTCTGGTTCTTCACTCATAGCTATGTCAGCAGAAGTGAACATGTGCCTGTACTTCATTCATTCCACTGTAAGGTCTGGTAGCTTAGCTCTAGTTCATCTTTATCAGCAATTTATGCTGAAACATGGCACTTTACAGTAGCTGAGGCACAAGTGCGTAGTATCTTCTGCTAGCTGTGCCATGGGGCAGCAAACGCTCTGCAGATGGGCAGAGATAAAAAGCTGTGGCTATAACACCTCTGCCTCTGCAAGAGTTGCTGGAGCTGTTGTGCCATCCCCTTTAGGCCACAGGTAGAATCTCTAATTAGAAAACCCTTCTAATTTGCTGTGCTTAATTGATACAGATGAAAAAAATGGTACCTCCATGTCCTTTTGGGGAGAGGAAATTTTGTGAAATAAAGCTACACAAAACTCACTATTTAATGGGGGGGTTTTGTTTTGGGGTTTTTTTTTAAGTCCTATTGTTTTGGGTTGTTTAGGTTTTTTGAGACAAATAGGGGAAAATGTTCTCTACTGGAAGCACAAAAGAAGTTTGTATGTACTATTTAATAAAAGCTAGGCAAAGAGTAGAAAGGCTTACATTGTGTCCTTCCACTTTCTTACTACCTGTTCTCTCATGTGAGAAAGTGTTAACATGTACACAAACCTCCCTCACTTTTCTTTAACTCTTTATTGCATGATATTTTATAATGCAGTTATTCCTAATAGCTCTTTTCTTCTTGTTAAGCTTGACAACAGAGTGGAAGTCTGTCATTTGAAAAGCTGATACAGATAGGGCAAATTGTAAGTTTCTGAACAAAAGTGAAAGATCTAAACATTTTCCCTAATTTCATTTATAGTTTAATAATTTAAAGACTAAAATATATGTAGTAGCAGTGTGATGCTTTCAGCCTACAACTACAGTGGTCTTGGGCAGTCCTCTCTGCCTTCTATCCTTCCATCCCTGTAATAACTTCCATCAGTATTTGAAGTTGGCCTGAATTCCACAGGGGGCTTGTTGCACCCTTAGTTAGCTGTTCACTTGTTTTTCTGCTTGTTTGGCAGAGTTTCTGTATCCTTGGAAGGTAGGATGTGCTGCCTAGCATGCAGCAGGTGCATGCTGTGACTTCCTTGTTAGCCTCCTTAGGGAGAACTTGTATCAGAGCCCAGTTCCCACTGTATCATGTGGAGTATGACACGTGCACAGCTACTGCTGCAACTGCGATTGCAGAAGAGGTGGCTAAAAGCAGTAGGTGAGATGTGGGTGAGGAGTGAAGGGGTTGTGTGCAACGGAGTTGCAGCAATGTGGCCTCTCCCCTGACAGCATGTTCAGTCAGATATGTTGGTTGTACTAAGGAGATCTTTGCCTCTCCTGATTCCCGGTTTTGCTCCTAAAGACATGTGGGCACCTTGACTTGTCAGGAAAGCTTTGTCAGCAAACTAGCTTGCTAGAACGCATGAAACCAGAAACCCTGCAGGATTGTTACCTTTATGTAAACAGGGAAGACTTAATTCAATTTTATACCCATTCTTTCAAAGTGGGTATTGCAATTTTAAAACAAACTGTACGGACTACTCCGAAGACTTGGTAAGCAGGAGGGAGAAAATACGTCTGCTCTTAGGTCCGAGACCTGCGTAAGTTTTTAGTGACTTGAACGTCGTGTAGAAGCTGAGCTTTCTTTAGGAAATTCAGCTGATGACTTCAGATATCCTCAACAAGCCGTTCCTAATTGAGATGATGCTCTACTTGCAGAAAAAATAAACATCTGACAGGAATTCAAATATAGAGGGAGTTTTTTAAAGTTCTTGTGCCTGATTAGTTCTGTGTGTATTTGTTAATTTGTGAGAAGTAGCTGTGACACTACTGATGCAACTGTAGCATGTGCATGCCATGCAGAAAACTGAAAACAAAGTAATAGTGATAGAAGATGATGTTGACCAGCTTTTCATTAGGACGACAAAATGTTCCTGCTAGGCACTTGGAAGGAGGGAGTGAGTAGTAAGAGATCACATGGCATGGTAGAGAAATGCAACAGGCTTGATAGGCGCAGAGTGAGTCAGGATCATAAGACCTGGGGCAGCGGAGGCTGTGTTTGTCTCACTCCGCAGATACACGGGGGTGTGAGCTTGTGGGCTTTTTTTTATCCTTTGATTCACTTTATATGGCATTTTATGTTGTATGCTAAAGGAAAAGTACGCTACTTTTTTAAACCTGAAGAGGCTGATGCTTTGCACGTAATTTGCACTCTGGTAAAAATGGATTACAGCCATTTGCATGTGAAGTCATTAGTACCCTGTGTTACTGTAGCTTACATTTTCTTTCTCTAAACTGGTGCTACGTCCCTCTTCCTTTTGGAGGAATCCTAGGTCAAGGAGACAAATACATGCCTGAGCCAGAATTCCTTTGGCAAGTTGCAGTTCTGGTATCTGTGAAGGGGATGTGACTTTGCATGGTTTTGTGCTGTAGCAAGATTGTATTCCTGAGCAGGAAAGAAGTTGGATGTAAGAGCAGCAGGCTTGTTCTCCTGATCCTGTGCTTTGATCTCCCAGCACAGAGCGTCTTTGATCTCTTGTTTTCTAAAACAGCTGTCTCTGTTGGTGGAGAGGCTCAGAGAACTTAGCACCATGTGCTTCTTTCATTTGGTTTAGTTTAGCTTCTAGGTCAGCGGTGGTGAACGTTGCGCCTCTCCACGGCCGAAGTGAATGCAACCGTGGCCTGTTCTGGAAGGGACAAGGTAACAAGTAAAGATTTCCTCCTGGAGATTGAACTTCAATGGCCAGGTTCATAAAATAAGTTCATTAAAGTAACATTCAGGACCTCCAAACATAGACATTTACTTGCAAGAGATGTTTTGCTGTTCTCATCTGGTTTCCTTAGGTTACGCAGGTCAATTTTTGTCTTTGTATACAGGGTGACTTTCCTACCCACTACGTTTTACATTGGTAAATGGCAACCTGATGCCTCTGACACTTAACGTTGTCGTGGGAAGACAAAATGAGTGTCTCGCAGTCTGCCCCCTTGTCGGGCCGTGTGGAGACGCGCAAGGGTTATGTCAGGGTGAGGAGAGTCCCCTCAAGGACCGGGAGCGTGTCCCCCGCGGCCCGCGGTGCCGGCCCTGCCGACCCCCCCCTTAGTGCCCGAGCCCCCGGGAGCTGGGGCGGGCTGCTCGTTTTCGGCGGGGAGAGTACTTCTTTTGCGGGCTGCCGGCGTGAGGGCTGCGCCGGGCCGCGGGTGCTGTCTGCCTGTTGAGGCCGCCGCGGGCCGCGAGGGGACGGCAGCTCCCGCGGCACCGCCCGCCCCGGGGGCGCTGAGGGGGCGGGGCGAGGCCGGGGCGGGAACAGAGCGGGGGGGCGGAGCCTTGGCGCGGAAGCGCCGGCCGGGCGGGCGCGGGGGCTGCCGGGAAGGGCGGGGAGCTGAGGGGCGGCGGCGCTTCCCACCCCCGCTGACCAGCGGGGACCCTTCTCGGGGCGCTTGCCTCTCCCTGGTCGGCGAGCGCTGTGGTAGTCGGGCTCGGAGGAGCCGCCGCCATGCACGACGCCTTCGAGCATGTGCCGATCCTGGAGAAGCTGCCGCTGCAGATCGACTGCCTGGCGGCCTGGGGTGAGCCGGGGCGGGGGGGCCGCTGCCGCCCCGAGTCGCTCCTCTTTCCCGTCCCGGGCGGCCGGGACGCCCCGTTAGTCGTTCCTGGGGCCTGCGGCGGGCCGGGGGTGGCCGCGTTGCTCGGCCCCCAGCCGGCTGCGCCCCGGGACGGCCGTGAGGCGGCCGGTGGCCCTGCCGCCTCGCCGGCCTGGGCGTGCGGGGAGCGTTTCCCCGTGTTTGGGCTCGTTGCACTGGCTTCGGTGCCTGCGGGGGGAGGGGGGGGTGGGCTGCCGGGGCCGAGCGCCGCTCGCCGGGGTGCCGGCGGTCGCCTGCCGCCCGCAGCCCTGCTGAGGAGGAGGCTGCCGTGATTTCCAGTGCTGTAACCGCGAGTCGGCTAGTTTCTAGCTAAAAAGCCCTCCTATGTTTTGACTAAATTTTATCTTGGAAGGCCAGTGATGTGTTCAAGTCTTAGGTTTAGAGTCTGTTTGCATGCGTTAGTGGCATATAAATGCAGGCTGTATTTTTTGGGTGTACTTTTAACAGTAAAGATTTTGGTCAGGTGTCATAATGATAAGGGTTTTCAAACTGCTTGAGCAGTTCCCATCAGATGTACTACCATAGCACAAAATCGGTAACTAAAAAAACTCCAGACGCTGTGGAATTGTGACCCCTTTAATCTGTTTTAAGAAGAAAATCATAACCCGGATAGCAGTGCCACATTTAAACATGGGTTGTTTATGCTAGAGTTATGTAGTAGAGAAGAAGTGAAGATAGTTTATTTCTGCATTCTTTTATCTCTTTGAAAGCATTTCTTTTGCTGAAGTAGAAAAAAGCCTGAAGTCACAGGCCTATGACAGTATGGTTGTGCAAAAAGGGGTGTAATTCTGTCTTCGCAACTTTTCTACCAAATAGTGGAAGAAAGATCTTGCAGGAAACAAGGTTTTTATTAAGATACAAGTATTTTTGGTAGTGAGAGTACTAGATGTAGAAAGAAATATTTGTGTATGCTTCTTAACTATATGGCCTTCAGCAAGGAGGATGCATTTCAGTCATATTTCGTGACTGAATAAAGATTCTATGCCTTTTGTATGCTATAAATGCTGTAAATAGGAAGAGCCTGAAACTCTGCCACAGAGGTTTTTTATATAAAAAAGTTCTCTTTTATAAATCTTGAATCACTGTTGGTCGTCCAAACAGTTCAAATGCTACTTAAGCAAAACTGCCACTGTCCTTTCGGGCATAGCTGACTATTTCAGAGTTCTTATATAAACTTGACTATTTAAAAAAAGCACCCAAAGAAGACCACGTAGAACTCCTTGTTTTTCTTCATGACGGTTCTTTCCATTATGTGGTAGTGTTCCTATCTGGGAGATAATAATGTTGGAAGAATAGTTCATTGCCTCTTGTGATTGCACATGAGATACGATGGTTTGCTTCTTTACCTTTGTATGAACAGGTGGGATGTGATACCTAGGCTGTACTCATCATTTTACTGCTTGATCTTTGGCCATCCCCTTCTGAGAATGAAAGCTACTTCTGAGCACTTCCGCCAGAGAGTTGATAGACACATGCATGTAGTTGCCATAGAAAAATCCTCTGGCATTTGAAAGAAGTTTCCTAGTGTTCTGATGAGTGTAACTTGGCTGGGAAGGGCAGTCTTTGTTGAAACTAATTAGACTCTTTCTCCCCGTCTTTGTAGAGGAATGGCTTCTTGTTGGTACCAAACAAGGCCACCTTCTGCTTTACAGGATTAAGAAAGACATAGGTAAGTTGATTTTAAGAATGGCACAAAAAGTTGATTACATTATTTTTATTTCCTGCCCTTTAAGAGGTTGTAATGATGTTAACACAAGTATGTTCAATTGCTCATTTTTTCCTACATAGAGTTTGATGAGTATTTGTGTGGGATCTTTGGTGAAAGTGTAGACACCGTTTATCAGATATGCAAGAAAGATAGCAAGCAGTATTAGCCTTTTTTTTGTTTTAAAGTATGTTTTATATCAGGTCTCCATATGTTTAAATTTATAGTATGTTAGTGTAATTTTTGTGAATACAGTGTACAGCCATGCGCAAAAGTAGTGCAGTGTGCAAGTTGCCAGAGGTGTGATGTCTTCTGTTAACGAAGGACTGGATTAGTAAAAGAGCAACTTTTTTTTAGTGGCTCCATGAGCATCAAGGGATGGGGAAGAAGGATCCCTCCGAAGTAGTTCTGTCATGTATTTACTCTTCTCCCTGCCTCTTTGACAGTCATAAGTGTTCATAGTCTATTCTAGAGATGCCACAAATAGAACTATTCTGTTTTTGGCTTTGTTAAAATCGATTTTCGCTAAACAGATTTGTATTTCACATTATCTGTTACTATGTAGAAACTGATGTTATTGAACACAGTAATGTCGTGTAGTGTGTGACAGGAAAGAAAAAACCAAACATCTGTTTCCAAGTTCACCAGCTCTTGGAAAGATGTTCATTTGTAGCTACTTGGATTCTAGAGACCGAATTCAGCTTGCTTTTTTCTGAACCTTTTAGGCTGTCTATTCCAATCAGAACATGCTAGTCTTGAGTTGCTAGTGTCTTATCTCACGTGGTAAATTTCTCCCCCTTTTTTGCATCACTGCCAGGAGAGGTTATGTCATCAGAAAATGTCTGTAAGTCTTTATCCCTAAAACTCCTTTTAAACCCTTGTGGTGTAGTGTTTATTCCTTGTCTACTTTGCAGTGATGTGCTCCCTAGAAATTTAAATTGCTGATATTTAATTGATGTGGATAAAGTCATTCTGGGTATTTTTGTATCTCTGGGTTTCAAAATACTTAAATATAATTCTTGTAATCTAAAATTCCATCAAGGCAAAAATGTAACTATTGATGAGGCCTTTGGATGGGTACAAGAAGTGTAATTTACATTTTCACCTGACTATGTAGAAGAACATCTGATGCATTAAGCTATTGAGTCAAAGATAGCACAGATATGTTAGAAGAGTCATTCTTCTAGTGTTAAGTGGCCAAGCTTGTTTTCATAATACTTCGTAGTCTGTTTAGTGTGAGATATATGCAGTCATAAAGTTAAGGGCAACTTCAGTTTACATACTCTCTCAAATCTTTCTGGTAGGTTGCAATAGGTTTGAAGTGACACTAGAGAAATCCAACAAGAACTTCTCAAAAAAGATTCAGCAGGTAGGAGATACTATCTTTTTAATGTGGGGACAGTTTTCCAGTGTTTTCAGCCGAGAAATGAAATATCAAATGTACTTCTGGAGTCTCTGCTAAGCTTAACAAAAAATTCCCCCAAACTATAGGTTCTTTTAGAGGTGGCACAGCTGGTGTTTTTGCCTGCTCTTCCCATAACAGGAATAAGCTTGGTTTGGTTGCTAAAGCAGAAAGCAAAGAATTGGAACTTAACAGGTTTATTTTTGGCTTTTATGGAGGTGCTGTTGTTAGCAGTAAATCTTCATCTGCTCTGACTGAGAATATTTGCAAAAATTATGGTAATACGCCAACAGACTAATATATAATTTGACCCTTGGACAAAATGCTAATGGAATTTAATTCCTCTTATTTGGAATTTAAAACTAAATATCTGATTATCTACTGCCAGTCTTACTACTGTTCCATTTTTCTTGGAGAACTTTTTGCTCATTGATTGTGTTGTTACTTAGGAAAGCACTTAACTCAAAGATTATGCAGCCTCTTTCAGCAACATTCTGTATAACCTTTAGAAGTACTTCTGTACTAGTAACGTACCACATACAGCATTTTTTTCCTAGCTTAGGTTGCAAGCTCTGTGTGCTAGCTTATAAAAACTGAGTGTAAGTGAAAGGGGTTGCAGTAGCTGGAGGAAAGTTGTGCATAGATAGCTGCCTTGCTGTTTTCATTATTTTGAGAGTATCTAAGATGTGTTTTCTTAGACTATCGGTAGTCAAGCCTTCTTCAGAGGTTTAGTTTATGAACAGAGTTCACTAATAGAATTCTTTCTTTCAGATTCATGTTGTTTCTCAGTTTAAAATTCTGGTCAGTCTATTAGGTAAGTGAAGAAAATGTTTTAATATTTAATGAGCTCTTCTTGATGCAGTTACTTGGCTGAATGTGGCACCCTTTCCACACATGTGCATAGTAGTCTAGTTGTTCAAAAGTCATTGGGTAGGATTTAGGCTTTTTCAGTTTGCAGAGGAAGCATTATGCAGCATAGATTGAGAAGCAGCTTTGCTTGTCGTAAGCCAGCTTGGAGAGCAAAGTATTAACGCTAAATTTTGTGATTAAATATGAAAAAATACATATGTGCACTAAAGCATGTGTGTATATATACATATGTGCATATATATAATTTGTAATGGCATGTGTACGTACACATATATACATACATGCATGCGTATGTGTGTGCACTATATGATAGGGGCTAAAACTTCTGTCCAAACTTGTTTGATGTATGAAACTTTTGATACGTTACGCCAAATTCAGTTTATATGCAGATGGCGATCTTTTACCATCTTGTGGAAGATCTAAGTTTGCTTGTCTCTGGCTATATTTGTTTAACCTTATGATCTTCCTATGTCTTTTCTTGCTTGTGTTGCTACTCCTTTATGATCTCCAAGTCCCGGCTCTTCCGACTCCAGCATGCGTAGATTTCTGCTGCCTGCGTCCTCGTGCGTACAAAAACTTGACCAACCATTCACTTTCCCTTAATTTCAGGAGCCAGTTCAAAATGGTCGTCGTTCATACAATCTTCCATCATGAACTTGCTCTGCTCTGGCATGCTTGCTGTCCCTTCCACTCCCACTTCCTCTGCTTGGTTAGCACCTGTTCTCAGTTCCTTCATGTAATTTCACCAGTGCTGGTGTTAGTTGTCTTTTCTACATTTATTGTCTTGTATTTGTATGTGCCTTAGCACTTTTCAGCTTTTGGGGAAACGTTCCTTTTTTGCAGCTCTTAGTTTCACAAGTTCTTCTTTTTATGTAAACTTAAAATGTAATAACTTATTTGAATTACCAATGAGCTCTACATGTATTAAATGTCGAATAATAATTGGAATTTTGTTTAAAACAGAAAATAACATTTATGTCCATGACCTGTTGACGTTTCAACAAATCACCATGGTTTCCAAGGCAAAAGGTGCATCTCTCTTCACTTGTGATCTTCAGGTAAGAGGAGAAACACAACTGCACAAATGTCCTTACTGTTTGGAATAAAGATAACTTTTTTATGTTGCTGTATAGATTAGGTTTGTTAATTTTGTGTTACGTGCAAGTTGTTTGGGTACTAGTGCTTTCTAAATTAGTAAATTAGTACATACTGGATGTTGAAGCTTTGCTTAAGGCAAAATTTTTTAATGTAGTCACCTTAATTTTCTTCCTATGCTTCATAAGATACCCTCCTGTGCCTGTTGTGAGTGTAGCCTTTAATCTCATGATACAAAACTTCAAGGTGTTTGCATCCTGTAGTAGCTTTGACTGGCTTCTTTTTTTGAAAGGTCCTCTTCCAAGATAAAAGCCATTCCTTTCCCTTAAATTGCCAGTGTGCTAGGTTATAGCAGTTCCCTTTGCCAAGCATCTCCATCACTGTTTTTATTACATTTCTGTTTCCGTTAAACTGTATTGACCCAAGGAGTCCCAGGGCAGTTGTGGCAGATTCAGGCCATAAAATGGTTCCATAAGGCATAGCAATTCTCTGTCGTATGCTGTGGTTTATTAAGTGACTCATTTCTACCCAAGTGAGTTTCTTAGCTTACCCATGTCATTCAGAAACTTTATTCATAACCAGAAGAGGTGGCTTAGTGCTCTTCATTGTTCTTTATCCCTTTGCCCCATTGGAGCTTAGTGTTAAATATTTTCTAATAAGTACTTAAGGTTTTCTAGGTCTTAAAACTAGTGATGTCTTTCAAAGCACCTTTACATCTGGTCATTCCAAAGTGCCTTGTTGTTTGTGTGTACAGACACTTAGCTTTTCTGGTATTTCTTGTCAGGAAACTTTTCCAATAGGCTAGAATATTAAATAGTTATTGATGTTTTTAGCTGTCATTTATTGCATTGTTCCATTTCCTCCCCTCTCCTATACTGCATAGAGTTGAAGCTATTTATCCTAGTTTTCAGGGCTGGGCTGATAGCTCTCTACTTATCTTCTGTTTGTGTGTGTGTGTCTCTGGTGCTCTTTAATTTTTTTGTATTTCCTTGGTGTCACAATCCCTGCCAAAGTTCCTTTTTAAGTATCCCGCCCCCCCTTCTCTCTGTGCTTCCTTGTTTAGGGAATGCCCTTCTGGCATGGATGAACAAAGCTGCTCTTCAGCTGAGAGCTTTGCTTCAGGCTGAGGATTCTTTTGGCCGCGTATTACCTTACTTGCCCCTTAGTTTATGAGTGCCCATGAGTTAGGCTTGTCTATTTTCACAGCAGTCAGATACAGGGGAAGAGGTGCTGAGAATGTGCGTGGCAGTGCGGAAGAAGCTACAACTTTATTTTTGGAAGGACAGAGAATTCCATGAACTACAGGTGAGTTGCGTTGTTTCTGTAGTCTAGCATGCCTCAACAGGGAGTATAGTTGCTCTTCACTGCTTGCTATGCAGTCCATGTTAGTCAGAGGCACTACTGACATTTAGAGCATTGATTCTGGTTGCTTCTGCAGCGATTTAACGATGAAGCAGCAAATAAAAGTGAAAATACGTCATTGAAAGCACAATTAATGGCATTAATACAGTTTCATAAATTAAATCAAAAGCTGTGTTGTATTTTAACATTCTGGTTGTAGTACACTTATAAGTCAGTGAAATGTACTAGTGTGCAGCCTGTATAAATGTATACCTAACAATAACACTATGGAAGCAGGTCCATTTCTGCTCAAAGTTTTCCAGGTATGTCATTAAGCCAGAAGGTAGTTGCTGTCAACAAGCATAGAGAATTACACTTGTGAATACCAGAATGATAAAAATAACCAATGGAAATGGGTAGAGAATTTTTCAGCTACGCTGCTCTTCCAGGAAATTACCAGCTAACTCTGGGCACACCTCTTTACTGTGCATGAATCTAGCCTTCTAGCTGAATACTGCCATTCCTTGACCAGCAGAAGTTGGGCATGTGTGGTGGGGAATACGATGTCAACAACAGTGCTTCCTGTTACACTCTGTGTTGCCAGATTTGACTTTTGCTTTTCTCTTGTAACAGCCATTTTAACCTGTTTTCCCTGTTTTCCTCAGGGGGACTTCAGTGTGCCTGATGTACCCAAGTCTATGGCCTGGTGTGAAAACTCCATCTGTGTAGGCTTCAAGAGGGACTATTACCTGATACGGGTAAGACTGGCGTTTGGAGTACCGCGTTAAAGAAGGTTTGGATAGCTGCAGAGACTATGGAGGCTGCTCCTGTGCTCGGGGTTTAGCTAACAGACATTTATGAAAAAACAGCATCTGTTACTCTTGCTATATGTGGTTTTGGAAAGGGCAGTCCAAGTCTGTCCCTTTAAATTGATGTTTTGTCAGGAAGTGATCTTCTGTTTATTGCTGTTGAAACAAGTGTTTGAAGCTCTTGCAGAAAAAAGACATCAGAAAAGATATTTTTGGGTGGCAGCAGTCTATGTAAGCTCAGTTTGCATTTTATTTAATGAGGAGGGGGTGTTGCCCTCTATGTCAGTGACCAGCTGGAGTGCATGGAGCTCTACCTGGGGATGGATGAAGAGCTGACTGAGAGCAGGATTAAAGGGAAGGCAGGGGTGGGTGATATTACAGTGGGGGTCTGTTGCAGGCCACCTGACCAGGATGATGGAGTGGATGTGGCCCTCTATAGACAGATAGGAGTGACATCGCGTTCACAGGCCCTGGTCCTCATGGGGGACTTCAGCCACCCTGGTATCTGTTGGCAGGACACAGAGCGGGGCACAGGCAATCCAGGAAGTTCTTGGAACACGTCAATGACAACTTCCTTCTCCAGGTTGTAGAGGAGCCAACAAGGAGAGGAGCTATGCTGGACCTTGTCCTTACCAACAAGGAGGGGGCTAGTGGGGAATGTCAAGCTCAAGCGTAGCCTTGGCTGCAGTGATCATGAAATGGTAGAGTTCAGGATCCGTAAGGCAGCGAAGAGGGCGCACAGCAAGCTCACTACTCTGGACTTCAGGAGAGCAGACTTTGGCCTCTTGAGAGGTCTGCTTGGTAGGGTTCCATGGGATAAAACACTGGCGGGGAGAAGGGCCCAAGGAAGCTGGTTAGTATTCAGGGATCACCTGCTCCAAGCTCAGGAGCGATGTATCCCAACAAAGGGGAGGTCAGGCAAAAACTCCAGGAGGCCTGCATGGATGAACGAGGAGCTCCTGGACACACTGAAAAGCAAAAAGGAGGCCTACAGAGGGTGGAAGCAAGGACAGGTAGCCTGGGAGGAATACAAAGAAATTGTCTGAGCAGCCAGGGATCAGGTTAGAAAAGCTAAAGCCCTGATAGGATTAAATCTGGCCAGGGACATCAGGGGCAACAAGAAAAACTTCTATAAGTATGTCAATGATAAAAGGAAGAGTAGGGAAAATGTGGGCCCTCTCCGGAAGGAAACAGGAGACCTGGCCACCCAGGATATGGAGAAGGCTGAGGTACTCAGTGACTTTTTTGCCTCGATCTTCACCAGTAAGGGCTCTAACAACACTGCCCAAGTTGCAGAAGGCAAAGGCAGGGGCTGTGAGAATGAAGGTGAAGATCAAGTACGAGACCATCTAAGAAACCTGAAGGTGTACAAGTCCATGGGACCTGATAAAATCCATCCGCAGGTCCTGAAGGAACTGGTGGATGAAGTTGCTAAACCACTTTCCATTTTATTTGAAAAGTTGTGGCAGTCCAGTGAAGTTCCCACTGACTGGAAAAGGGGAAACATAATGCTCATTTTCAAAATGGGGTAAAAAGGATGACCTGGGGAACTACAGGCCGGTCAGTCTCACCTCTATGCCCAGCAAGATCATGGAGCAGATCTTCCTGAAAATTCTGCTAAGGCACATGGAAAATAAGGAGGTTATTGGTGACAGCCAGCATGTTTTTACCAAGAGCAAGTCATGCCTGACAAATTTGGTGACCTTCTATGACGGGCTTACAGCCTTGGTGGATAAGGGTAGAGCAACAGACATCATCTACCTGGACTTATGCAAAACGTCCCGCACGACATCCTTGTCTCTAAACTGGAGAGACATGGATTTGATGGATGGGACCACTCAGTGGATAAGGAACTGGCTGGATGGCCTAACTCAAAGGGTTGCAGTCAATGGCTTGATGTCCAAGTGGAAACCAGTGATGAATGGTGTTCCTCAGGGGTCGCTACTAGGACTATTTAACATCTTTGTCCGTGACATGGATGTTGGGATTGTTGGGAGTGCACTCTCAGCAAGTTTGCCGACAACACCAAGCTGTGTGGAGCAGTCAACACGCTGGAGGGAAGGGATGCCATCCAGAGGGGCCTGGATAGGCTTGAGAGGTGGGCGTGTGCAAACCTCATGAAGTTCAGTCAGGCCAAATGCAAGGTCCTGCACATGGGTCACAGCAATCCCATGCACAAATACAGGCTGGCTGGAGAATGGATTGAGAACAGCCCTGAGAAGGACTTGGGGGTGTTGGTGGATGAAAAGTTCAGCATGAGCTGGCAATGTGTGCTCACAGCCCAGAAATCCAGCTGTATGCTGGGCTGCATCCAAAGAAGCATGGCCAGCATGTTAAGGGAAGTGATTCTACCCCTCTAATCCTCTCTCGTGAGACCCCCCCTGGAATACTGTGTCCAGCTTTGGAGTCCTCAGCACAAGAAGGACGTAGACCTGTTGGAGTGGGTCCAGAGAAGAGCCACGGAGATGATCAGAGTGGTGGAGCACCTCTCCTGTGAAGACAGGCTGAGAGAGTTGGGGTTGTTCAGCCTGGAGAAGAGAAGGCTCCGGGGAGACCTTATAGCAGCCTTCCAGTACCTGAAGGGGGGCTACAGGAAAGATGGGGAGGGACTCTGTTGGGGAGCATAGTGATAGGACGAGGCATAATGGTTTTAAACTGAAAGAGGGTAGATTTAGACTAGGTATTAGGAAGAAATTCTTCATAATGGGCATGGTGAGACGCTGGAAGAGGTTGTCCAGGGAACTTGTGGATGCCCCGTCCCTGGAAGCATTTAAGGCCAGGCTGGATGGGGCTTTGAGCAGCCAGGCCTAGTGGGAGGTGTCCTTGCCCGTGGCAGGGGGCTTGGAACTAGATGGTCTTTAAGGTCCCTTCCAACCTAAACCATTCTATGATTCTATTAAGAAAGGAGATATCTCTAAAAGGGAAAAAAGACCAAGAATATCTTCTTATCTGGCAGACAATGGAGCTTAACCATTTTTTCTTTTTTTGATTCTCTTGCCAAACTGTAATTGTCGGTTTGAAAGTCTCTAAACTTACTGTCGTTAATTTAAAATTACATTTTCCCCTTATGCTTCATTTGACACCTATTTGATTCTATTTTCTGGCTTTACAATTGACTTCTGATATTATAGGAAAATGAGATGAAGATGAGGTGCATCATACACAAGTACGTGTACGTACATGGGTGGCAACACTGATGTGTAGTCAACAGGAAAACTGCACAGTAATTTTTACAGTCACTTCAAACTGGCACTGCTCACAAAAGAAGTGTTGCCTTTCTGCAGCTCTCTCCTAGATGTTGATTCCCGCCATTGTAGTGATATGAGTAGTTGTGCAGCTGCTCAAGGAACCAGAGTGGAGACTTGCTGTCCAAGTATCTACTTTGGGTTGGCTCTGGTGCTTGACTTGACCCATCCTTGAATGACTTCATTTCACTAAATAGACAGAAAAAATATACATGTTTTTATGGTATTGCTTTCTGCTGGCTAGCTGTTGATTTATAAGAATGCTTGAGCTGTAATGCAGCAGGAACATATAGCTGGAGTTGAAGGAGAAGGATTTTCTGTTTTGGTGGCAGTGAGTTGTTAGATCAGCTCACAGAACAGCTTTTTGGATTTTTTTGTTTTGTTTTTTAATTCTTTTTGAGATGGGTTCAGTTCCCTGGACAGCATGTGGTCACCAGAATGAGTGGCTAGGGCAGAGGAAAAAGGCTAGGCAGGTTGCTAGGCTTTTAGTTTGTTTTTTGTGTGACAATTCTTACTCATGCTAGAATAAAACCGTGTTAAAGTTTTGGTCTAAATTAAATCCTCTGGTTACACCAAGAAGTGTTTGGACACTTTAACTGATGATGCATTTTGTAAACCTGTATGAACTATGTGCTCAGCTACTGTCATAGTAACAAGAATACATCATCTCAGACACAAATGTATTAATTTATTTCCAAATGATGTATAAGCAAGATAATTGATGATATGCTGAAAATTTTTTTGTTACTCTTTAAAATTGCACATGTCCTATTAGCGATTAGTCTGAGTTGTAAATCCTTCTAGGGGGTTTTTGGCTTTGGTCTTACGCAGCTTTGAAATAAAGGTTATTTTGAAAAAACAAGTTTTGTATTTTCTTTATTATCCTAGGTGGATGGAAAAGGATCCATCAAAGAACTGTTTCCCACAGGGAAGCAGCTGGAACCATTGGTAGCTCCTGTAGCAGATGGAAAAGTTGCAGTTGGCCAAGATGATCTAACAGTTGTGCTCAACGAAGAAGGGATCTGTACTCAGAAATGCGCCTTGAATTGGACTGATATTCCTATAGCCATGGGTGAGAATTAGCAGTAATTTTTTTTAAATTTGCTTCTTTACTCCTTTATATATTACAAAATAATTATGTTCGCGGTATTTATAAACTGGCTGGATTTGGAGTATGACAGTTTCTGAAGTATTTCAAGTTGTACTCTGTGGAAGGTTTCATGTGTTTGTTTTTGTTTCTTCCCCATCTTTGCTTGTAGCCTGTATGCCTATCTCCTCCTCAGAAAATAAGCGTATTGTGTATATTTTCTGAAGGGACAAGATTTGAAATGGAAGGTAGTGTGTAGTTTTGGGTGCCTGAGAAATTTTGTATGTTGAAAGATGAACAAAAAGCCTGGTAGCAGTCTATTAGCAAATTGCTGTCAGTGTTGGGCATTGAGTTTTGTTTTCAATAAGCAAAAAAGGGACATATTTCAAAGGGGGGAAAAAAAAACATTGAAGAGAAGCCTTACTTTAAGTCATGGCTTGTTTCAAGGAATACTAGAGAACAATCAATTTGTATTTTTCACTTGTTTCATTAATAGAACACCAACCTCCCTACATCATTGCTGTTCTGCCAAGGTATGTGGAGATCCGTACTTTTGAACCCCGGCTGCTGGTACAGAGTATTGAGCTGCAGAGACCACGATTCATCACCTCTGGAGGGTATTGAGAATGACTGATTATTACTTTTGTCAGGCTGTCTGGGTTTATGGTAGCACTCTGATAAACTGGGAGAGGAAGAGCTTTTCTAACTCCCTCGGCTTAAGAAGTAGCATTGAAGCAGTCTGGGGTTTTTTTATGAAAAGATGGGTGGAGGCCGTACCTTGAGGAGTAAATGACAGAGTTGAGTGCCTTTGGGAATTTCTGGTCACTGGAGATACATTCTTCTCCTTTCTGCTATGCAGTATTACTCAAGCTGCCCTTGTATCTGATTGATCCACATGCGTATTAACCAAGATTGGTTTTGTTTTTCTTTTTCAGATAGGGTATTGCTTCTTTCTCAGTGCTGGAACTTGGTAACTGACCTTTTTGTCTTGTTTACAGCACAAATATTATATATGTGGCAAGTAATCACTTCGTGTGGCGGCTCATTCCAGTGTCCATAGCCACACAGATCCAGCAGCTTCTGCAGGACAAGCAGTTTGAGTTGGCTTTGCAGTTGGCAGTAAGTACTCAAAAACCTTTGGGTTTGCAGTGGATGCACTTGTGCAAAAGTACACAAAAGGATGTTTGCCTCCTGCTTGACTGTAGCTAGCCTGGAGACTTTAACCTTCTTACTGTCCACTTTGCACAAACTGGTAAACTCTAGGCTTTTTTGACCTAAGTTTTAGTTTTGTGCTGCCATTTCTCCATATTGATCTATTGTGGTTTAGATTTTGAGATACCATCTTGTAGGTGAAAGATTATCTCTCTTAGCTGTTTAATCGGTTACCTTCCTTTAGTCCAACTGACTTCAAAGTCTTCAGACTGCTTGTGAACAGTTTTGCTTGGAGTTGTGTGTTTTATTTTGTCAAATGACCACAGGTTTTTTTGTAACAGCCCTCCATGTTACTCCTGAAACAATGATTTCTTAAGAGATGCCGAAGCAGTATGTTTGATTATATTGCTCTTACTGTTTTAGGATTTTCTGATTTCTACAAACTCTCCCGGAACTACGTTATAATGAATTAATTGTATTTTGTATTGCTAACTTGAGAAAAAAATTTGAATAGGCAAACGAATGAAGACATAGTTGCTGTGATAGAGCTAGTGTATAGATAACCAGAGGTAGCTTTCAAACCTTACAGGCTTTCTCAGTGACACAATAGGCATAGTATCTGAGAACTGCCATCAGAGGTGTTTGCTTTGGAAGATTATAATTTTTCTTCTTACTCTCTCCAAAGAATAATACTCCTCTTAGTTTTGTAGAGTGTGTCCTTCTCATTTATGAGGCCCAAGAGTTTTTAATGTTTGTTAATTTTAATGCGTGCAGGAAATGAAAGATGATTCAGATAGTGAGAAACGACAACAAATTCACCATATAAAGAACCTCTTTGCCTTCAACCTTTTCTGCCAGAAGCGCTTTGATGAATCCATGCAAGTTTTTGCCAAGCTTGGTACAGGTAAATGCTTGAGTTGGCATTGAGATACCTGGGTTAGGAGGAATGAAACAAAGCTCACAGACTATTGTGTGGGGTTTTTTGTTTGTTTTCTGTTTTGTTGTTGTTTTAAAACAGTGGTGTCTTGTGCAGACCAGTCCCCTCTGAATGGAAAATAGCCTAGGCAGCTACTTAGCTTTCTTTTGTGAAACTGGTTATAGTACTTATGGTCCAGTCAGTGAGTTAAATTGTGAATTTGCCCTTTGTGCAGAATATGTTTGTATTGTAGGCTGTTCTACAGCATGCATAGCATGTAAACAGTTGAGGGTTTCAGCAACTGCTGAACTTTAATTAGAGGGCAGTAATTTTGAATTTTCTTAAACTCCATGAAAACGAGTACTCATTACTTGCAGATGGTGCTGTTCAGTTCTTGTTTCAAAAGCACAGTAAATCTTCTCTGGAAATACTGCTTGTTCCTAGAAATCCTGTCCTACCGCCAGAGTTGTTAATGCTAGGATTCTGCAGGAAGAGCAGTGAGAGGATTATAATAATGGCTCATCCTCCAGGTGTGCCAAGCGCACAGGTTGGAAATACTTGTGCTTGGACTTTGAAACAGTCTTTCTCTTGCTTCTTTTGCCTTGTTTTAGCTTCTTTTCTTTTAATAAGCAAACTTTGTTATCTGGAACCTCATGGATATACAAGTTGACTAGAAACAGCTCTGTTAGAAAGCTAAGCTTGCTCAAAGGTTACATACATTTAAGAGTTTGCAAAAATAATGTTATGAATGGTTACTAATACTAGTTATTTTTTGCTTAGATCCCACTCACGTGATGGGTCTGTATCCTGACCTCCTGCCCACAGATTACAGGAAACAGCTACAGTATCCCAACCCCCTGCCAGGGCTCTCTGGGGCAGAGCTGGAGAAGGCACATTTAGCTCTGATAGACTACCTAACTCAAGTGAGTCCTCCTATATCTGTTTTTTAGAGCAGAGTTATTTTAGTTTTAGCATACTTTGGTTAACTTTGTGCAGGAAGCAGTATGCCTACTCCAGCTCTGTCATGCTAGCCTTAATGGGCTGTCTCCATGATTGGAAACTATGGCAGTAGCTCCTGAGAAAGCAGGGGAACTGGAAGACGTGAGGTGCACCACAGATATGTGGGAGACTTCACATGTAATTTTTGTGAGGACTGGACAAAATTTACTTATGGACCAGATCTGAATATGAGTCCAGTATTTTATTTCTAGTAGCCTTCTGAAGAGGACTTGAGCCCTTGATCTTTTTTGTTTTTGTTTGGTGACTATTGTGGAGGGCACTCTATCCAGGAGACAGGTCAAAAGCGTGCATTTAAAGGTGTAACAGGAGGTAGTGGGTACTGTAACTTCTGTCCTCTTCATTTTGTTGTAACTGGAATCTTAATTGTTCTGTTGCCACTCATACTAGACTAAAAGGAAGTTTGTGTCTGAGGGAAGATAGCTTTTGTGCCTAGTAGTTCAAAGCCTAAATTGTTTTCCAAATGTTTTAAATGTTTCCTGACTTGTCTAAAATGTCTCTGTTCAGGTTAACAGAGTTTCCTTCTGACTATTTTCTCAAGACTCTAGACATCTTGCAAAACTAAACTTGCGAAAGAAATGTATACACCTGAATGTGGTTGGACAGGTGGTGTGTTGAATAGTTAGTAACAATAAAAATTCTTCAGGAAACAGTTCATTAAAACAAGTTATTAGATTGGTTTAATTTAGTCTTTTTACTTGGTAGGTTATATTTGCTGAGGTGGGATGGAGAAATCCATGGTCTTTTCCTGTTAAAATTTCTTTTGATGTCCTGCAGAAAAGAAGTCAACTGGTGAAGAAGCTAAATGATTCTGACCATCAGTCCAGTACCTCGCCCCTCATGGAAGGAACACCCACGATCAAATCCAAAAAGAAGCTGCTACAAATCATTGATACCACCCTGCTTAAGTGTTACCTCCATGTGAGTTTCTGCCTGACCTAGAGGGCTTTCCTTTACCGTGCAAACTCTGTTGGAATTTCAGGCCGAAAAGTTTAAGAAGGAGGATAAGGAGCTACTTCAGAAATTCTCACACAACTGTTTGTCTTTGGTCTAAAAATGATCTGTGAAATTTTGGTGTTAGCTAGTTTGCTTACTGGTCAGGAAGTAGTTTCATGGAATAAAGCAGATGTGTCCATTTCTGATCGCTGCCTGTGTGAAAAGAATGTGACCATGCCTGTGTATTTTAAAGTTCTAATGAATGCTTCTTGTGTTGCCTTGTACTGTTAAATGCAGGAGAGTGTGATCTTTGCTGTTAACAATGTTTTTCAAAGCTGACCTCGATTCCTGAAGGGGCGTAGCTCTGATATATTGTTTTCTTTCTATCGCAACAAGTTATGGAAATGAAGATGGGCCTTACTTTAAGATGTTAAACTGTCATTTCTCATGCTATAAAGCTGCTTTTTTTTGTTTGTTTCCCCCCCCCCCCCCTCTTTCAACTCATGTTTTGTACTATAAAGTTAGGAGGTGCACATTAGAAGTATGTTTAAGTGCTCCCTTTTTGCTTGCAGACAAATGTAGCACTGGTGGCACCGTTGCTACGTCTGGAGAACAATCACTGCCATATTGAGGAGAGTGAGCACGTACTAAAGAAGGCACACAAATACAGTGAGCTGATAATACTGTATGAGAAGAAAGGTCTGCATGAGAAAGGTAGGTATGTGGTTGGGATGGGGAGAGGAGAAGGGATAGGTGCCTGTATTCCTAGTATTGATATTTAACTTGTCTTCAGTGAGCAGGCAATATGCTGAAGAGGCTTTGTTTCTGGGTCTGTCTAGTGATTAAATTGGTCTTTGCTCCTGTTACCTGTTTGGTCTGTGCGTTTAAATCAAAACTTTGTTTTGTCTCCAGCAGCAGAACAGGAAAAACGCCCTTTTTTGTGGTTCAAGTTGCAGTGATACTTGTGGTTATAAAGGAATTAACCTTTTTGTTCTGAAAGCATTACAGGTACTGGTGGATCAGTCAAAGAAAGCCAATTCACCTTTGAAGGGTCATGAGAGGACAGTGCAATATCTGCAGCATTTGGGTGAGTGTGAAGGAGAGCATTATTTTTGTGAAGGTGTTACTCTTGTTGGGCTTAGCGGTTATTCTACTGTTCAGCAACTTTCTAGAGACTATCAGGCTAAAGGGTATCCTTGTCGTCTTGTCTGGTTTCTTAGATAATGCAAACTTCAAGTATTAATTCACAACTGTCTTGTTGAAACTTGAGTATCTTATTGGAAAACATTCGTTATTTCTGATAAAAAATTTCCATTGGTAGAAGAAGTGCAGTAGTATTTTGAATTTTCTTCCAGTGATGATTTACCATCACTGACAAAAGGGAAGTCTAACTTCTGGGTTAGGCTTTCCAGCTGAAAGTCTAACTTCCAGTTCCTGGGTCCTGTAGTATCTTTGCTGAGATGAAAAATCTTGTATGACATTTTTGTTTTATATGTCTAGGGAGATATAGATAATGACCTGATAGTTGTAGTTGCTGGTTACAGCATCATGGGAGGAACTTGCTTGGTTGACTACTCATTGTGAACTCCCAAGTCCTTTTTTGTTTTTGCTACTTTTGAGAATAGTCCCCTCCCATCCAATAATAATATTTATTTCTAAATGGACAACTCTTGAAAAGTATCATTAGTATATCAAAAGTATATTAGTTTGGGAACGAGTAGTTTATGGGGAAAATCCCTTTGCGCATGGTCTTATACTATTGGCAAAGTTTGGTATTTTTTTCTATAATAACTTCTTTTAAGAACTGCTGGCTTCTGTTAGCAACATGTTTATTCAATGATAATAAATTACTTACAATGACATTGAAACCTCTCTCGTTCGTGCCATGTCTCTCTCACTTCTTATTCATTGGTGTCATTTGGTAATGTCACTCATCTTAGAGAAGTGTAGGTATGTTATATTCAGCATGCAGCTTTAGAAAACAAGCTTCTAATCTTATTTAAAAAATAAATCTGTCATCTTTATAAATTCATCTCAGTTGACCTATGCCAGCTGTTCATTTGTTTTACCTGCAATTGATGATGTTTAAGACCTATAATTATCCAAGTTGTCTGGAGTACTTTTCTAAAATCTTGGCAGCTTGCTAAATTTCTTTTAGACTTCTGGAGCTTCTCTGTTTCAGGACCTCCTGAAAATTGGTTTTCCTGTATGCTTCTTGCTCAGCTCTTCAAAACTGTTAAAGGATATTTGGGTCTGTTCACTTCAGAGTAATGAAATACAGTGGAAACAATCTAGAAAGTTAACTATTGCTAATAAATGGAATGTTTTACACTAGTGTCACTTGCAGATTTTCCACCCAAGTAAATAGCAGAAATGTAGTGCTCTGTGTGTGTGTGGTTTTTTTTAACTGCACTGCCCATTCTACCTTGCTCAATTGCTAAGTGTAATTTCTGGGAGTCCGTTAAATGAGATAAAAACGTTTCAGACTATGGAGTTCCTACAGGTTTCCCCCCCTGCCTCGCCTCGCCCTTGGTGAGGCTTCTGTAGTTATGAGCTTCTAATCTAAGTAATAATCTTTTAAAAATTATTTTTAAAATATTAATTATGTGGGATGTATTTTTAGTTGCTTTCACTTACATTCTGAGTGAAGTAGAAACTCTTTAGTCATGTCTTGTCTATAGGTTTTTGGGCATTTAGTGAAATATTCTTAAATGGCTCTTAGGTAATGAGAGAAGGTCATCAAGTATGTATTACTGATTTGGATTTGATACTTGCCATGTGTTAACAGAGTACACGCTTATTGTTTATTGCATCAAAGCAAATATTGTTAATTCTGTGATTGGCCATGTCCATCAAAAATATGCTTTATCTGGGCAGAGGCAGGCACAGGAAAACTTCATATTTGATTGGATAGTAGATAATGTTCTGTATAGTACCATTCTTTATCTGTTAAAATAGTGTTATGCAGAACTTCTTCCTATTATAGCTCATATTTAAATTAGGGATTTGTTGCTGAGAAAGTTAAGAAATTCAGTGTCTGCTTTAATTTTAGCAGTACAAAAAATCCTTGCCTGTGACCTTCAGTATAAATCTCCATGCAGCTGAATGTTATGTGCTAAGGGTGCCAGTTGTTTTGTTTTGTGGTGTGATGTGATGTTGGCCTTGTAGTATTCTGATCTGTAAGCTTTGGTAGTTACTTGATGAGTTCCTTCTTTTCTTCTGCCATCACGAATTTTTTTAGTAGATTGTAACTTCATGTTTGATTTGGTTGTGATTTCAGCAAAGGCAACTTGATCAGTGCTTTGGAAAGGAGCTATGCTAATTAATCTTAACGCTTGTTTATAAGGAGTTAGATTCTCTTGTTCTACTTGAGAACTTAACTCCCATGACTTGTCCTGTCCTTTATTTAAATGTTCTCAGTGAGGCTAGCAAACCTATTACCATACAATGCCGTGTTAATTGAGAAAGTTAATTGTAGTTCAGCGAAATTCAGGCCCATGACTTTAGTGCCATTTGCCAAGTCACGGTTTTGTTTCTGAAACTTTGAAATTGGCTCTTCTGGGGGCTATTTTAATTGTTTTACTTCATAGCACTCATCTTCTGGTTTTTAAAATACTACTACTGTGAAGATACTCCTTGTTTTAAATATTTAAAAAGTAACTTAGTCCTGATGGTATTGTGGGATGAAGAAAAGCAAACAATAGCTGCTTTTTTATAGGGCTGGTGTAGGTTTCTGTTTCTTGTGTAGTTGAATTGTTGTATTGTTTGGGCAGTGGTTCTGATCAGAAGGGTGAGAGGAAAGTCATGGTTTCCTAACATGTTTTATAAACTTTGTGCACCAAATTGCCCAAATGAAAGTATTCTTTTAAAGAGGCAGGTCCTAAATTTTCTTAAAAGCTGAGAAGTTATTGCCTGTCATGTAATTTCTATGCCAGTTACTTCATATTACGATGCTTTACTACTTGTTATGAAGTATTTGACCATTTGCTATAGAAGTCAATAGATTGGCAGGCTGGATATGGACTGAAGGAAATGACCCAAGTGAAAGGTATCGTGCTTTTTCTACCCTAATAAAAACAAATTGTAAGGGAAGACTTTTGAAATGTGATTAAGACAACTGAGCTTGGTTTTGGTCCAAATTGTTTACACTCGATGGTGCTTAGTATATGAATTTAGTCTTGTTTCTGTTTAAAATCATGTTTGCAAAGTAATCAAATTGTGGCTTTAGCCTGGAACATGTGATTTGCTTGACTTGAGCAGGGAAAAACCCAAACTGGATTCTTCCTGTAAATTAAGCTTTGCTGGCTCTGAAAACATCTTCTTGTGTGGTGAGTAGATAGGTCTTTACGATTTTAACATTGAACACTGATGATTTTTGTATTCCAGGCACAGAGAACTTGCACTTAGTATTTTCCTACTCTGTCTGGGTGCTGAGAGATTTTCCTGAAGATGGACTGAAGGTAAGTGTGGTTGAAAGAGGCACCTTGCCGTTGAGATTCTTGGTGCAGTGTATGGAACTGGGAGAACTCAATATAAGAAGCCATGTATTAACGCGAAATCTAATTAAATGTGTAACTTATATTTTCTATGTTCAGTATCGCAGTAAGATTAGCAGTAGATAGAGCAGGATAGCCTTTCATTTTTTCTTATGCTTTTCCATGCTTGGAATACTTTATCTTGTAATAAGTAGCTAGGAACCTTTGATACAACATTTAATGATGTTGATATCATGCTTTTTGCACAAGAGTCTGAGTATTTAAATGTCAAATGTTAATTTGCCTTTATTTTCCCTTTCCTCTTTGATATAGAATTGATTCCCTGTATTTGGGAGGTGTTGGGCACTGTAAAAGAAGAGTGTTAACTAAGGCAGAAGTGGGGATGTTTGTTAATCCTTTCAGATGTGAGATAGCTTCTGAGTGCCTGAATAAACTGCTCAGATTTTTTCATACTTCTTGTGCTTATTCTTTAGACATATGTGATGATATGCTGGGTTTTAGTGCCTCAGAGAAAATAGACTGTGGCACTTAAATTTTTAAAAAATCACCATGCTGTGAATAACACTTTGTTTAACAGATATTTACAGAAGACCTCC
This sequence comes from Burhinus oedicnemus, assembly GCA_008921705.1. NCBI lineage: Eukaryota > Metazoa > Chordata > Aves > Charadriiformes > Burhinidae > Burhinus > Burhinus oedicnemus. The sequence continues at coordinate 724,334 of VFFE01009221.1, read as the reverse complement.
CTGAAGTGGAAGCTTTGCCACGAGACAAAGTGCTCAGTTTCTTGATAGAAAATTTTAAGAGCTTGACTATTCCTTATCTGGTAAGAACTCAATCCGTACTAGTGCATTACATTCAGTACAACATGTAACATGTAAGGCTTTGGTTCTCCAGGCATTGGAGCCTGATGCTGTCTTAGAGAATGCTGGCTTTGCCATAAGCTGTGCAAAGAAAAAAAATAATTAAAATACATGAAATCCTGAAGTCAAGCTTCGTAAAGGAAAGCATGGAACTGTTGCTTCCTTATAACAAATTACTTCCCAGAGGAAGTGTCTATAACTGAACCTGAACATGTGTTTACAGGAACACATCATTCATGTCTGGGAAGAAACCGGTGCAGACTTTCACAACTGTCTGATCCAGCTGTACTGTGAGAAAGTGCAGGGCTTAATGAAAGAATATCTCAATTCTTTCCCTGCAGGTATGTTTAGCCTTTTTTAGTGGGAAGACCAGGGGCATGGGACAGCACAAGGGAGCCTTCACAGTGTATTGCTGTAAGCCTTCCCTGTTCACATCCAGAACAAGATATCCCAAGTGATGAAGGAACTGGAACAACGAAAGTTGTGGGTTTGTGGGGAAGTCTAGTTTATTGCCTCCCTAGAGATCCTAAGGGACCAAGTAACACTTTGTTCATGATTAAGTGGAATGGCAGCAACTGCTCCCTGAATTCTGCGTCTTAAGGGTAGGGAAGGTTCTTGAATAACTGAGTCTGTTGTTTAACCAGCCACTTGATGAATTTTAAAGAGTTGAAGTAATTCAGCAGGTGCATCAGAATCCCAGCCCAGGTAACAGTTTCATCAGCGTTTGGTTCCTCCTTGTAATGATATGTTTGTTTATCTTCTTCTGTGTATTAGTGTAGTGAAATAGTTGTAATACTGTTGCTTGTGTTGTTTTTTCCATATAGATAAAACTCCAGTGCCTGCTGGGGAGGAAGGAGGAAATTTGGGGGATTACCGGAAAAAGCTTCTACTTTTTCTGGAGAAGTCTAGGTGGTATGAACCTAGTCGACTAATTAGTGACTTCCCCTTTGATGGTGAGTTCAGTTTCCGTAGGTTAATTAAACCCTAGCTTATTGCATTGTACAGAAAAACCTCCTCGCTTATTGTGGAATCATGGCGACTTGAAACGGAGAAGATGGCTGTATCTGTAGTTGTAGGCCACTGCTGTGTATACCAACTCTGTGTTTGCTGGCACAGTTGGGTTTACCAGTCTCTGTGGGATTCCTGTAACTGTGGCCTAAAACCTTGTGGTGTGTCTCATCATTTTTAAGATTCAGCTGGATAGGGTGCTGGGCCATCTTGCCTAGGCGGTGCTTTTGCCAAGAAAGGTTGGACCAGATAATCGTTGAGGTCCCTTCCAACTTCATATTCTATGATTCACTTAAATATTTAGCCTAACTTTTTGATGAGCCTGAATTGCTCAACAGATCTGAAGTTTGTTGTTTCTTATGGTTACTTAAGAATTCATAAAATGTTACTGAGGCTAGTGTGAAGTAGGCATACAGTCTTAGTGTAACTTTAACCTGTGCTCAGACTACAGTTTATAGTTCCTTCTGTTAGTCTGACCACTAATGGAGCTTATGTTGTAATTTCTCTGTGTAGCTTTTGGCTAATCCTTCATGCTTTCACTAGGTCTCCTAGAAGAACGTGCTCTGCTCTTGGGTCGTATGGGGAAGCATGAGCAAGCTCTGTTTATTTATGTTCATATTTTGAAGGACACCAGTATGGCTGAAAAGTAAGGGTTTTTTGTTTGTTTGTTTTTGCAAGACTTAGTTTGCTCACTGCCCTATGGATAGGATGTGTAGTGAAGTGTTGCTGTATGTGGAGTATGAATGCTGTAAGCCTTCAGGATCTTCTGGGTTTCCATGTTTTCTTGACTTTTAGGCTCTTCCAGGTATCTGTTAATTACAGATGCTGATGCCGTCCCCTTGAGGTTTACCTTTTTGTGCTCTTCTGTCATTGCACTTTAGAGCAATATGACTGTCATCAATGAGTTCTTTGTTTCTACCTGTTCTTAGCTTGTGAACTTCTGTATGTTGTTTTGCTGCCTTTCTCTCTGGAGAGACATTCACTAGCCCAAATGCAAAGTTAAGCTCCCTTCAGTTAGCAGAATCCTCTCTAGTAAAGATACGGAATTTTCCTAGATGTACTGTGTCAGGGAACCTTTTGAGTGAATCTAAAGTACTTAGGTGAAAACAGGATTAACCGATACTGGCAGGTATATCTGAACATTGGAGCTTCTTTTAAAGCTGGTTTCAGCAAATGCCCGTTAGAGGACATTCAGCCCCAGTATGCAGTCTACACTAATGAACACCTTCTCTTTGTGATTCAGATACAGTAATTAGATATATCTACACATGTATTTTTATCCCATGATGTGTTGATTGGAGACATCTTTTTCCCCCTTTTTTTTTTACACAGCTGAATTAAAGCTTTTAATGTTGATTGGAAGTGGGACACTTGCACAAAACCTCTGTTTTCTCAGCGTTGTAATGCAGAGTAAATGGTGTAATTTTGTTGTGCATATTAACTGATCAGAATTGGATGTATGGTCACCTAATTTGGATGGCTTCAGTAATCAAACCATTTAAATGTTAATTTCTGTGTCCTGATTCTCTGGGTTCCAAAACTGTCCCTGCATTTCACTCTATTCTTTTCTGTTCTAGCTACTGCCATAAACATTATGACAGAAACAAAGATGGCAACAAAGATGTAAGTAGCTGCATCTTTGCAGCCTTCCTTTTCAGTAAGGATGTATTAGACTATTCATACCATGTTAGGGACTTTAAAGTTTTTGCTCTGTATAGACTTTTTCAGGGTTTGTATAGGGGGATGGGAACCTATGTATAAGCTCGTGGAATTTAGGAATTACTAGATAACTGGGGGGGAGGGGTATTTTTGGTTTTTAAATTTGCTTTTTTGTTGAGAATGTTACTCTGTCACTGGAGTTAAGCATATATTCTGTACCTAAAGTTCTGATGGAATTCAGAAGACAGAATACTCTGTGTGTGTTCCAAATACATTTACAGAAAAGTTAATCATAAAAAGCAATGAAGTGTTGGTTTGTAAATGTAATGAGTTATGTAAGATAAATGAGGGAGGCATAATTAAAACTACTTTTATAGAAAAGCTTTAGTGTAGAATGCAAGTCTTAAAAGGCCTTGGACATCATTAGTACTTTTCAGTTTTTGTTGTTTTAAGGTAAGAGCTGTTTAAATAAGCACTTCAGAATTTTGAATGGTGTAGCTACAACTTAACTAGTGCCATCGCTGGGTTCTACCAGCACTGTCAGTTGTGGATGCGTGCAGTGGTTTCAGAGCTTTCCTTTTGTGTGCAACAGGTCTATCTGTCACTGCTCCGGATGTATCTCTCCCCACCTAGTGTTCATTGCCTGGGACCAATCAAGATGGAAGTGCTGGAACCTCAAGCCAACTTGCAGGCTGCTCTGCAGGTTTTGGAACTACATCACAGCAAACTGGATACCACCAAGGTAAGAAAGACTTGTAAGTACTCAGTTTGTACTGTTGGCAGAAGGTGATAGAAGGTACTGAAGTAGGCAAGCAAGCAAGTTGTAACAGTGTCAAGCTAAATATGTCAATTTCCATTCTATTTTGTTCTCTGTTCCTTTATTTTTACTAAGTAAGTATATTTTGCTCCAGGCAATAAACCTACTCCCAGCGAATACACAGATCAGTGAGATTCGAATCTTCTTAGAGAAAGTCCTTGAAGAAAATGCTCAGAAGAAAAGATTTAATCAAGTACTCAAGAATCTTCTCCATGCAGAGTTTCTGAGGGTAAGTACCCACCACCTGTCACTTACCGTAATGGTGTTTTAAAACAGATGTTCAGTATTTAAATTAACTGTTTCTTGTATGGAATGTGTGTGCTCTAGATGGTGCTGTAGTGCACCTGAAATGAGTAGATGTGCACCAAGTAGATTGAACGTCCCTTTTTCAGGAGATGGCGAGTACATTCATTTTAGTTGGGATGAGGTGTGTGTCTTTGTGAGTCTCTGGACTCACTGGGCTCTGCTGTGCATTGCAGGATGATCTTGGAGAGCATGGACTGGGTTTCTTTCAAATAAACTAAACCAGATGATGCAGTTCAGTAGTTCACCTGAACACCACCTACTGGTTAGAATGCCTTAGTCTGTGGACCAGACTTGCTTAAAGTAAAGTCCTGCAATTCATATAGTGTGGGTGTTGGGTGTTCAATGTCACCTGCTCTGCTCTACAGACCTGCTGCTTTTGTGCTGTAAACTTGCTGATGTAGATATAGCCACTGAAAATCAAACATTGTGACAGTTTTCAGTTTCACCAGACTAGAGGGGAGCTGTGGTGTGGCATTGCTTTTTGAGAAAATTTGGGTTTTTTAATTCTTCTTTAGGTCCAGGAGGAGCGGATCTTACATCAGCAAGTGAAGTGCATTATAACAGAGGAGAAGGTGTGCACTGTATGTAAAAAGAAGATAGGTAACAGGTGAGAGCACATACCTTAAAGCTTGGGAAACTGAATCAAATATGAATCTGGTACACTTGAACCAAGAATTTTGCAAAACTTGGAATGTGTATATACACAGAGAACAGCAGTATGAGGGAGACATTTGAAGAATGTTTGAATTACAAATGACATTGCTTAACTGAGTGGCTGGGAAAACATCAAAGCTTTAGTCAGTGAAGTTTTACTGCAAGAGTTTTAATCCTGCTTTCAACGAAGGAGAATAAAATCCCTTCAGAAACTCATAAGACTTCTTACTTCACAACTCTAGAAGACAGAAAATTGCTTCTCATACTGAATTTGGAAAATTTTCAAAGAACACTGCCTACTACCTGCTTCTTAATTAGAATTAAGAAGGATGATATGAAGAATCTTAAACTAAGATATATGTGTAATAGTTTTCTATATCTGATGGCTTTGTGGTTCCCTGGCTCACTTACATTTTGTAGCGTAATTATCTTATGACATGTAAAAGTAGAACTACTTCACTTGATACCCAGACGCCAATAACTTTTCTTCTACCATTCCTACTAGATAATTATGGGTTAGTATAGAATGCAAATTTTGTTTGCACTTTTTCTTTTTCCTCTTTGAACTCCAATGAAATGCCACATGCCTAGCTTACTCATTGTTTCTGTTGTTGATGTGAACCCTCCTGAGGTATCGGTAGCATTCACAAACATTTTAATGAATATAGGTCTAAATATACTTATTGCTGTGCATATTCAGTTTTTTGTTGTTAGTGTGTAGCATATAGCATCAGCACTTAAATTTGCATATGCAGTATTGTTTTGGTTGTCTAGGATTTTTATAATGCTGTTAAGTTCAACAAGGTTTTTGAAGGGCAGGCATGTCAGTGTGTCACCCAGTCTTTAACTCGTTACCAGTGGCTTCCAAGTAAAGTGTGCCTATAAACATGAAAATAGATTTATTTATTTTTCTTTAAAAAATGAAAATCTTACAAAATCCATAGAATTCTTTGTCTGGTTTTCTTAATGCGATATTCAGGCTGTAATTTAAACAAGAAAGTATCACTTTCATGTAGCATCTTTTTCTGATTCTGCACAACTTCAATGTTCTTGTTTGAATAGGGAAAACTGTTTGTATTGACAGTTGATTTTTGTGTTCTGTCTCTTTACAGTGCGTTTGCTCGATACCCTAATGCAATAGTTGTGCATTATTTCTGCTCCAAAGAAGTCAACACATTGGACACCTGACCTTGTCCTGGTCAACTATCCCAACATTCATATGAAATTCAGAACTGGAGACTTAAGAAGTTGATGCCTCTGAGGTTTTTTGAGGCTTGTTGCTAGGTTCTCTTACACTGGATAGAAGTCATTTGTATCTGTGGACTGACTGTACCTATCTGGCAATATTGATTTACTAGAAAATGGCTTTAACCACGTTGTTATTACGCTGGCAACTACATTGAACCTCTCGGTACTCAGATGAAGAATAGAAACTGATTTTTGTAGAGTTTTGTATTGCACTCCAACCTTGCGAATGAGTTGTTAGACAACTGTTGGGCATTCACCGTAAGTCAAGTTTTACTATAAAACTTACCTCCTTAGGGTGACAATGTTGTGATTTGGCCTTGTATGTAAATAGTTCTTCAAAAAAAGAAAATTCCTTAAAAGTCTTTGCAGCTGTATCAGTGTTGCATGGAGATCACGAGGTGTTTGGCATAGAGGAGTCTTCTGTGCCTATTTCTAGACCTGAAAAATATAATTTTACTTTCATCTCGGTAATGGGAATGTTTAAGAGCTGGCCAAAGGAATTCTTTTCTTGATATTCAGTGTTATCACCTGACCTTCTGATAAGAAGCTGTTCCCCAGGAGATAGTCAGACAAACAGTAGACACCACTAGTAAGCATTTTCTTTTCCTCTTTGCTTTAGTTTGGGAGCTGTAAATGGAATTAGCTTGTGTGCTATTTGCACTGAATACGTTCACTCTTAGCATGAACGGAAGCTGAGAGACTATTCTAAGAAGTTCATAATCTGCGCTCATACCAAAAAGCAAAACACCCTGTAAAGCAACTTCTGAAGGGAGTGAACTATAGTTACTGCTTGAGCTTCTAGACTACACTTGACATTTGTGTATATAAGTTCCTTGGTCTCTGGTTCACTTTCCAGCATTGAATAAAATCAAGACTATTTCAACATCTCTTTATTTGAAATGCTCTAGAACTGCGTTCTGCTCAGGCTGGTACTGTTCTTAAGTTACTCTTGGGCCAGAAGTCTTAACTACAAGAACTAGATTGTACCATACTCCTTGTAGGCTGTAATATTTTTGTCTAACTTATTTTTCCACAAACTTTAACCATAGCAGATTGGTACAAGGGTTATTAAAATGTTTTATCAGTGCAATGGTAATGAAAAGGCAGCAGTAGCAAATAACCCAGTAGAGAGTGGCTATTTGACTCCCAACATCCTGGTCTAGGAATACTTACAAATATGTAATTATTTAATAGTGTGGAGCATGGCACGTAACTACCAGATATCACCTCTTAGCGAAAAAGTAGACGAATAAAGCCTGTCTGCCTACGGTGTAGTTGGATTTCAGTTAACACTATAGGTTTACTTAAGCCATTGTTATGTGAGTGTTTTTAGGAACAGATCTGCTGTAGGCTGACAAGAGTCTTAATTTACTTTCATTTGACAGTGTTACTAGTTTCCCGTGATAACTGCTTGTTTTTTCCCTTTCCACATGTGTTTGTATTTATTGCTCATCTGCCATGCATTTTTATAGATTTCTTGGTCCAGTGTTTTGCTACTTCAGTACTTGGATGTCTTGGGCAGTATTGCTACTGATGTCTTTCTGCAGAGGGTGGGTAGAGGGAATCTGTGGTGTTAATGTTTTTAACCTTGTATTTCTTCTATTTGAAGAAGAGAGTCTAAAAATACTTATATTGGATTTGCACATTCTATATAGATCTTTATATACTAGTTCAGGTACAGAGGGAAGATGGTTTGGAACAGTTGTGTTTACAGGTCATTGAGAATAAAAGAAGGGTATTTTAAAAAGGCCCTGTATTCTTTGTATACAGATGTAACAATATTGTTCTGATTTTTACCTATCTTATGTTTAGTACTGTTAGTCTGATTTTTATTTACCTTCATTATCTGCTACCAGGAGAGCTGTATTCACATATGAGGATCTTCATTGTGCTCTTACGTGGTTAAGGTTGTGCCGCTGTTCACCTCCACTGAATACCTTTTACAGAGATGTGGTTTCTGCTGTAACTTTTTTTGTTCGTTCTTATAATGTGGTTTGGGTTGACTAACGATACAGCAGGTTTATCTAAAGCAATAGATTGTAATAAATATTGTGAACCAGTGTGTGTTTCAGTCATTGTGCAGTTAAACGACTCTGGGCTGCTGAAGATTTTTTTATTTTTTTTTTTAAATAATATATTAGTCTTCACTTTCTCCTGCAAGTCAGACCCAATGCAGGAACTCCCAGTATCGCTCCTGCTTTCGTATGTGTAATTCAAATGAGGCCATGTCATATGAGAGCTGTCATCACTTCTCAACTTTGATTTTTAAATCTACAAGTTTATAGTATGCTTGTGAATGTTCTCAAAATCCTACTAAAACCACTTTTGTATTCTCTTTGAATAATGTTTTTGAAAGTCTCACACCATTAAATATGCACTTATTAGAGAACACTAAAATTACTGACAATTTTTTTTGAGTGGTGGTATGCTGATTTTGGGGGGCGGGGGATGTTGAGCTCTATATGACCAAATCAGGAAGTGTTTAGACTCACAGATTTGCAGTTGCTTGAATTGTAGATCATAGGCTAGTCTAGTGTTGGAAGTAGAATATAGATCTTTAGTTTTCCCATTCTATAGAAATCAGAAGTATCAGGACTGAAAAAGAGTCTTTTGTCTCCATGTTGGACAACTGAGTATATTGGTATTTCTGAAGAAGAGCAATCCTCCAGAAAAAAACACCCAAACCTTGATAGCATCCTTTGGAATCTTTATCTCTTTTAATTATGCACTGCATCTCGGCTCTCCTCTTAGTGCTGCTAATGGGAGCAAAAGGGGTTTCTTGTGATATCTACGCGCATTTTAAGTACTATATAGTATAGTATGTGATGGTGTCGTTTCTTCGTGCTTGCTGAAAAAAAAATAACAGTGAAACGTAGGTATACATCTACCTCTACCACTATGGGGATGTTAATCCAAGCAGAAGCAAAGTTAGCAGATGTGAGGCCATCTTTGTTGCCTCAGGTTTTGACGCCATTTTGCTTGCTTGTTTTCTTACTCTGTTACGAAATGACAAAAGCAAGTAGCTTCGCTTTGGATATTAACTTGGCTGTCAACAGTGTCTGTAGATAGCTAAAACTGCACACAAACACTGTGCTAATGGATGATCTGTTGACTATGAAACAATTCTTAAGCATATATTCTAAAGAGCTTTCAGTTTTTCTTGAGAGAGAAATTCAAGAGAAATTGTATAAACATGAGATCCGTGTGCTGAGATTTCATTGGAAGAGGAGAGAGAACTTCTTTTTAAATGCAATTGGGTACTCACAAGATAAAATACAGGCTATATATACTGCCTGGAATAAACTGCTTGGAATAAGTGACTTCTCCGTGTTAGCTTACTGTGTAAGGTTGCCTCAATTTTCCTGTAATTTATAGCTGAGCTATATTAGATTAAATGTAAATAAATCACACCTACAGTTCTGCAGTTTTTCGAAGATAAATAAAATGTAATATGACATTCCTTCACTCTTGATGCAGTGGTATGTAATAATGCAAAGAAACTGCTTTTTTCAGCCCGGTGTTTACCATGCCATGACAGCTTTACAGCAGTTGCTGGCTGTTTTGCAATGGTATTCTGTTTGCTTTTTGCCTGTGCGTTGACTCTAAGTCCATGAATTCACTAACTAGTACTGACTTGTTTGTGTTCTAAATGTCGATGCCTGTGCTTTTATTAATTTTCTTAAATTCTGATCTAGTGACTGACACTAATGACAGGAAATGATTAATGAATGGGACCTTGCTGAGAATGTGTCACATTCTCACGTTTGTGTGGAGCTGGTGACATGCTCCATTGCTGGCATTCATACGTTCTCTGCCACTTTCCAATTGTTGAAACACTTAGGTTTGTTTTTTGGTCTGCTGCTTCAGTTTAAGCTCTTTAATAAAAAGCTTGAGACAAGCCAACTGTCAGCAGCCGTTAGTAAACCAATCACTTCCAGTAAATAGTTTCCTTTACTACTGAAATATTTTTTTAAGGCACAATAGACTCATAAAAAGTCTGCCCTATCTGTTGCACAATTTTTCAAGAACCTTTGGTGGAAGAGTCAAGACTGTGCTGCATGGAAATGAGAATAAAGGGGGGGACTTGTGAGGCCGCTCACATAGCGAGGGGTTGGATGTGGTGGTGGATCGGTACTCTGAGGCATCCTAATGCAGACCAAATTGTGGTGGCTCTGCTCAGGCCTCCCTGAAACTTCTCTGAACAGCTACAGTCAATGACAAATTCGGCTTCGCTGCAGGCTTGTAAGGTGGGAATTTCTTTCTATTTAAAAATATATTTTTTAGGGTGTGCTGAACCTCTGAAAGGGTTTAAAATGTCTGAAGCCCTAGATCAAGTTGCTGGAACTCTCAAAGAAAATCTGGACTGGGGGTTTTGAGGTTGTGGCTTAATCACTGCCTTGAGGAAGCAGTGCTTCCTCCTGCCCAGGGCTTCCCTGTTCGGTGCTGCTTTGCTGCCCTTATCTTCTACCAGTATCTGAAAAACCTGCCAGCAAGGCTTTGAACTGGGTTGTTTGGCAAGTGCAGGCCACACCTCCGCTTCTCGCAGCTGGAGCGCAGCCCAGTCCTGTGCAAAGCTTCAGACCGAAGCCGTAGCAAGCAGCCCTTCGCAGCCAGGCGTCTGGAGACTATTTTCTGCATTTCCCTGTCAGGTTTTCTGCGGAGACGACAGGACGTTTTTCCCATGTTCCATGAGGTGCTGCGGGGCCCGTTTCCACCCAGAGTGCTGCCTTTTCTGGCAGCTGTGCTTTTCCAAAGGAAGGAGAGGAAGGAGAGAAAAGAGACCGGGTTTTATCACTGTCAGGTAAGACCAATGGTAGCGCTGTCTTTGAGACAGCATTCCTTGGCCAATGTGTTCGGCAGTGGCTTCCTGTTACTGCACGTGTGGAAAAGCAGTCCTGCACTTCTACAGGAGTTAATAAAAAAGTTTATCGTTAGGGGAGAATTTTGGGTAACAGTAGTGCAAATGGAGATTGCAGGTTGTTATTAAATTCAGGGTCTGTGTGAGGCAATGCAGAGCACGGCTTTGTTTCCTTAGGTTTTGGGAACGGAATTAAGCTGATGCCAAGTACTCTTTCTTGGGGGGGAGAACTGAATACTGCACTTCTCATTAATAGAGACAAAATAGTGCTTATGTGTTTTCTTGCAAAATATCCTGGATTACTATTCCCGTCCTTTCTGCTTTCTACCTTACCCCATAGGGCTTAATAATCTAAAGTAGACAAAGATTAATGATGACTTCACCCCCTATTCCTAATGCAGTGCAACCACATTAGATAAAGTGGTTTCAATGTGTTTGTCCTTTAACTGGTGTATAATCATCCCATTGTATAAGACGGTCTGGCCAATAACCTTGATTTTGAATTGCACTAAATGTTGGTGAAGGAGCCTTTGCCTAGGAGATCTGATCTGTCATGTGATTACCTGTCCTGTATCTGAGTCATCCCCCCGTCCCACCCGCCCCCAAATCTACAGCTTAAAATTCAGGTGACCCTTAAATGTCACAAGATGGCTTGCTGCCTGTGTGTCTCTCCTCACTTCTGTTTGCTCTGTGATAAAAATTATCCTGTTGACTTTTTTTTATGTCGTTGTTTAGTACTTGGGAAGTCAAGGTAGAAGAGACTAGTGTTAGCCTGCTGTGATTTCCATTAACCCGTAAAACACTGGATGTGATGGTTCCCCTCAGGTGCTCACTATATAAATAAATAAAAAACCCTCAACACTACTTAGCAAAGTTGTGTTGGCTGGTAGGGAGAGATTTTGTATTGACTAGTTAATAGCAATCGAGGTGGGGGGGGTGTGTGTGGTTGGGGGCAGCAGGTCAACTTTTTGGCTCTGTAGGTGAATTCAACATGATCAGATCTCTTTAATTTTCCAAAGTTTAGCTGTAGCTCCACACACCCTAAAGGCAAACAACAATAAACTGGGAGCAAGCCCAGTGTTTGCCCCTGCTGCTGTGATACTGAGCTGCTAGCGTGACTCGTAGCACCCAACTGATTATAGAACTTGCCCTCCAGAAGACCACAGTTCTTAGGGCTGGGTCTGAAGTCTCCTTTCATGACTGTGGGTGCACACTTCTGGGCCAGGAGATAAAGTGTGAGGGGTGCCTAGGAGAGCTAGGAGTTTGCTTTTGGGTTTAAAAGCAAACTTGTGGTACTTTGGCCGCAAGGAAGAGAATTATGGGCAGCATTGTTTGCCTGGGAGCAGGAACAAGATGGGGAGAAAGTGCTCCCTTGGTAAACTGGACATTTCTTTGAGCTACCTGATATGCCTGGTAGCTGTGAACACAAAAGAAAATATGCTTAAGAAGTTACATTTTTATTTGCTATTGACAACTTCTTTGTAATGAAACTGACGTGCTTATGGTGAGTCCTCTGCATCCACTGAGAGACGTGGAGTGGATCCCAGCACTTATATCCCACTGTACAAAGGCAGGTGTTCTGGGCTGTATGAGAGTAAAGACTACTGGGTCCTGTAGCTGGGATAACCTGTTTTGCAGTTGCTTGCTGCTGCATCAGCACCTTCAACTTAGATGAAAGATAGAGTTGTTAGCAGGGTTGAGTGTGTGAAAACTCAGTCTTGTACCCTCATTTAAGGATTTCAAGGGTTTTTTGCCTCAGATGCACTCTCCTGAGCTTTGGAAAAGGGGTGATTCTGAAAAATTAAACTGCAAAGTAGAAATCGGCTGCTTGCATCTATCGCACGCATTGGTATGCTGTTGTGTACACTGGTATAGGCAGAACTGTCATTATTTGTTGTTCATTTCCCAAACAGATTCCTTGCCCGCCTTTTCCCTGATGCGTTCAGATAGAGCATATCTGGATACTGTCATGCTTCATCATGCTGCAAGCTCACCTTGCAACATGTTATGACCTCGCTGTGCCTTGGCTAAAAGATAAGTAGAAAAGGCAGATGGGAAGGTGCTGGCATAATTGATAGCACAGACTTGGGAGCACAGTGAAATGTCTGTTGCGTTATATGCCCTTAAATTATGATCTGGGTGTGGAAAAAGTATCCTCAGGTGTGTAACGACTGCTAATCAAAGGTTGTTAGAGACCTTTGGAAAGCACCTTCTTTTGAACTTGTAAAGGTATGTGTGCTAAAAGAAGGATATGCTGTCTTCAAGGTCTTCTGTGCTTCCTCTGCTGATAGTGTCTGAATTCCAGGCTATTGTCAGGCTACATGAGTGAAGATTGCTTTGACAGCAGTGGGGGTGTGATTGTGTAGCTTCATTTCCCAACAACCCGAAGAGTTGCAGCACCTTTAGGAGGTTGGTGAGAATAACATACGCAATCTTGAATTTCTCTCTGTTGTCCATTTCCTAACTTGATGAGGTAGAAAGGAGGTCAGGCTTTTCCTGAGAAGCTAGTGTCAGTGACTGAACAAATTGGAGGTGATTAGGAAAGGTTTAAAAAGGAAGAAAAATTAGCATCTGAGGGGTAGAGCTCATGGTGAAATTCCATGTGAAAGCATGTCTTGTTCTCAGAAACAAATGAGGGAAGTAGTATCTTCAAGATGTTGATGCTGCAAATAAGAGCCCTTTAAGAGTAATAATAGTATAATTGGAATTTATTTGCACAAATTTAATTTGGCACCTGCGTGTGAGATATCTCAGAAGATGCATGTAAATTTTACCCTTCACTTGTTGGGCAGGGTGGATAGTACTTGCTTAATACAAAGATGTTCACTATACTGTGTTTGTCTTGGTTTTATTGTGCTGTTCAAACCCTGTTTTGCAGAAGCTGGCAAGTATCTTAAAGTGATAAGAAATAAGGAAAACTCCACAAGTCTGTGACTGCTTAACAAACATAGTACAGTTTCATTTATCAGATGAGGAATATTCGAGAAAAGTTTGACAGTTCAGGCTTCATTGGTTTCCTTGAGATCCTAGTTAGTGATATGTAGAGCCTGTGTTTTTATACAATATTTGGCACTCTGCAGCATATTGTTGTAAGTGAAGATTGTGTTGAATTCAGTGGTAGATGAATACTTAGCGTATCTAAAATTAAAGTCTGGTCGCAAGCCAACCATGTAGAAAATGATGAACATGAAGTAGTGTCCACTTGTGAAATAATTTTGAAATGGGATTTGAGAATAGAAAAGGTTCTTAGCTGGCCAGGATTGTGTCATAATTGATGGAGATGAGCCAGAATCCCATTCTGTTGATGAGCCTTACACAATTGCTTCTGTGCAGTCTCTGCACTCAATCCCTTCAAGCTGTTTTCCCTTGTTGTCACCTGCCCTCCCCCCATTTCTCCTTCATGATCTAGGATTCAGTCAGGCTTTTTTTTCCTCTTCACATCCAGGCATTTAGATACTAATATTACTTTCTAAAAATAGCACCCTAGAAGCTTTCAAGAGCAAGGATTACATTTTTATTTATGCTGGTAAAGCGGTGTGCATGTTTAGAGTGCTGATACCAGTAACAGTCCAGAATGAAAAGGAATTTAAGGTTTGTCTTTTCTTGCTCAAACTGACATGAAGTATGTGTTCCTACAAGAAAGTAGGTTTTTTTCCTCATCGTAAACAGCGTATGCTTTCTCTGTCTTTAGACCATGCTGTTAAGATTCTTGCCATGTCTGCTATTACTCAAGCATGCATGTGCCCTTGGCAAGTAGTCTTAAACTAGCCAAGTCATGATTAAAATTATTTGAGCAGCTTCAGCAGGAATGAACTAATGAAGCAATTACAAACTGATCTATAATTAGAGGAAACCCTAAATAAGGGACTTATTTTCTGAAGTCTGTGAGGAGTTAGTTACCCTAAGACACCACGCATTGCTGTGCTGAAAGGGAATTGAGTTTCCTTCTTGACTCCTTTTAGTTTTTTTCCAGGACACTGAAAAGTGTGCGTATGCTCCCAAACTGACTCGTTAGTAGTTTATTTTGGGCTGGCTGGTCTGATCCATTTCTCTGGACTGATATTAGCATGGTTATAGTACAGGCATTGCAATTGAGTTACATGCTGGGCTTGTTCCTCTCTTTTCAGTGGGAGAAGCACCCTTACTACAACCTAACAGTAAAAGTCCTGCGAGCCAGAAACGTCAAGGGTACAGATCTGTGTAAGTATTTAGTCAAGGTATTATGAAAACAGATAGTTTGTTCCATGCATACCTGTAACACAGGTAACATTGTTATGGGAACTTCTTACCTACATGGTGTATTGCCTTTATGTCCGAACAAAGGCTTCTCTTGTAAAGCGTTATATGTATTTTAAAAGCTTGATGTGAGGCCAAGCTGCAGATTAACCCTGCTACTTTGCAGAACAAGAGCAGGTAAATCCTGGTAATGTTTAGCTTCCCTGCTCCTTTACATGGCCTACTGTGGCCCATTCTGTGTTCCTTTGTCTGGATTCAGGCCTCCGGTCATGGCAAATTTCACCCTTGCTCCTGCTGAACAGTTTTCTTGCACCTGGAAGTAGCAATCTTCAATTCTAGCTTCCAAATGTTTATTTTCTCAGTTGTAGTAGTGCTTTCTTTCATGTGCCTGCTATTTTGTTTATGTCGTTGAAGCTTTTTAAGGAGGTAGGTGGTTGACTGATTCCAAGACAAACTGCTTTTTACCCGTTCCTGATTTTGATAGCATGGTGTACATTCCTTTCCTCTTATGCATAGGGCTGTTTGGGGCATTTGGATCTTTAAAACTCATTTGAGATTTAATTCCTTCAGATTTAATGTAGTAAGGTAGTCTGCCTGCCTTAACTTAATATTTTGTATCCAACATTGAACTACTGGAATGCTAAATAACTCTCTAGGGAATGGAAAACCCTCCTGAAAGGCTGAGGGCTAGAATCATACTGTGAAAAGAAATTCTTTTTATGGCCTTTCTGTTCAACTGGAGTGAAGAATGGTTCCCATTCTTGTGTTATTAAAGGGGCCTTAACTGGAAGAAGGAAGGACTCTGAGACAATTGGTTATTTTCAGGGAATGGAAACGGAAAGCTCAGCTCCTGGCCAGACTAGATGAGGGTATAGCAGTGGTGGATATTGTCTACTTGGACTTCAGTAAGGTTTGTGACACAATCTATAAGATTCTCGTAGAGATGCTGATGAAGTATGGGCTGGATGAGCAGACAGGGAGTTGGGTTGAAAACTGGGTGAATGGCAGAGCTCAGAGGGTGGTGATCAGTGGTACAAAGTCTAGCTGGAAGCCAGTAACCAGTGGTGTAACCTAGGGGTCCATTCTGGGTCCCATATTGTTCAATGTCTTCGTTAATGATCTGGATGATGGAGCAAAGTGTACCCTCAGCAAGTTTTCTGATGTTACAAAACTGTGAAGAGTGACTGGTACACCAAAGGGTCATGCTGTTATACAGAGGGAGCTCGGCAGGCTGGAAAAGTGGGGTGACAGGAACCTCATGCAGTTCAACAAAAAGAAGTGAAGTCCTGCGTTTGGGCAGGAACAACCCTGTGCACCAGTGTATGTTCTGGGTTCTCCACTACAAGAGATATTGGAGCTACTGAAGAGAGTCTAGTGAAGGGCCACGCAGACTGTAAACAGACTGGAGCATCTCCTATATGAGGAAAGGCTGAGATCTGGGACTGCTTAGCCTGCAGAACAGAAGGCTCAGGGGGATCTTGTTGATGTCTACAAGTGTCTGATAGGAGGGTGTTAAGAAGATGGAGCCAGACTCTTTCAGTAGTGCCCAGTGACAGGATAAGAGGCGATGCGGCCGATATCAGCAGTAATCTTTTTTGAACAGTTTATCTTCCACATTTTGAATAGTAGTCTCTTTTATGCAGGACTTTATGGTTTGGATGAACCAGAAAAAAGAAATATAGGTACCTAATGTTCAATTTGCTGCTGTTTAAAGACATGTACTCCATTAAAGGCTTGATTAAAGTCCAACCTTAAAGTTGCATGTTTCTATGATGCAATGAGACCTAGGAAATGAGGAGCTCATGGAAAAGACTATATTTGATTAAAATGGTTCTGATGTCTGTCTTTACACTCTCTGTTCAAGTGTCGAAGGCAGACTGCTACGTGGAACTAAAGCTGCCCACTGCGTCTCCTGTAGTCTCCCGAACTCAGGTTGTTGACAACTCTGATAATCCAGAATGGAATGAAACTTTCCAGTATCGAATCCATAGTGCTGTCAAGGTAAGGAGTCCACTTTGTGGAGCTGGTTGGGCTACCTGCATTTGTGTACTGACTTACTTTTGATACTTAATTCAAAACCAAGGGATCTTTGTAACCCTCAAAACCAATGTTGCTTGTACGGTGTCAGTCTTCTTCGGTGGTACAAAGAGCTGCACTGTGCATGTCCAGTGATAACCACAGCATTTTGTAACTGCACTCTCATGTAAATTGCAGCTAGAATTTTCCATAAACGTCCTTGTGATGCAACTCAGGAAGGGGAAGTTATGGTACTACCTGGTAGAGTTCAAGGAAATTCCTTGATATACCAAGTTTCTATTTGAGGATTGCTTCTACTTTCACAGAGTAGCTGTTGCCTTCTTGTGGCTCTATGTTGCCTTACACAGCCAAGTGGCTGCGTGGGGATAATGGGAACTGAATTTCAAATCACATTGCCACTTAGTTCATTCAGTCAAATTTTGCCATCAGTTCCTATGATTGAGAAAATCAAAACTGAAACTCTTAGAGAGAGTACATCTGTCTGCTGTCTGAGCAGGACCTAACAGAGTATTGAACAGAGTCTTCAGATTGTCAGCATTCATTCTCAAAGTAGACACTAATGGTGGAGGGAAGGAAACTGTGCTTTAAAAGAGTAGTTTTAGTATGGCACTATTGCTCTGAATAACATCCTAGGCTTTGGAATAAGGTGCTTATTAACAAGAAACTATCCCCCTCGCTGGAGTACTTTTCCATAATGGTTGGTGACAAAGGTGGAATGGTAATTGACTTAAATGGTAAGAAAATTGTAAACAAAGTTTTAGAGCATGTGAGATTTTTCTTCCCCTGGAGGCTCATGAGACCTCAGTCTGGTTACTGCTGCAAGGCTATGCCAGCACAATTCTGAGTTCAGTCTTGCCTCCTTGAAAACTAGTTGCTGCAAGACCACTTTTTGGGTGCCATATGTACTCATTGTGTCTATTTCAATTAGTTTCTCCTGGATTTACCTGTTCTGAGACAGTGCTGAGCTGGAAGTGCTGGGTTCTTCTATTATCCTGGACTGAATCATGCTCAAAGAGTGGAAATTGCTATCGCTTCCGCAGGCAAATCTGGGCCTGAAGCTGGTGGAGAGTACTGCCACATGCATTCAGCTGGTGCCTCTCTCTAGTCGGGAAGCTCGGAAAATCTTTTACCTAAACACTGTCAACTAGGAGCTTTTTGCTTAACTATACTGTAAGTCCTGCTGGAAATAGTGAATCCTCTACAGGAGTGGGAAAGGGGAAGGGTACTGATTAATGCATATAGTGCCTATTGTATACAGCTACTCAGGTTTGTGATGGTGTTTCTGTCTTCATCTGAGGCTGTTTGTTTCTGTTTGGTTTTAGAACATTCTGGAATTGACGCTCTATGATAAGGATGTCCTTGTCAGTGATGAGCTCACATCTATTGTCTTTGATGTTGGAGGCATGAAGCCGGGTCAGCCCCTGCTGCGCACTTTCAGGTTGAACCCTGAGGTTAGTCCCTGGCTTCTTTCCAGGTCAGCTATGAATAGCTGCAGCTCATCATTACAGAAATCCAGCAGTACATGCTGGTTGACTTATCTGTGTTGTAGAAGCCAGAAGAGGAAAATGAATCGGCAGGTGATGACATCATATATGGTTTTACTGGCATCTGAGATGTTTCTAAAATCCCTAGTGATTTTTTTTTTTTGTGTGTGTGTTCCACAGTCTTTGGGATGCCCAGCTACATGAAACTTGGGATGACTGCTGTCTTTCAGAAGGTGTTAAAACACCTTTAAAGGGAATTGATTTTTCAGGAGACTAGAGGGGCATAAACCAGGCTTAAAATGAAAGGCATTTGCAGTCAGCAGTCATTGTGGGGACTGCAGACTGTGTTATTTAGTTGATCATCATCAGTTTGCAGTGAAGAAGTTTATTGCTGCAAAGGTTACCTCTATATTTAATAAGTCAAAAGCCTAAGAAAAGCTTATTTTCCCTGAGTTGTGTTCAGTAACATTTAACCTCTGCTTCATGTGAGTGACATAGGTGCATACTGCTCTTGGTCCCTGTGCGCCTGTTTGTGGACTTGCAACAAGACAGCTTGTTTTACGTAGCTAAAGCCGTATCACCAGTCTGATTCTTTTTTGTAACTGCCTCAAACACATTGCTACAATAGGTCTGGATTAAAGGTGAGCTAATGATGTGTTTTCTTGAGAAATCGGGCTTCAGTGCTGTTGGTGTGGTCAGAAGCAGACTAACTGGTGTGCAGTTAGCAGGGAGGTGTTGGTCAGTGTTACAAAACGATTTGTGATCATGGAGAGAGACTTGGTAACTCCCTTGTTCCCACTAACTATCCTCTTTGCTGAACGCTTAAGTCATTTTGAGCAGTAATTATGGAACTCGAGACTTCAACTTCAGTAAAGAGAATTACCCAAATTGGCTTCTACTTAGTTATCCTAGGTCTCGTATCTGACACATTTACTGTGTGCTATGGTAGGGGAAAAGATGGCTGGATCAAAGTCTGTACAAGACAAAGACAGCGATGAGCTAAGAGTGCAATCTGCTGAAATAATAAATGGGAGGAAGCACAAAGCCTCGTGCAGAAGCTGCTTGCAGAGGTGGCACTGCAGTGGCACTTAAGCCAGAAGAGGGTGTGTTTTTCCTCATCAGCAGAGTAACGCATCTGAGAGCCAACTCTCACTTGCATGGGCTTGTCTCCTCAAACATAGATCTGTCTGGTCATATAGGATATGCCTGGGAAGACAGGAACGTTTAAAGAAAACAACAAAAGGCATAAATTGAAACCTTCCAAAATTTAACTGGAGCTTTTGTCAAAGCAACAAAAATAGTTACTATAGTTTGTAACAGGAAGAAAACTTAATCTCTTGGAAAAACTTCTTATAATTATTCAAGATCAAGGGTCACCTCGTCCAACTTTTATTTTCAAAGGCTAACGAAGAGCTGGATGTCGAGTTTTACTTGGAGAAATGGTGAGTCTTACCTGAAGAGCTGAAAGAACTTGTGCTCTGCAGATACCTTGTCTTGGTTGCTTTTTCTGTGCAGGGACAGTCTTGCCCATAAAAAGGCTAAATGCTTTACAGTTCTGAGTGGTGTTCGAGTTGATTCTCCAATGGTTGATCACAAATATCCTTAAAGCTCCATAACCAAAATTTTGGGGGTACCAAAAAAGAAATAAAATTTTGCTAGGCTTCATGGGAATGGCAGCGCTGCAAAGGAAACTAACATTTGGTGGATGAGTTATCTAGGAGTGGAAAGCTTACACAGTTAACCTTGCAAATATAAACAACTGAATACTTTATCTATCTGATAGTCCATCTAAGCTCAGCTTTTCTCTAGGTTATCAACATAACTGAGATGGGGAGAACTTATAGCACATGCTTATAGTTGCAGAGAAATTTTTTCTTCAGTATTTTTTCCCCCATCGTTCTGTGAAGGGAAATATACTTGGTGTCAGTCTAATTTGCATAGATCTCACAATGAGGACCTTTCACTCCCACCTCTTGTCCAGGCAATTGGTTTGTAAAGTAGGATGAAGCAAATTAAAAAAACAAAACAAAACAGAAAAAACAACTCATTTGCGTTAAATCTCCTCATTTCGCAGCTCAGATGCCCCTATAGAGGTATTGACCAATGGAGTCCTTGTGGTGAGTACCTGGAAGTCAGTTACATGTACTTTGGGATTTAGTCCTGAGTTTTCAGTAGTGAGAGGACAAGAATTGTTGAGAGTGACCTTATCTTAACAGTTTCTATTGGTTAGTACAGTACCTCGCTTTCATTTAAAGCGACAATGTCCTTCAATTGATGTGCGTGTGCTCCAGTACAGTGCGTGTGGGGGGTTCTGTTCAGTCTCTAATTGAGTTAGTGGTTGCCACCTCCCACTGCCGCCTTTACCTTTCCCCCCAGTTACTGCAAATCTTTGTTGACTTCAGGCCTCTTCAGCAGCTGTCCAGTTTTCAGCTGGTTTTGGTGCTTTCCATGTAGGGGATGTTCCCTTGTTATCAGCCTTCTGTTCTTCAAGGGTACTTTCATTAGCAGGGCAGCTATTGTTTATACAAAGTGTCGTCTTTCACAAGGCTTTGTAACCTTTTTACAGCTTTTTGCTCTTGCTTACTGAGAATTCTACCTTCTAACATACATTCTACCTTTTAAAAGTAAAGTTTACCTTTTTTAAAGTACATCGCAAGAGCAAATAATCCCATCCTACTGAAACAAAACTTGTTCTTTATTTGAAAGATCAAAATAATCCTTAGTGGTTTTTTTTGACAGCTTGCAGCTGTAAACCTACATCCACTATAATAGGTGGATTAAGCTTCAACAAAGAAGCAAACTAAAATCTCATAACCGGAGCTGGTTCCTTCTTTTCATAGGTTCATCCTTGCTTGTCTCTGCAAGGCACTGTCAACAAAGAGGAAAAAACAAAAGAGAAACAGCGAGGTAGGCCTGCCTGCAGGGTTTAAGTCAGATCTACTTTTCAGCATGTTTATTCCTTGCGAGAGAGGGGAGACTTGATTCTCTGTCTATACAGTGCATTTTTATTTACTGACTACAAAACTGACTTTTTAAGTTAATCTTGCTTTTGTTTTTAATACTAGATAATATTGGGTTACTTCCACTGGGTGCCACACAAGAGTTTTTGCTTATGTTTTCATAGTCTCAGCTACACTTAACAAGTATCTGATTTTCAACATTTATTTAAATGGCTGCTGTGGTCTAAACTTTTTATTCTAATGCACAGGCAGCTGTGAGGTCAAGCTGTCTGTTCCAGGGGCATATCAGAAGCAGTTGTGTATTCCTTGGAGACCAGACGATGAGGATGATTACGGAACCTCATTTGTCTTTCACATGGATAAAGAAATGTGCCCAGAACTGCAAGTGGAGCTGGAGCAAACCGTATCTGTCCTACAGGTAAGCATCCAAAGACTGCTAAAAAGTTTACAGTCCACTTTTTAATAAATCCACTCTGAAACCAGTGCCTTTGATCCACGAAAATGTCCTTCAACTTAAATTGAACAGCCTTAATTTGATCATAAGAATACCAGGGACTTCTTCAGATGTTCAGGGATGTCAGTTTTGGGTATATTATTCAAGTATGTGTGGATGTCAAAAGCTTGCATTGGAAGCAAATTTCTTGTGGAATACTCCTTGTGGAATATGTGTGGTGCTAGGGACCATCTATTGTAAAGGTTACTCATCACTTCCAGATATACCTTTTTGATCAAACTTAACTCTGTAACATTGTAACTGCTCAGATCAAAATTTTCTAGGGTAGAAGCCTGTCTTGAATGGTTGTATTACTTTTCTGGTTATGTATTAGGAATTTATGGGCAGAGAGGTAAGTTTTTCTATATCATTGCTTTTTACGTGCTACTATTTTATTTTTTTTAATTGAATAAAAATGTCAGACTTTTCATTGGAACTTTGACACTGGGTAAGGAGGCGAACTTGTCTTAAAATTATGCCCTCCCCAACACTTTAAAATCTGTTCAAATTTGGGGATTAAAAAACCAAAAAACCTGAATCTCCACACGCTTGTTACATGAAGACTTCTTTACTTTCACCTGTTGCAATACTCCATAGCAAGTTTTTTCTGTTAGAAACTTGTGTAGCATGTGCCACTTGTAAAGGTTTATTTAGCTTTGGCTATCACTTCACAGTTTTGACAGGTACCCATGCAGTGTGTGTACCCCATAGGAGTGACTGAATATTCATTGTGATGACTGCTCCCGGTGTGGCTAGGCACCAAAAAAGACAGCAAGGAAACTTTATTCTTGATGTTATTCATCCCCACAAGCAGTTGGGCAGCATGAATGCAGACGGTGATCTTGACTACTCTAGGGGCAGCTACAGACAAGAGGACACAGAAAGGAATATGGAAGAATAGCTTCGCAGTGGGGTTGGTTGGGCAGCAAGCATGAGCTGAAGAGAGAGACCTGGACTTAAGTAGTCAAAAACTCAGAGCCAGGCAAGCAAAAACAAGGTAGAATTCAACCATGGAGATTGGCCCAGGTGGTAAACCTCAACCAAGCCACCCCTGGTAGCTAGCAGAACATACTCCTTCAAGAGCTGGCACAAAGCTATCCAGTCTGATCTTTCCTCTCTTATCGTGGGTAGGATAGTGTCAGGAACGTAGCGATGTTGCTTGCCCTGTACCTAAATGCATGTTGTCTGCCCCTGTTAGGAGGAGGACAGTGGGCTTAGAGGGACATTTGACTTGAGACAGCTGTTTCTGGTCAGAAGACATCTGTGAAATCTATGGGTAGTTCCTTGTCTGTCTTCAGTTCTTGTGAGAAGGGTGACAATCTGTTGTTTCTTCAAGGTGCTGTCTCCTCCCAAGGGTTGAGGCCTGCGGTAGGTGTAAAGGCTCCAGCCCACCTGGTAGGCTGTGTAGGTTTGAGGGTGGCCCAGTGATATGAGGGTGTTTTTAATATGCGTCTTTTAAACTTAGGAATCTGTGCACAGCTCTGTAATAAGAGGGCTTGCTACTTGCTAAAACAACATGGGAGAAAACTCAGATTTCCTGGTGAACTTTAATTTGGTCTGCTCGTAAAGATGATTGTTTTTTAATTACATGCTCCCATTTGTCCCTAAGGCTATTATCTTATTTCCTATTTTTTGGTATTTTTTTGTGTGTTTCTAACACTGTTGCCTTGTTGGTATCTTTTCCATGTCCTGCTTTGAAGACAGAATGCAAGTTTGCTTATGAGCTTTCTGACACGTTAAAACACAACTATTTTGGGGGGAAATTTTGTATTTGGAGATGAAGACTTTTTGCTTGTGATAGACAACTATATTAAAAAAGAAAAAAAAGCTATTTGAGTGACAGGAATAATCCTAGCAAAGATATGTCAGAGCAGGATGATCTTGGAAAGTCTTAGACTTTTGGGAAAGATGTAGTTGTAATGATCTTAAGGATTGTTTGCTGTTTTGACATATGAAAGTCTATCTTTAAATTTTTTCTGGAAAGCTCAAATAACATTTTGGTTTTTTTATTAGGATGGTATGAATCCTGATATTGAAAAGCATACTACACTTCTGGGACTGGGGACTGTACCAGTTAATTCCCTTCCTATCGGACAAAAAGTTGATAGAATCGTTTCTCTGGGAGAGGTAATACTAACATTTTGCACTTGTTTTAACATGCTTGGGATAACTTTTTCCCCCATTGCCTGCAGGCATTTGGAAAGTTAAGGGGCACATGATTTTAGGAGTGCTGTTTTGTTGGATATCTAGAATGAAATACTGAGATTACTCAGTGCAATTCTTCTAAAATGTTTTCATGGTTGAGTCTTGCAAAATAGGTATAAAGTTCACCACTTTCCAAAGCAAAAAGTCTGTTAGGAAGTGAAAGAAAAATATCAGAGAAGGAATAAAGCAAGAAACTTGCAGATAAAATTATTTTTTTCCACCCTGCTCTCCGAGTACATGTTTTTACTTCCTGTGGAGACTATTGAAAATGTCTGAAAGAGGTGCAAAGGAAAGGTGTTCCAGAGATGTAGTTTTGTGGGTGAGAGTGCTGTTCTGGTTAGTACCTAGTGGCCCCACTGATGTCATAACCTCTAGTTAGTAGTTCTACCTATGTAGTTGCTATAAATTTCAAGATGTGTTCTCTCTTTTCACAGGGACAAAGTTTGGATATGAGTTTGAAAACTGAAGAGAGGTGAGTGGGACCCTCAAAGACCTCTAAAAATCAGGAAAAGCCTTTATTCTCATAGTGAAGGAGTGACTCTCCCCACTGTTCTGGGGAGGTCTATCTCTTGGGATAGAGTAAAGAAAAATATCTTTGGTTGTTTTTCCTCTGAAGGCTGTGACTTTTCACTTTGCAGGTACTATCTATTGGATTGGTGTGAATCCTGCTGAAATCTGAACAAATTTTGTTTTCCTAACACTTAAACATAAAATAGCTGATGGTGTAAATATTAAGTGTCTTTGTTAGGTACAGGTAGTTCCCAGAATATGTGCAGTGCTGTACTGACAAATTGGAAAGGGCATCTCAGTGTGTGAAGAGCTTGAAATAGAGAACGGGTGAAAGAAAGAAGTGGTAAGGAAAAAATAACATGCAAAACCGAGCAGTTGGCTAGTAGGTTGATAGGGTCATTTGGCATATAGTCATTAACTGAAGATTCTGCTCCCCTTTTACAAACTCATAGCAAGTTTATTGGTATTCACTGGTATATTGATAGTCCCCTTCTGCCTCTTAAGTTCAGAAACTTCTGTTTTAAAATCGCTTTTCCCCTCATTTCTCCATCCATGTCAATATAGTGATCTCAGTTCCTCCTCAGAGTTGTCTTCACCTACTGAGAATCTTTTCTTCCTTTGTGAAATTCCTGAAGCTTAATCTGAATACTGCTTGACACAAGCTTTGTATTTAGGCATTAAGGGAGAAATACAATAGGGAGAAGTTTCATTTTTAATTTCAAAAGCTGTTATTACGCAATAGTTGGTGCGTAGACATACACTAAAACTTCATTTAAGAGTTCGATCTAGTGGTTCAGATCAGTACCTAGATTGTGTGTTCACAGAAATTGCTTTTCCTTGGTAATTAAAAATCCTCCAAAATTTTGGGTTTTTTGTCATAATTTCTATTGCAGCACTTGGGATCTTGATATACGTCTGGGTTTTGCCCTCTGTAAAGAGGAGAGAGAATTTTTGGACAAAAGGAAGAAAATAGTTTCTGAGGCACTGAGGAAGACTCTTCACTTAAAAGAATCCCCTCCAAAAGATGAGGTATTGAGCACAGTGCTGTAGTGAGGTTCCTAAAATCCTTTGTGCTTGGTTAATAATTAGGTATTGTAGGATTCTTTGCCTGTAACCAACAGAAAACATGGCTTACATTCACTACGGGGTGAGATAGATCCTTGTGACGTTTCAGTCCTGAAGCCTCAAATGCTGTTGTATTTCTAAAAATTTTGAGGGGGGCGTGTGCATTTTGGAACACAAAAATTGTAATTTTGGAATGTATGTACTTTCTTTAGTTGAACCCTTGTATCTTGGGCTTTGAGCTCTGAATTGTGGTGGGGAAGTCTGTTTCAGAATGGTTAAACTGAAGCTCTGACCAGAGGAACAGCTTCCTGTTTGCTGATCTGGGGCCACTGTTATATCTAGATAGCCTGATACCTTGCTCTGTGATCTTTGGGATCATTATAAGAATGGTTGCCTTTTTTTTTTTTTGTTGTTAAGTGTATGTTGTATGGCATGCAAGTAAATGTGTGATAATACATATAACAATTTCAGTAAGTCACTGTCCCTAAGATGACACCGCTGTATTTTAGAGTAAACAACATATTTCAACTACAAAGTAGAGAAAGGAGTCCTGGTTGAAATCAAATCTGAAATTACTTGAAATGTAAATAGAAATAGAGATTTTTTTTAGGTCTTATTTTTATAAGAATGAGAGTTAAATGGGATTAGTTATGTAATTTATTGGCAATTACAAAAGTCTGTGATTGTGACTCTTGAGCTTGATGTCTGCAGGTTCCAGTCGTAGCGGTACTGGGGTCTGGAGGTGGGATGAGAGCACTGACGTCGTTCTATGGCAGTCTTGCTGGGCTTCAGCAGCTGGGCCTTTTGGATGCTGCAGTGTATCTGTGTGGGATTTCTGGCTCTACTTGGTAAGTTACATGCAGTGTTGGTTCCAGAGACTTACTGGTGAATATGGTAGTGTTGATGCAAAATAAGGCCAAAACTGCATTTGTGCCATCTGTAGACAGGCAACAAAGGCAAATATTTTATCGGTTCTTACCTGTGAGTTCTGATGAGGATCCTAAAGAGTCTAAGAGATTCATTATCACTTCTAACCCATACAGCTACTGGCTAAATTTATGCATCTGACGCTTTTGCAAGCAGTTGAATGTTAGAATGTGTTACATGAATAAAACTGCTATGTGTTCCCTCAGAGCCCTGACTTCAAAAACTTTCCCTATTTCCTTGTTCTTGCCAAGAAGATAACTGAGGTGGTGCAAGTCACTGGAAACGTGTCCGCAACCACTATATATGACAACTATGTCACCACCTTCTAAAATGGCGTATGCGTCTGAATAGAGGAATAGCACCAGCTTGCCCTTTGGTGGACTGGAGCAATGAACTGAAATGTTAGACATGGCTAGAATGTTTCAGTAACTCAGTTCTTGGAGTCTGTGGTGAAATCATCCCTCGTAAGTACACGTTGTTTTTGTGAAATGATTTCACTGAGAAGTTGTGCAACCTGACAGTATAATCCTCCCTTCCAGAGCTTCGTGTGTTAAATTAACTCGTATGTACCTAGTATTCTTCCACTAGCCCTGTGATCTGGCCTGCCCCTTTCGATTGAAGGACAGACTTACAAACAAATGTAGGCATCTGTTCATGTGGATAGACAGTAGTCCAAACTAGTTTCTTGTTTAATCAGACCTACAGTCTCTATTGCTGTATGCAGTAGCACTGTTGCTGTCTGCCAGTCTCTCAGGGTTGTTATGGCCTGGAGTTAACTCATATTTATGAACTGGTTTGTGTGTGCTAGCTTGTGATGCTTGGAATGTCCTTGAAAGGTAGGTTAGCAGTCAGGATGAAGCTGTCCTGTAGGTGTTGGGGTTTTCAGCATGTTTTAGAGTAGAGAGATCCATTATTGTGGTTTCTTTTCTCTTCATGATGTTTTGTCTTCTAGCTAGACTTCTCAAGCTTTTAGTTCAGAACTGCAGCACTAATTACAACTAGCTGAAATTATTGTTTACACAATTATTACTGATGACTTTAATACAAGCATTTTCAGGTGTTTATCTACATTGTATCAAGACCCTGACTGGTCACGGAAAGACCTTCAAGATGCAATCAGAAGAGCTCAGAGTGCTGTGTCCAGCAGCAAAGCAGGGGCATTTTCCCCAGAACGACTGAAGTACTATTTCCAGGAGCTGAATGCAATGGAGATTAGTGGACGGAATGTTTCCTTTACAGATTTGTGGGGCCTTATTGTGGAGTATTTCCTACAACAGAAGGTAAAAGAGTTCATGTTTGGATGTGCATGTGTGTTTGTCTTCCAGGTGGGAGCTGTGCCCACCCACGTGTGAAACCAATTACTCTATTCCAGAAGAGCTCACAATGTTAGAGATGGTGGTGTGGAATAAACATAGGAAGTTCTCATCTCTTTCTGCCCTGAGTTTCCTGGCACCCTTCTTTACTAAAGAATTTTGAAGTCATATAGATCAGTGCTATAGAAAAGTGGAGTGTTTATTTGGAATGACTGTTATTAAATAGCTTTTGCGTTGGGCAGGTTAAGCCTGAGAAAACAATGTTGGTTTTGCAAAATAGCATTGCTGCGTGTAGTATTTGTTATGCTAGTTGAAATCAGAAAGCAGAGGGGTAGCTAGTTTATTAATAACACCAGATATTCTAAATATGCAATTGCAGAAATATTCTGGCAAAATCTAACCATATGCATGGACAGAGGAAGGAAAAGGGACTTTGAATTAGTAGTAGTATTAGTCAGAAATGCTAAGCAATAGCTTCAAATTATCAAAGTATGGGTAGAGAACTTATCTGACTAAAGTGTGCTTCTTCATCCTTGCTTGTAACCAGGAAGATCCATCAAAGCTGTCTGATCAGCAAGAAGCAGTGAAACGGGCCCAGAACCCTTATCCTATCTATGCAGCTGTCAATGTGAGACCCAATATTAGCAGTGGTGACTTTGCAGGTATGAACATGGCAAACTTATTTTTATTTGCTAAAATCCCTAAATTCCTTTCACCTAGCCAGTTCCTTGGGTAGTGAGTAGCTGACAACAGGAAACTTGGCTCAAGCAGCAGTTGTAGTGCAAGAGGCAATAGGATACTGATTGGCAGTGTTATCATCCTTATCTCAAATGTCTTCATCATGGATATAACAGAGAAATGAGATTCAACTCTGCTGGCCACTCCACATGTTTTGCTAGAAAGTGCCTGAAATTTTCAGGAGCTGAGAGGGAAGATTCTTATAATACATGAGTCTGTGTCTGAATTGGAGAATTGAAGTCCTTGGTAATTAGGTGACCTACTTTCTTTTATAATCTCAGATAATCAGTTTGTGTTGGATTAATGTAAAATGATGGATTGGTAACGTAACAGGCATCATCAAAACGGTGGTATTTAGCAGCCTGGGTTCTTGCTGGTTATGCAATTACAGTAAAGACTGAAGGCCAGTCCTATCCCAGGTCACTTCAAACTTTAATATGATGCAACAAGTGAGGATAGATGCAGTGAGACAGGAGCACAAATGCTTGTGTCCATCTATGTACCACTATGGGACTTTTTTTTTATTCTTTCTGGAGGAGTGTGTGTGTATGACAATGAATTTGATTTGTAAATATTTGTGGAAAGCTTTCAAGCATGAGGGGACACTTTGATAAGCAGACAATGAAGTCTGAGATAGTGGGTCAATTGAGATTTGAGGTCAGTACTGTAATAGTTGAGACATGGTAAGTAGTGTGAAGAAAGGCTGAGAAAAGTGAATTAGCTTCCATTTGTGATGGAAAGGGGAGCCATCAGAATGGTTTAAAGTGAAAGTAAAATAAGCAGGTTATTTCTGCAGTAACAAAGTCAAGATGGAGAAAGATGGGATTTTTTTTCCAAAAAGCCAGGAAGAAAGGAGGTTGTATGGAGCCAATGAAAGCCTGTACGAGAGTTTTCATTAATCATGTGTAAGACAGAGGCTCACTGAGAAAAGAGTGGCAGGAAAATCCATACTGATGGTGAAAGAAATGGAGTGAGACTCCCTTCTGTCTCCCTTGTGTAAGCAGAACTCAAATGAGTATTTTCACCTACATTTACCCTGAGATGAGTAAATACCCTGTTGACTTGTTCTTAGAATGGTGCGAGTTCACTCCCTATGAAGTTGGGTTTCGCAAATATGGAGCTTTTATCCGAACAGAGGACTTTGACAGCGAGTTCTTCATGGGACGGCTCGTCCAGAAACGTCCAGAGCCTAGGATTTGTTTTCTACAAGGTATGATCTTATGGTAGTGAATAAAAGAAGGAAATGGAAAGGAGCCACGCTGCTTTTTGGGACTCATTAACTTAAACCTATGCCTTTTTGTCCCTTCCTAAAGAATTTGAAGAAGGGAAAAGTGTCAGCTCTTTCTCCAAAGGTTTAGGTATAGTTTCATAGTATTATAGTTGGATGTTCTTGAGTCTGCAAGCAGACTCTGTTATGGACTGCCTGTCAAAAACTTCTGCTTTAGGTCTCCCCATTCTCTTGCTATATTTTCTCTCGGAGAAGTTTCTGCATAATGTTACTGCATTAGAATTTGTCAAGCAATTAACTCAAAGGTTTAAACTCAAACATCATCTGTTAGAGTAGTAGGGGTCAAGTGACAGCCTTCTCCCATGGCAAATGTCAGCTGAATTATAGGCCTTTTTGTTACACTGTGAAAAGCCTTTTGAGTATTAAATTCTTCCATATTTCTCCTGCAGGAATGTGGGGCAGTGCCTTTGCTGCAAGCTTGGATGATATCTGCCTGAAGGTGGTTGGTCTAGGACTGGGCTTTCTAGATTCTTTCAAAGATGTTGTCAAAGTTGTAGGTAAGAACATGCTTTAAGATAGTTGGATTTTTCAAAAGATTCCTGGTTTGGAATGATTATATATAATATGACTCAAAAATGTGCTGGGTGTAGTTTTCAAGACTAGCATAAAGGATGGATTTGGGCACATCTCTCTTGTACTGTGTATTATTCCCTTCTATCGCACATATAGTGAAGAGGGCAATTATAATTCTCAGTACACTTTTTGTTCCTCTTTTTTAAAATTTTTTTTTTATCTGACCTTGACTATAAATTTAGGCTAGCTCTAGGAGCTATCTTAAACCCATGTTGCAGTGTAGGGGTCTTAATCATGAGAAGAGGAAGAATAGAAGCTGGACTGCTAAGCAGGAAATAGAAAATAGGTTTTCAGTTCCCTCCTTGTACTGATCTGGATAAGCTTGGATAAGCAGGTTGTATGTTTATGCATTGTTCTCCATTTGTACGATGCCTCCCTAGCAGTGAAAAGGAAGCGTAATAAAGGCTGAGAGTTGCTCAGATGCATAGTTATAGCTTCATAGTAGTGTGAGGAGAGATTTTTTCTTCTCTGCTTTTGTAGCCCTAGTGTTTTTCCCCCTACACTTTTGCTGTTGTAACTATAAATGCTACTGTGTGTGGATGACTTGTCTTATAAGACAGAAGTAGTCGCCACTTGGTAACAAGGGTTTCTTTGTGTGGATTTGAAATGAATATGGACAAGGATTTATAAGCAATGCTATTCCCTTTAAATAGGGCAGGGAAATTATCCAACTGTAGAATATGCAGCTCACTTAAATTGCTTTACAATACTTTTTTATTAGAGAACAAGTTCAGCCTTAGGACAACTGATTAAATATTGTAGAAAAAAAGTCTGATTGAAATGTTGGAACTGGACAAGCATTTGCTGTGTTCTGTATCCTTCTGTATCATTCTGCAGATGACTGCCGAAGATTCCATTTCCGAGATCCAACACGACTGAAGACTCGCTTGGTTACACCTGGGGGCCCCTTGTTACAATTTTTCCAGGATTTCTTCAAGTCCCGGGTGACATGTGGCGAAACCTTCAACTTCATGCAAGGATTGTATCTTCATAAAGATTATGTTAACATCAAGAAATTTGTGGCTTGGAGAGGTAAATGAGTATGTCTGTATCTGGGGTATAAAATAGCGTGTTAATGTTCTCTAACAGTCAATGTTACAGAACATAAGTAAGCTTGACTTTGTTCCGCTGAAGTCACGGAATTTACCCCTTCTTACACTGTAGCAAAAAATTTGATCCACTATGTATGTTCTGTCGTATAAGGCATGCTCATCATCAGACTTTACAGGCCAGTTTCTGATCAATGTGTATCTTGGGATATCTTTTTTCTTATAGCCCCAGCATAAGCTTGCTTTGTTGCTTTTACTGAGAGGTGTGTAATGAATCATTATAGTTACTTGTGTTACTTGGAGTGTCTTCCAGGCACTCACCTGGATGCGTTTCCCAACCAGCTGACGCCCATGGAAGAGAGCTTGTATTTAGTGGATGGTGGCTTTTCTATCAACTCTCCCTTTCCTTTGGTACTTCAGCCAGAGAGGGATGTAGATGTTATCTTGTCATTCAATTTTTCCTGGGAAGCTCCGTTTGAGGTGAGAGATAGCTGAGCATTATTCCATGAGGATAAAAGCACAGAATCATATTCACAATGGCGGCAGATGTTGAGTACAAACACTGTTAATGTTGAATACAAACACTAATGAAAGAGTGCATTAGAATAAATCCTTAACTCTTTCAAATGTTATTGTACTATGCTTTTTACTGTCAATGTCATGAGGAGATAGAAAGTCACATCTGTGACTTCCAAAACTTTTCAGAAGCCTAAAATAAGAGTATTTGCTTAGTTCATAAGTTCCTTGTTACATAGCTGTACACTTCTAACGGGAAAATGGCTACTGGTGATTTTCTTCATGTAAACAAGTTATTTCCTGTATATACAAGTGTTTCTTTTTACACACAGAAAAGTCAAGGTGAATGTATTTAGAGTAACAAAACATGAAAAGAGTTTCGGCTGCAAGCTGGTGCTATTTGGCAGCAGTTCTTAATTCCACTCTTCATTGTTCTTCTGTATCACCAGCCAGAGAAATTGGGGTTTTTTCCAATTTAGAAGTTGGTTTTCTGTCACTTTTTGGTGAAAGTCTTTCTCCGTTTGAGGGTTTGTAGTTAGATGTAGTTAGAGGTGTTGCTAGTATTCTATCAAAATTCTTTTTGTTCTTTGACAATAGGTTTTAGAGCTGACTCAGAAATACTGTGAGGAACGGGAAATTCCTTTTCCAAAAATCAAATTGAGTGAGGAAGATGAAAAGAAGCCGAAAGAGTGTTACGTGTTTGTGGATGATAATAATCCAAAGGCTCCAATTGTGCTCCATTACCCATTGGTGAATGACACCTTCCAGAAATACAAAGCTCCAGGTAAGGCAGCTGTATCTTACAGAGATATATTTAGAATTTTTTGGGTGCGTTGACAGGGAAATTCAGTGGGCTCAGTGTCCCTCCTTTCATTCTTCTTACTATTACCCTGTAATTATTAAATTGTTACTTTCATTTAAGACGGGATCAGCTTCCACTATTTTTTTTTTTTTTTTGGAAAGGAGAGTCAGAGAAGAGGAGGACAATTAAAAAAAGATAAAAATCTAAGGACTGGAAGAATCAAGATTAGGCTATATTTTTGCTTCTTTCTTAACCTTTCTGCCTTGATACCTGATTTTGTTACTTCTAATTACTCTAAATACATAGGAAAGGGCTATAAATCAGTTTAAATAATAAGTTCATTTGTTTATTGGATATGAATAAATGACTAAGCAGCAAAGTGTTGTGGACCAATCTGTATGTCAGATCATGTAGCTCAGTGCTAAGTGGCCTGTGCCTT
Organism: Burhinus oedicnemus; assembly: GCA_008921705.1. Classification (NCBI taxonomy): domain Eukaryota; kingdom Metazoa; phylum Chordata; class Aves; order Charadriiformes; family Burhinidae; genus Burhinus; species Burhinus oedicnemus. Next base: position 691,032 of record VFFE01009221.1, on the reverse strand, counting down.
CGTAATATAAGGTTGAGTGATAAACAATCCTTGCTTCATTTAATGTGATTAATATAGACTGTAAGGCCCACCTCAGTCTATCAAGCAAGAGCACTGGGATGAAACACAGAGCTATACCTTTAAGAAGAGACCGGCAAAATTCAAAGTCCCATTTCTCCCATGCTGGGAGGAAACAGCATCCTGAATAAAACCTTTGGAATACCTAGAATCATAGAATGGTTAGAGTTGGAAGGGACCTTAAAGATCATCCAGAAAAGAATATGCAGGACAGATGCAGGCAAGGGAGGTGTAAGGCACCCTGTTAATGTTATCTGTATTAATAATGTAATGATTGCCAGGCCATGGCTGCGTTTTCTCATCAGTGTGAAGAGTTTCAAGGTGTTGGGCTTGAATATGGCTCAAGACTAGTATTTCTATAACAGCAACAAGCAAAAGTGTTTTTAGCAAATTAGTTTAACGTTCATCTTTCAAGATTGGTATTTAGATTTAAGTGGCAGGGTGCTCAAAACACAAGTTACCATATCTTGAAGAGTATATACTAACCTTCTAAGGTCAGTTGATGTCAGGGTTTGAATGTCTTCGCACTTCCAGGAAGAATTGAGCTTTGTATTTCCTATTTTGAGCATGACAATCATGGATGCACTAGAGCAAGTTATCACAATGAAAATGTATTTTAGTCCTGTATTTTGGAGTCTGGTGGAAGTAGAAGGGGTAAAAATATCTTTACCTTCAGCTTCCAAGCATTTTGGATCTTGAAGGAGCTGAAATCTCTGAGGAGGGGCTTTGGGGGAAAAAGTTAAGGTTCAACAGAATTATCTGTGATAACCTCCTTGCAGAATCCAACTAAGATGAGTATTATCACAGTTGGGTTTTTTGTGTGTTTATTTGGTTTTGTGGTTGTTTGTTTGTGTGGGGTTTTTTTGGGTGTTTTTTGGTGTTGTTTTTTTTTTCTTGCTGCAGGAGTTAAACGTGAGTCAGAAGAAGAGAAGTCTTTTGGTGACTTTGTCATTGAGGCAAAAGATTCTCCTTACCGTACACTAAATTTCACCTTTGAGCCATACGATTTCAGGAGGTTGGTGGAAGTGAATCGCTACAATGTTCTGAACAGCAAGGACACTCTCTTCAAAACCCTAAACTTGGCTCTGCAAAGAAGAAAGTTGAAGAAAGTCATGGATACATCCAATACATGAGCAGCTTCTGTAACTCAGGATACAGACAGGCTGCCATGTGTGAAAGCCATGTCATTCAAGACAGAATACTGAAAACTAGTAGCTGGAAACTGTCTTCTTGGGAAGGGAGTAGCACATGTGACACTGAAAAGTCATTCCAGATGACAAATGCTCTTAGAAAAACCCAAGGGGTGTACAGTACAATATAGATGTTGCTTTGTCATGTGGGGAAGAGTAGGGAATTATCTAGCCCCGTATCTCATCTCACAGTGACTGATACCAGATGACTTAGGGAGATCTGTTCAAACAGTTCAAGCATCTGGAGATAATCTTCCAAACTCCACTGATTTGAGGATAAAGCACCTCTTTTTGTCAAAGGTGTGGCAGCGTTCAAGGAAACACTGATTTCTTCTATACCTTCATCTTTCTTGCTTTTTGAACCTCCTGTGAATTTTTACAATTTACATCATCTGGCAAGGAACTCCACAGATTGTAACTATGCACTGAGAGAGGAAACGTGTCCTTTTGCTTTCAACTTGCTACTGGCTGGTGCCCATGTACTTTCAAGACTGAACAGTCATTATCTGTTTCCATTTGTGCTATTCATGGTTTCAGAGATCTCTGTGATATTTCCTTCCTACCCTTCTCAAGGATTATAATGGCCTCTAGTCTCCCAAAAGTTCAATATAGAGTACCTTATTTTGGTAACCTTTTTTTTTTAAGGAAATAATAGTTCCCTTTTTTAATATTTAATAATTAAAGACACATCATGGGATTGTGTTGCTTCTTCCTACAGTTTGATCATCTCAAGCTGATGAAACTTTAAAAATGCTACAAGTCTCATTTTCCTCTTTCTGTGTGAGAGGAAGGAAGGCTCCTTTGAAGAGTCTGAATTAGATGTTTTTTCCTTACACTTAGGTCTGGCTGAATTGCAAGCCTTTGTTCAAGGAATTTCTCTGTGTGTCTATATATTTTAGAAACACCAATATTCAACGTAGGCACACCTTATAATTGTGAATGAATAAAACAACGTTAGATGCTGCTGTGCTATGGGATGGAATTTACTTCAATTTGCGAGTGCTCAGGGAAAAGTACTGAATTATACAATTGAAAATATCTAATACAAAAGGTCGGCAAAAAAGCATTTTTTTACTTCTGTGGCTTTTACATTGAGCTGAATGTACTGATTCTGTATTTGAAAACTGGAGGCAGGAAATCTGTCTTTTCTGAAATGATGTAAAGGACTTACAAGTATGATTCTTAGTATATTTTTTAATGTGTTTCTCTTCTAATAAATATTAGTTTTACTAATGTGCTTTTCACAGTTTTTCTTATGAACACTTGTCTTGATATATTTTTCCTTATTCTAATAAAAGGCAAGCAAAAAAGTCAGTGTAATACTATATTGCATAGTTTGTTTTATTATATCAGGATACCTGACAGTGGGAAATTGACTTACCAAGTCCATCTTGGACTGGTGCCGCACAGTGGTAGAAAGTAATCTCTTCATTGTGAGACTTCTCTTTGAGGAAGCATGGCTCAAAACTGAATTTTTTAGATGTATTCCAAACAGTGGGTGATTCATCTTCCTGATATCTGGAAGGACATATCCTTTATGTCCTTAGCACTTGTTTCCTTAATCTGAATGAAGATAAACAGCAACTTAATGTTACCATTTTTCTTTATAGTTGATGACGTACAGCTACCTGCTTTTTAGGATTTGGACATCTGTCATATTTGCTGAGTGACTTTTATATATTTTTCCACGTAAGATTTTGAAGTATTCTTGTCTTAGCTGCCTTTCAGCCTGCCACCATGCCTTTGAATGTTTGTTTGTAGTATGATGGGAGTTTCCTTTTTTCCTCTTGAGTTGTTCCTTTTTTCTGATGTGAATCTGAATTGAACTGCAGGGTTTAATTTACTTGTACTTTCTTGGTTTCAAGGCCCTTTCCTAATCGGAGATGCTTGGATGCTGTGGAGATATAGGTATTTAGATACCAGCATATAGATGGGAAGGGGGAATGTTTTTCTCCAAAAACTGTATCTACTCAAATTTGCTAGGCATTACAGTGGAGTCTTTTAAGGCGTAGCTTCTCCATAAATTCTTCCACAGTGACAGTGTTTCTTTGCAGGAGCAAGATATGGGGCCCTAATAGTTAATTTTAACTTCTTAACCTGGAAGTAGTCACCTCATTTGAAACTCCATGTTATGGCAGGATAGTTGTCCACAAACAAGTCCGCACTCACTATACAGCATATGTTCTTCAGTCTTGTTAAAATGCTTCTTGTCTTGTAGGAGGAATGTGTTTTGTCCTGGCATTTAAATTCCAAGCCTAGTTATTCAGGAGAAATCAGCCTGGCATCCCAAGTCAAAAGAACATTCAGGAGAAATGAGAAGTAAGTAAGTAAGTTTGGGGTTGATTTCATACACACCCCACACACCCCCCCTGAGTCCCAGGGTTAGAGCTCTCTCACCAAGGAATGCTAATGGGAAAGGAGCCCTGAAAATGGGAGGAATATCCTAGGAAGATCTTGGGATGGGTGCCATATGTTGGGTTGCTGTATGTTTACAAGAGTAGGTATGCATGCAGGCTGCATGTTAATCTGGAAACAAGATGTATAATAAAAATAGCCTGCAGGCCAACCTGTCTTTCTAATATCTTAGCTTTATTCCAAGGAAGGCCTGGTTGGTAAAAATTGATTGTTCTGAGACAGAGTATACTCAGCTAATCATATACTTCTCACAATTCATACCCTTTCATAATCCAAACTAGTTATGCACTGCTTTTCCTGATATCAAACACTTGCTTGTTTGCCAAGAATGCTTAATAGCTCATCATATTAGTGTTCAAAAGGGAATTTCTCAACACACAAGGTTTTTTAGTCACCATCCTACGGTGTCCTGCAGGACATGAACTGCTTTGGAGCACTGTGGAATTTTACTTGCCAAATTTATTTCCCTTGCTAGGATGTAGAACATGAAGTGGTGTCCTTGATGTAGTCTTTGCTGTGTTGGTTTAGACAGACAAAATTTATCATGAGGTTCTGGGAAATGTTTTGTGGCCCTACTTTGGTGGTAGTTTAGGGAAAGAGAAGTTCATGTAACCTTTCTTGGTTATTCTGTCACTGCCTGCACCTATTGGCTTTGATAACTCATGCATCCCTTTCAGTTTTTTTTATATATAATGCAGGGTCCATTGAAACACTTTTTAAGAATTAGGTCTTTCGTAAAAAGCTTATCATAGTATTTCTGTATTCTACAATTAGATGTGTTCGTATATGTATACATACACTGGAAGTTTGCTGGATAATGGAGGAATAAACCCACAACAAATATTTTATTGACTCAGTGTTCTTGGTGAAGGGAACTTGGACCATTTAAACAACCTTATCTTCAGAGTAATCCTGTGAAATAATTAAAAATATTTCACATTCTACTCTAGAGAGAGTCTGCAGAGGCTTGGAACTGCTGTAACCAACTGTTATCCCAAGAGTGTTACCTGGGTGCTCATTTCAGTTTCTCATTTCCCTCCTCTTCTTTGTCTTTCATATTGTCCAAAAGAACTCACAAAATTTGAGACACAAATTTTGTGTGTAGCACTTAAGGGCCATACATTGCTCATGTTGGTGCTGCACCAATGCTAATACTGAATAGTATATAAAAATTTAATTGATTTATTTTAATTCGTATGGTAATACTATTGTAGAAATGGGCACAGGATCCTAAGCCTGACTGTTCCATCTGTCTATGATCAGCTATTCACTTAGCTGCCTTTTCTTTTCTTTCTTTCAAATGTGTTGCTTAAAATTTCTGTCTTAAATCACACTGGAGGAAAAATCCAAGTCCTACAACTTTCAATGAGTCTGGGTCATTGCATCTAGCTCCTAGTACACCTTGGGGCCAGGTGCAAGGTGGGTGTCCTTGCCCTGAGCCATTGTGGGTAGTCCTGGCTCTGACTGATACTTCTGGTTGTCAGCTTTGGGCTCCTGGAAGCTACTGGTATAGCTCCAGGAGATCCAGGGACTCCTAAAAGAAAGCCAAACAAATTCAGTGCTTTAAAACCTGCCTGGATTACTACACTTGCTGTTATTCATGCTGTGGGCTTGAGGTCCAGCTGGGCAAAGCTGTAGTGCAGACAAGGTCTGAGCTATGCACGGCTTATGTTTGCAGACAAAAGGTATCTGTGAGTGGGACAGAGTCCGTTGTGGGAGCAGCAAGTAGAGACAGGAGATTTGCACTATCATACAGTTGTCCAAGGTGTACTGGCTGTGCTCTAGGAATCAACAGAAGATGTCAAAGAAAATGGAGAAACCTGGGTCCTAAGTAACAGCAACATTTTTTTACAGCACTTTTCTATCTGCCCTGTGGCAGGGTAATTTGGGTTCTTCATAAATGTTCAGAGTGAATGATCTGTATAAGATGATAAGCATTTAAATGAACCTGGTTTTACACACCAAAGTAGCTTAATTTATGTGCAAGAAGTTAACAGCTCTTCAGGATTGCTTTTTCCTCTGTTTCAGGTAAGACATTTTGGTAATCTTCCATAAAATAATTAATTTCTAAAGTATAGAATCATTTAGGTTGGAAAAGACCTTTAAGATCACCTAGTCCAACGATTGACCCTACTCTACCAGGTCTGCCACTAAACCATGTTTCCAAGCACCACATCTACATGACTTCTAAACACATCTAGGGATGGTGACTTGACCACCTCCCTGGGCAGCCTGTTCCAATGTTTGATAACTCTTTCAGTGAAAATTTTTTTCCTGATGTCCAGCCTAAACCTCCCCTAGTGCAACTTGAACCCGTTTCCTCTTGTCCTATTGCTAGTTACTTGGGAGAAGAGATCAGCTCCCATCTCACTACAACCTCCTTTCAGGTAGTTGTACAGAGCAATAAGGTCTCCCCTTAACATTCTCTTCTCCAGACTAAACCCTCAAGCAGATCAACACTGCTGCTTAATTTGGTGTCATCTGCAAACTTACTGAGGGTGCACTCAATCCCCTCATCCAGATCACCAATAAAGATATTAAACAAGGCTGACACCAAAACTGAGCCCTGAGGAACACTGCTTGAGACCTGCCACCAGCTGGATTTAACGCCATTCACCACAACTCTCTGGGCTCAGCCATCCAGCCAGTTTTTAATCCAGCGAAGAGTACACCTGTCTAAGCCACGGGATACCAGTTTCTCTAGCAGAATGCTGTGGGAGTCTGTGTCAAAGGCCTTACTAAAGTCCAAGTAGACAACATCCACAGCCTTTCCTTCATCCACCAGGTGGGTCACCTGGTCATAAAAGGAGATCAGGTTGGTCAAGCAGGACCTGCCTTTCATGAAGCCATGCTGGCTGGACCTGATCCCCTGGTTGTCCTTCACAAGCTGTGCGAGTGCACTCAGGATGAACTGTTCCATGGTCTTCCCTGGCACTGAGGTCAGGCTGACAGGCTTGTAGTTGCCTGGATCCTCCTTCCAGCCCTTCTCGTAGATGGTTGTCACACTGGCAAGCGTCCAGTTTTCTGGGACCTCCCCCATTGGCCAGGACTGCTGATAAATGATGGAGAGTGGCTTGGCAAGCTCCTCTGCCAGCTCCCTCAGCACTCTCTGGTGCATCCCATCTGGCCCCATAGACTTGTGGGTGTCCAGTTGGTGTAGCAGGTCACTAACTGCGTCTTCCTGGATTATGGAGGGTTTATTCTGCTCTCCATCCTTGTCTTCCAGTTTAGGGGCTGAATACCCTGAGGATGAGTGGTTTTACTATTACAGACTGAGGCAAAGAAAGCATTAATTACCTCAGCCTTTTATGGAGAACCAGGAAAGAAAACTTTATATATATATATTTATATATGTATATGTATATAACCATGATAAACCTAGCAAAATACAGTAGGAAGTTAGTACTTAAAGAAGGGTGGAGTACTAAACTACTGCTTATTCTGGAGGAAACCACATGTGATGATTTGCAGAAAAATAAGGCTTGGCAGCTGTTCCTAGGGTAATGAGTTTCCAAAGGGTGTGGGAGGAACAAAAGAATGATCCAGTTGGAAACATGATGGGTTAGTATATACAGTTCATGGAATTTCTTCATACAGTTGTTAAACATGTTTAAAAAAAAAAAAAAAAAGCTTGACTGCACAAAACTGTCTTTGAAAAATAGTGATGAACAGGTTGAGAACTTGTGGGTGAAAATTAGAGGCCAAGCCAACAAGGGAAACCTCACGATTGGCGTTTACTGCAGGCCCACCCAATCAAGGGGAGGATGAGCAAAATAACTAGTTATTTCCTAAAGAGCATTAAAAATGTTGAAAACCCACTTCCACTAAGAAAACAAAAGTGCCAAACCTGTCAAGGTGAAGAACTGTGGTTTTGATTACGTTAGTAAGAATTGGAAGTTGTGCCAATTAATTAAATTGACTTTCACTTAAATTGCAATCACCTTGCTTTGCTGTCCCTACAGCAGAATCACTTTAAAAACAGTTTTAAAAAAACTTTTGGTTTTGATTTGAACTAAGCGAATTAACCTGGTACTCCAGACTCTAACAACCTGATCTTTCAAGTAGGACCACCCTTAAAAAAGAGCATACTGCCTGCACCTGCAAAACCGCCTATTCATATAAACAGGTATTACAGATAAGATAGCCTTCCTTTTGTGGGGTTGCTAGATCGCCATGCACAAGGACCTGTTTGCATTCACAAAAATATGGGTTTCTTCTCCTCCATAGATGGAGTTATGTTCTAAGTAGCTAAGAAGCTTCTCTAGCTGAAGTTTCTTTTCAGCTATAGTACTTAGCAACTAAGATTTTGTAATTCATTGCGCTCAGTGTTTTTGCTACTGTATAAGTAAACAATGAATTCTTATGTGCTTTAAATAAAATATTTTGGAGGATTTTTATAATAAAAATTCTATTGTGGATTTTTGAAGCCTGAAGTAGTGACGAAACAATATAAAGTGGCCAATGGGATATCATACCCTATTAAGAAAACAGTGGCTTCATACGAAAATAACTGCTTGTTTGTCTCCCCTTCCACTGTGAAAGGCAAACTGCTTTGTGGCAGCAGGTCTCCTGAATGCATCTCCAGTCACTTCCCAAACACAGGTCTGCAGGATGTGATCCAAAGTGGAATGAAACTTAAAATGCCAGCACCACAATGCTGTGAAGGTAAAATTTACGCTGCTTTGTTAGGTTGTTCAGGGCAGCACCAGATAAACAGCAGAGCCAAGGCAAAGGAGGGAGCAGAATGCTGTGATAAGGTGTAGCCCAGAGGGCGGACCACCGTTGTGGCCTGCTGTTGTGCGTGTTCAAGCCAGCTTTGTGGAGCAGAAGTGTTAGTAAAGGGCTCAGTGTCCTAGGAAAAGCATTGCCTGGGAAAATTCTGGAGCAGGAAAGGGAAGGTATTGTTCTATTAAGGGTGCGGTATTTTGGAGGAGGATGGTTGGAGAAAATTTTGCATTTTTCTGAGGAATTTATTTACAAGCCAAACAATGTTATTTATGTTGAACTTTATCTCTTTATAATGCTGTGCAAAATCTTTACAGTACGATTGACTCTAGTAGGTGAAAAATGCATCTGGAAGCACACCGAAAAAATCTTAAACTGAGGCAGAAGTGATACTACTTCTATTGCTTTTAATGTGGCAAATACTACACCAGATCAAACTTCCAATTACACATTTGTGCTCAGTTACCAGGTGAGACACTTTACCCAATGCCTCAAAAGGGAAAAAAGACAAACATAGGAAGCAATATATAATCAGAACATGTATTGGTATGATACAGGTTTGAAAAAGGCAATGACATCTGGAGGTGTTGGAAGTGGAATCATTTCCAGCAGAATGAGGGAAATATTAATACTGTTGAACAAAGTTCTGGTAAGGTCTCATGTAGAACAACGTGTGTTGACTGGTCACCGGTGTTTGAGGAAAATGAACTCGTAACAGATGCAGGGATGAGAAGGTATGGGAAAGGGAAAACCTGCTGTTTGAGAGGACACCAGGTGACTGTAAGTTAATTTGCTTGTCACGGCAGCAATTGAGAATGGACCTGTCTGCTCTTTATGAAAGCAATCTAGAGGCAAAGGGAGATAGAGCTAGAAGGGCAATGTCGGTGTGAGAACAAATATGTTAAGGAATAAACTTGGGTTGAGCCTGAAAAGAATGTTTCAGGGTTTTGTGTCATCTATGAAAGACTTGGCAATGGTTAGGCTAACTTATTGGTGGACACCTGAAGTAGAAGCTGATGAACTGATACAACAAGTGAAATAACAAAGACATGTCAATTTTATTAAGCTATGTTCCGTTGTTGCTTATCTTCTGGTTTTGTGATTGGAGTTCAGCAACTGGTAGGAAGAGAAATACTGATATCTTCCTATACTCTATACAAGCAAAGGAAGCCTGTATTGTTTTCTCCTTAAAATAAAAACTACTGCAGGAGTTGAAGCAAGATTTTCAGCAATAAAGTGCTTTTATTACTGTTAAAAAACCCAACCCAAATAAATAACCCCACCCCCCAAGAAAACCCCAAACAAACAAAAAAAACCAAAAAACCAAACCCAAACAAAGGCAAGCCATGCTCAGTGGCTATAGATGTCCAGGGACTTGGAGGATGAGATTTTACTCAGACCATTCTTAAGCCTTCCTATATCATATTGTACTTCTAGGAAATGAGATGTTTAACCACACCAGCTTCTTTGTAACGTTCCATCTTAGCAGAGTTTTTAGCTTCCATTGGGAAAGGTGGGCTGTGAAATGAAGTCAATGGAAGCCTGAACATTGTCTCTGGTGTTTAGATATAAATCCCTCATACTGGTAGAGATAATGATGTTTGACTTTGGGGCAAGTCTACGCTTGCTGTAGGGTTTGTTTAGGAATTCAAAGAAATCTTTGTTTCAGACACAGAAATTCAGTGACAAACCTTGTTGCTCCTGCTTCATTTGGCTGCACGCTGATACGGTACATAGGACACTACAGGCTTTCTGGCAGCTCGAGGACAGCACTTGCTCTCCTTCCAGTCTCCTCCAGTCCCATTTAAGAACCATAGCCGTGATGATTTTGTGTATATACTCCTTTTGCAGCACAGTGAGCCCTGAGAGAATCCATGCTGCATGTGAAGCATTAGATGAGGGTAACCTCAGAAGTGATGTCTTTACAGATTGGCTGGGTGTGGTTTTTTGGTGAAAGTATTGTGTTCTGAATGAAGGTGAGGAAACAGACTACTACCTTTTCACTTAGTAATACTGTATGACAGTTTCATTTTCCTTCCCACTCCCTCTCTTGGAGGTAAGATACTCTTGATGGCAACAGGTTGAGACATTGTGGGAACTAAAACATGCATGTAAATCAAATGACATCTGTGTCAGAAGTGGGGCTTCACCAACAGATGGCCAGACCCAATGTGAAGACATGTTTGAGCAGTTACTGTCTGGAAAATTCAATTGCTGATGCTCCCTGAGGTTATGAACTATGTATTTGGGTGACCCATGTATGTCTCTGAAGGGAAAACAGAAAAAAATGTAAGAGTTGGATGTGGAATTTTTCTTGGGAGGAAGGTGAGGAGCCTGCCAAGGGCTGTTGAATGTAAATTTATTTATGACCTAATTTTTGCAATTCGTGATAGTACTACTAAGCTTGCTTGCTATCCAAAGGAATGTGATCATGCATATCCCTGTGCAGCTCCCTCCTTAGTATAAAGATGTAATTAAAACACTGCTGTGAGGAATTGTGGTTCTTGTGGTCTAAGGAGATTAGTGCACTTGAAAATATCTCTTCACCTATTCCAATATTTATGTAGGGTATGTCTAAGAATTCTCTCTCCACTTCTGACACTCCTGGTGAAACAGTAGCAGAGCTCAGTAAAGTGGCACAAAAGCATGACATTGCTCCTCTAAGCCATGAAAACATTCTTGATTGCATGAAGGAATATTGAGAACTCTTTTCTCTGTGAAATTATAGCTTCTGACTGGATTTCCCAAACAGCAAACTGGGAGGAAGGGGAAGATCACAGCAATGACACCATTGAGAAACCTCACTTCTATTGACTCTTCATTTTCACAGCACAGATTCCCCCCACTAAGGCCATCACCACTGGTGTTTTGGTGATGATGAGTGAAACTTTGTCCTAAAAGTGACTGGATTGTACATTGCATGCTCTTTCGTACCCATCACATTTTTCAAATGCATTAAAGAGAGATAGTGCCCTCTTACATGACACTGCAATGACCTGCTCCTCAGCGAGGCATTACCTGCTGTGTTTATGGTCTTAAAATATCATAAGAAAAGACCTTGAGCTACAGGAATAGTAGCTTCATTAGTTTGTTGCAAGAGTAGACTGCTCTATTTAGTGGGCATGCCATAAAATTATATTTATTACTATCCTATTTCCTGCAAATGTCTGAGCAAATTTCTCTGAGATGAACTGCATGCGACAGAAGGATCCTTCAAGTTCAGGGCAAAGTATGTCAGTTATAATTGGGGTTAGTGATACAGGAGAGACCTGGGAAACATTCTGTTACTAACTATAAGCTTTGTAAATTACTAACTATAAGCTTTGTAAATTACTAACTGCAAGATTTGTCGTGTACTCCATCTTCCCTGCTGTATTTTTGTGGGTGTGTAATCATGCCTATGATTTTGACTCTTGCACTTCTATCCACAATTGCAGTTAAGCTCAGCAGTGCTGTTGGTGTCTGTGGGGTTTTTTTTGGTTGTGGGATTTTTTTGTTTGTTTGTTTAGTCGTTTTTTTGTGAACTGGTTATTGGGTTGCTGACCATCACAGTTAAGTCAACTCAAGTCTGCTAAGAGTTGTATAATGTCCTACAAACCAGAAGGTGTAATGAGAATTCCACAGAGACTATGATTCATGCCTCACATAGTTTCAGCCAAGGGTGTTGATGTAAATATCAGGCTGAGTTTACCTTAAGGGTAAACACGTAGAGCTGCAAAGCTCAATTAACTAGGTGTGATAACTCAGAGGAGAATGAAAGCTGGTCAGAAAATGATGGATGAAACTTCAAATCCTTTTCTCTTAAAAGAAAAAAACAAAACAAAACCAAAACCAACCAAAACCTGCAATATCATGGGTAATTAAATTTTACGTGCAACCTTTAGCTTTAAAACAAACAAAAAATATAATTACGTGACCCCAATGAGGGGGGGAAAAATTCTTTATAAAAGGCTAATTATGGTTACTGGCCCTGCCAAACCCGACCACCACAAACATTTCCTTCTGCTTTGTACAAGTGGAAGTTGAAGTAGGTTTCTGCAACATTGTTGTGAGGTTAACCAGTCTCTGCATCTTTGCAATACATTCTTTTTTGCATCTCCAGGGTTAAGGGTTCCCATTGCAAAGCAGCTATATGCAGCTAAACCTAAACTCTAATGCAGCCATTGTACAACCGTAGCGTCGTTATGCCCTTGTTGGAGTTAGTAGACTCATTGCAGGCATATCCATGTCTTAAACGTAGGGCATGGGGATATTTTTTCTTCAGCTTTCCACCACACAGCCAGTCGCTAACACTGCAGAGCAATGGAGTTCCCCTGCTGTTAAGATTATTTCCCAACTCACCAGGGATTTTTTTATTTTATTTTATTATTTTTTTTTCTGCTAGCAAATCAGGGAAGTTGAACAAGCAGAGCTGGAAGTGAGAAGCTTGGCAGGGGAGCAGCTTCAGAGTGGATGGGACTGTGTTTTACAAGCACTTTGTGACTGCTTTTTCTGCACAAGTTAGTCTGTGTTTTGTAACAAGGTGTTCTAGAAAATGACATCTGGGCAGTTGCATTCATTACTCCATTGTGAAACACAGCAAGTTTAAGCATGTTTTATCTGCAAATTTCACCTTTACCTTTACTGTGGATCCATTACTGGAATCTGCATAATGATGCATATGATGCTTTAAGGAAAATATTACATCATAGGTTCATTTTAAAATGTGTCAATAGCATTAAAGCAATGTGTCAGGAAGAAATGAGAGGGAAAAAATCAGAAAAACATGTATTCTGGTTGAACTGGCGCAAGATAGCACATACACAGAGATCCCTGTCCTGTAGCATTTACAGTACACATCAGGAAATGGAAGTCAGCTCCATTCAATTCAATTCAATTAACAGCTGATTCAGGGTTTCTCTCACAATTTGCTGTCCATTTTCTATCCAGCTGTCATGGGATTTTTATTCTTTGGTCAGCTGTTGGGGACAAAATTCCCTACCTCTCTTACTTAACTGTCAGAGAACCAGGTGTCTACTGCCGATTGAAATGTAATTATTCTAGAGGCATAATTGTGTTTTGCTTTCATAGATGTGTTGAATTCAAAGGGTGTGTGTTTTCAATGGCAGGAGGACTGCTTTGGTATTTTTATTTTTGTTTTTGTATCTGCTTGTGTCAGTACTCTTATTTAGCAGAAGCACTGGGAAGTTCAATTACTCTTTAAAAGGTGCATTCTTTAGCAAATCCTGCAGTTTTTAAGGTATTTCTCATGGTGCTGGAAAGACATGAAAATGCTAGGGGAAATAAGTATTGGGCTGTCAAGAGAAATAAAAATAACCAGCTATCTTTTTCTTTCCTACATTACTGTGTTTCTGGAAATATGCGCAAGCAGCATCGGAAGTCAAAAGTATTTATGGATCCAGCTCTGTCCTGAGTGGCACAAAAGTACATCTGCTTAATGCACTTATCAGTCAGCTGTACACTTACTCTTTGCCTTTAACCTTAATATCTGACTTTTGCCCCTTGCTTTATACTGTTGACCCTGACTCAGAGGTCCATGCAAAATCCCAAACTGTGTTGTGCCAGTATCCCAAGAAGCCTTATTATGTGGACTGTGTTTCCCTTAGGAATACGGATAGGATTAACTTGAAAGAAATTCCCAAGAAATTGTAATGTTTTTTTCTCTCTCTTTTTTCCTGGCTTTTTTAAGGCATTAAGAGTTATGACATCAAGTTCCCTGTGCATGTGTATTCTACTCTAATTTTTTTTTTAACCTGTGCCTGATCCCAACTGAATTTGATTTATTTATCAAAGACAAATCCCTAGACATCCTGTGGAAATAGATAGCTGGATAGAGGATTGAGTTTCTTATTAATGCCCCCCTTGCTGATGATGACCCACCCCCAAGGAGAACACTACGATATGTCATTGCAGTGTTCTGAAATACTGCTGAATCCACTTAATTTTTTTTTTTCTCAGCCCAACGATCATGAAATTACTTCATTCATGACATAAGTAATTCAGTGGGATTTCTGAGGCCCACGTAAATGCTTGTTGTTTCTGTGTGCTCTTTCTCTTCCTACAATCAGCCCTTAGGTGTCACTCTTTCAGAGGAGAGCACAGCAGCTGTGGAGCTACACCTGATCTTCACTCTCAGCACCATCCCAGAGATGCCGCTTTCTGTTTGGAGGTCTGACGCTTCTGCTTGTTCAGAGCATCTAATCCAGATGCTCCTCCTATGACAAGCACTGTTTGTATTCTCCTTCAGTTCTGTAAAGCTGAAGTATTTGGGGATCAAAGAGTGGAGGTTTGAATCTCCCAAGAATTCTTTTTTTTTTTTTTTTTTTTTTAAAAAAAAGTCACACTGTGACTTTGTTAAACAAATTCTGGTAAGGCTGGGGCTGAAGTGTAATAATCCTTTAACAAATGAAGAAAACGGGCACTTTTGGAGTTGGATCAGCCCATTAGTCTAATGCACCACTCTAAATTACGTAGAAAGGGCAAAATGTCATTATCTGTTATGATCCCATAGGAATTTATGAATATACTAAACACTAATTATTGCTTAGTGGAATCATAGGAAAAACTCTGGCATTCTGGAAATTCTCCATGTCTCTTTCTTTTTTTTGCAAGGGAGAATTGCAGGACCACCTGAGTTTATCTGAATATCTGAATTTTTTCCTGAAATCCTCCTTTTATGGCACCTGTTCCATTGCTCTAAAAAATCAAAGCCTCTCTTTTACTCTAAGGAATTATTCTAGGATGGGGTAAAGGGACAGTGATGGAGACAGCCATCCGTGGCTCCTCATATCTGGAGAGCTGAAATATCTTGATTCCCTTGCCCAGTGAAGGTAGGTACAGACCAGCTCTCCAAGTACCATGCTAGTGACTGTCTGCTTTCCTGACTGACAGCTGGACTTGCTCCCTGATCAACTGACACCCCCAGAAAACAAACTCTGCCTTGCTGATGCTGTATATTTCATCAAGACCCATCACCCACTGCTCCTGAAGGAGGAGAGAGGCATGAGCATCATCTTGTCCTTTTGATGACTCCTGGAGCACGGCTTTTGAGGTTAGTCTTTTTAAAATATCTTTCCACTAAGCAGCCATTTTATGAAGCACTGTCTATAACAGTCACAAATAGAGGTGCTGTCAAGACTGACGCCAGCTATGCAATCACTTTGAAGTCTGGAACTTTGCTAATAGGACTGTTTCTTCCCCCTTTTGTAGGAGTGGAGCATAGTTCTGCAGATGTGGGCAGAAGGAGTGGTACCTCTCACTGGCTGCTTCTCTTCATGTAACTATGTGAACATGATGCACTGTAAGGATGAGTTTGACAAACTGCTTCTTATAAGTAACTACAATATCCAGAATAACCGACCAGATTCTGCCAGGCACTTTGCATGGCCTTTGAATGGAAGAAATGTAGCAATAACTGAAATCATTACTGGAAGACTTGAATCTTCCTGAGTAATGTATTTTCTTCATTCTGACCATAAAGCAGAAGGGTTTGGGGGATGTGATATAGCATTTCACTCCGGATGTGAATAAAAAACTTCTCAAACTTAAAACCGTATTTTTCTCTATTTTACATTGGATATCTAAGGTTGGCTATCAATCCAAAACATTGTTGATGCTCATTATTTCAGAGCAGTTGTCTTTTCATTAGATATCTTATGTAGATCTTATCTGGATTACTCTAACTCTTGTCACTTGGAGAAATCTTAGGTGCTAGGGAGCATCTCTTCTCAAGTCAAATGGATAACCTGACTCTTCAAGTGTGTCAAGTTAAGACGCTCTCTGGTCTTGAGGTCTGTCTTTGCTTGAGAGTGGAGTATTCCAAGGTAGCTGTTGCTCTGCAACTGGCTAGGCATCATGCTGCTTGTGAGAGATGGTGAGTGATTGCCTTTGCATCAGTTGTTTCTTTTCCTGTTTCCTTCACTTATTAAACTGTTTTTATTTCAACCCAAGATTTTTCTTGATTTTCCTCTTTGCATTCTCTCATCTGTACTACTGCTGGGGAGGACAGTGAGTGAGCAGTTGTGCGGATGCTTAACTGCTAGCTGGAGTCAACCCACCACAGTATATTACAGTTATGTTGAGGTATTCCTTTACTTCATTTATTTGTAAGTCAGGTAAGAGCAACAAAATCCATAGACCGCAGGCTAAGCTTTGTCTCATGCTTAATTTTCTTTGGGATTTATCTATAGCAGTCTAAATGTTCCAAGCCCTAATTCCCTCTGTTTGAGATACAACTTGAGGCTGTTTCCTTTCTTCCTATCACTTGTTACCTGGGAGAAGAGACCAACCCCCACCTCTCTACAACCTCCTTTCAGGTAGTTGTAGAGAGCGATAAGGTCTCCCCTCAGCCTCCTTTTTCTCCAGACTAAACAACCCCAGTTCCCTCAGCTGCTCCTCATAAGACCTGTGCTCTAGACACTTCACCAGCTTCATTGCTCTTCTCTGGACATGCTCCAGCACCTCAATGTCTTTCTTGTAGTGAGGGGCCCAAAACTGAACACAGTATTCGAGGTGGGGCCTCATCAGTGCTGAGTGCAGGGGGACAATCACTCCCCTAGTCCTGCTGCCCACACGATACTCATGCACATTTCTGATACAAGCCAGGATGTTGTTGGCCTACTGGCTGCCCTCCTTTGCTGTACTGTGTACAAGTGCTTTCCAAAATAAAAATGGGGTGGGAAGCAAACTTCGAGCTGTAGGTAAATAACTGAAGTGTCAGAGTGGTATAGGATGATAATCACAGTCACTGGAGAGAGCTGGGCACTTCCAAAGGGCAGTTCAGCCCTCAGGCACTGCCAGAGAACGTTTTAGCCAGTTTCTTTTCATTAACTAGTAATGGTGACTCAGCTGCAATTACAAACTCATACTCAATACTTACCTCTGTCCTCCTATGTCTTTGTAGGAAAAGCCCACAGCTGTAATCAAAAACGTAACGAGTGTCAATAAAGAACAAGCACTGAAGATGTCTTGAGGTCTTTTTTTTTCTTCTTTTGCTTTAGGAGCACGATAAATTCCATTACATGGGGGCTGTTAGCCCACACGCACAACTGCATGCTTGACTGGCGGTGTAGATCCTGTGTTAGAGCCTCTAGTGTGGGATCACCCCGTCTCCCATACATTAGTGATAAATAGGCGATATCCTCTGGTCTGAGCTGAAGATGCAAGTGGATGCTGGGTGCTGTGATTTAGCATTCTCTCAGCCATGAATGGAGTGACTCTAGTAGTGCTGTTCGAGAGGAAGGTGCTCTTGAGGAATTCAGTCCTTGGGAGCCGTCTTGTCAGCAGTAACACAAAGCAACTTGTGTGTTTGTTGTCGCTGTCACTTGTGTCAACTCACCTCAGATTGTCTTGAAGTACCTACGAAATAACCTGAGAAAATTGGCATGACTAATTTGTAAATAAGGCCTAAATTGACAATATTGAGTGTGAACACTTTTTTCTGGTCATGCTGAATCATGTATTAGAGCAAAACTTTAATTCTAACAGGATATGAACACAATTGTGCAACTTATGTGCAACAGACAATATTAAGTCAAGCAGTTTATTTGTTATTGTCCCACTAGAAAGATGTTTCCTGTGGTCTTCTCTGTATTATCAAAGTGGGAAATGCAGCTTAATGTTTCTTGGTCTTCATCTTTCCCAAACGCTTTAAACACATGCTCTGAAAATTGCATGAAAACTTAATTTCTTGTGGATTTCAACCACTGTCACTTCAGATTTTGTCAGAATCTAGGTCAAAAAGGGATTATGAGTGATTCAGTTTTGGGATGTTTCATTTGGGTCATGTAAATGAAGTCTGATATTTAGAGATATTGCCTGACAACTTTTGTTTAGGGCATAATGAAGAACGAAATCATTAGTATTTTTAGAAGTGAAGTTGGACCCCAAGGCTGCATTGGTTTATCGGAGCTCAGATCAAAAGGACACTTTGGCTTTTTATCACAGCACCTTTCTATCAGAAGTTAGCAGTCCTGCAAGTCTTGTGAGCCAGACTCTCAGGGCTTTTCCCCCTTTGCCTTATACGAGATGTTAAACAGCTGTAGAAACCCTGCAAGAATGTGGAGATATCACTGATTATCCGTCTCAAATTTCTGTGAGAGGGAAGTGACTCTGAGTCTGTGTCAAAATTTCTCTGGGATCTTGGTGGCAACTGGGAGCCTCCACCTCTTGCAGCTGCCTCTCGAGAGGCTGCAGAGCTTGTGCTGGTGCTGCTGTGAGCGGTCTCCTCCTTTGCCACCCCAGGCACCCGTGCTGCAAGTTATGTGGCCCCGTTTAAGTGTCTGTGTGACTCCAGGCCTCATATTGCCATGCAACTAGTACTGCTGAAGGCTTCTGTTGTTATGATGGTATTGGTGAAATGCTATCTTGACTTCTGGCCTGCGGCTTCCTGACTTCTGCCTCACCTGCACCACTGGTCACGATGCACACTATCATGTTATCACTTAACTTCCTACTATTGCTGGGCTATGTCTGCTTTTGCATAGCAGAGTTGTTTAACTGGATTTCTTCTTTCTCATGATGTACAGATCAAGTGCGTATAGTACAGCGACATAGGTGCTTGAGCAGTTTATATTGCTTGCTTTAATTTATGAAATCCACAAAAGACACAAATGTGGAGATTGTGGGATTTGAGCGGGGAGCATGGCATATTATCTAACTGGATGCGTAACTTTTATTCTTGAAGAGCTGGAGAGAATCCACTGTCATCAAGCTGAGCCATCAAAATGACTTTAGAGCCTGAGTTAAGTGATGCGATGGCTGTCGTGTTCAACCTCTTGTAACAGCGTGAGCTGAATCGCTTGTTTCAAAGCAGGGAGCACTACTTCAAAAGCATTACCATATAATCAAGGTGAAATAGATCTCTGTTGTAATAAGACTGCTCCACAAAATAAAAACACAACCCAGCAAAAACCTGTAGCTGGGAACTCATCACACTTTTTTGCATAAATGATAGTACAACCTAAAGCAGGAACTTTTATGTATTGAATGCCTGAGTCTAAGAAAGACCAGACTAATTATAATGATCAGTTGAAACTTAATCTAAGGCAGCTCTCCTTTACAGGGCAGTTTGAATAGTCAGATAGTTTCATTAGAAATGGTTGAAAGTCAGATTTATTTTTTTTCATAGGAATTCCTGCTGCTTCAAAAAGGGATTTTCTGTCTGACTTAGAAACTTGGGAATTCTAAAAAAATAAAATAAACAGTTTTAAAAAAACTTATTCCAACTGCAGTTTCTCACTACTGAATAACAGCTGGTTTCGGTGATTTTAAAAATGTTTAATGCAATAGGTGACTTTGTCGTATTTTAGTAATGGTACCAGATATTTTTGTTATTGTATATTGAGTGCTATTACAGAAAAATAACGTGAAATTATTCTAAAATGAAAAAGAAATCAGACTTGACAATTTTAACATGGATGTTTAAATATTTTGGAAAAAAATTATATGTAGTCATTTGTGTTAAAGCTCATATGGGTTTCTAACATAATTTAATTCAAAGTAACCCTTTCATTAAAAAATGTTTAAATAACAAAAGTTCATGCTGGCTCTTTACCCTGTAACATCCCTTATCTAACAGAAATAAGAGAGAAGAAAAGCTACAGGCTTGTTTCTTTGACTATTTGCCACTGGCCCTGAGAGCCAGCCTCCATGTTGTGGCTGTAATTTGTAGCGAACCTGGCAAAAACCCTTGCAGTTGCGCATCTGGTTGGAGGAGCTGGTGGGAGCTGGAATGCTGCTGTTCGGATGTTCAGATCACTCCACTTGGTGCTGCCAAAGTGCAGGTATGGATTTTGGGACTAGAGAAAGTAAGAGTAGATCTCAGTAGTTACAATATTCTGTTAGGTCTTCTCTAGTTTGTGAGGTTTGCAGCTGCCCCAGGATATCCCTCTGTATTCAGACCTCACAGTGGTGGATAACTACTTTATTTTGGGATTAGCCAACGATAAAATGTTTGACCTATCTCCTCCTTTCCCCTAAATCACTGTTGTGTTTAAAAATAAAAAAAATAATCTTCACGTGGCACAGAACTAGTGCATAATTTGTGCTTTTGAAACCAGTGGGAGGTGGAGCTATGAGTCAGTCTATACAGCTCTTCTTCCCTGCCTCAGCTGGTTGGAAAATAGCGTGGTTCAGGAGCACCTGCCAGCTGTGAGACATACAGACTGGACCATTATAGCGTTGTCTTTTATGAAACAGAGATACTAATGGGATCGTCAGCCTATTCACCTTTGGTAAGAGAAAATCAGCAGTGGGGCAGGAGGATCTGTTTGGCTATCTTGTTTGAGATTTATTAAATGCAAATGCTTGGGGAGTTTTGATCCCTAAATGTCAAACGGGTCTGCAGTGGGCAGATTTATTAGCAAAAGCAGCAGACAGATAGTCTTGGTGAGATGGAGATATATCGCATCATGAGGAGGAGAAATGGTAGGGTCCCCTGCTATTGCTGTGGCAAATCTGAGTAGAAACTGAAAACTAGGAATTGTTGACTGCTGGGTTTCATCACTGGCCCCTCTCTTGGCTCCTTGTTCCCAGGATCGGTTCATCCGAGCAAACCCGCACAGGAAGATCGGAATCAGGAGGAGGAATCATGAAAGACGGCACAGCGCTGAAGACGAGGTACTGTATGGAGGGCACCTTCTGAGTTGCAGGGAGAGGGCTGTGGGGTATGAACAATGGCTGTGCTACCTGTGGTCTTCCATCAGCCTTTCCTATCTCTCCCTAAGCTTAACTGTTATTATGAGAGGTGATATTTTTTAACGGTTAGTTAAGGGAATATTTGTTTCTTCTGTGAGCGTGATCTCTAGAGTGGAAAATATTCACTATGACTTAGGGGCTGGGAAGGTGAGGAAGGTGATGCATTTGTGGTTTAGATGCTGGGCAAGGAACCGGGAGAGCTGGATTTTAGTCTTGATATTACTGTGACATCAACGTATGACAGTAGTTGTACTTCATAACACCCAAGGCTCAGTTTTCAAATTATTTTTCCTTTGCTTTATGGAGGCAGAGAGCAGATAAAAAGGATTATTCAGCCTCTGCCAATTAAAATAATTCTGAATGCTAATTTTTATGAAACTGAACTGGTAAAAGGTGTTGGAAGGTACTGAATGTGGTACATACTGGATATGTAACAAATTATTTCCTTTTCTGAGTAATGGCTGGTTGAAATGATATTAAATGATAACTTAAAAAAAATTTAAAAAATGTATGGTGTGGGTTTTACCCCCCCTGAGTTTCCTGAATCTGCTCCCTAGCTGTATTAAGTGCAGAAATATGAGGCTAACTCTTTGCTAGATCTGGGAGATCAGCGTACTCACTACCTGCTAGCACAATGGAATAATAATTGGTTTTGTGTCTGCATATTTTCTTAGTACTTTGGCCATTTCGTGAATACCTTCTCCAAACTCCTGGATACGGATGGTACTAATGCTGAGGATGAAATATTAATCCTCTGTATTTGGGATGAAAAGTTGAGCAGTTTGGATCATCTACTCCTGTCATTATCTCTATTTCCAGAAACATTGCTGCCAAAAATTCTGCTGAGGTTGATGAGTTTCTTTCAAACCTGCCGGTTTTGTACAAATGGCACTTTCTGAGACAAAACTATTGGGTTGAGAATTTTTCCAG
Organism: Burhinus oedicnemus; assembly: GCA_008921705.1. NCBI lineage: Eukaryota > Metazoa > Chordata > Aves > Charadriiformes > Burhinidae > Burhinus > Burhinus oedicnemus. The sequence goes on along the minus strand of VFFE01009221.1, from coordinate 669,019 downwards.
TGAACTGTAAATAGCATCTAGCCTGGTGACTTACTGCTTTTCAGATGGTTAATCTGCTCCTGTAAGGACACCGGTATATCAAAAGATGAGGTATGCAAGGAAGTCCTAGGAGACAGTTTCTTAGAAATCATGATGCTTTGAAGATTTAATTGATTCTTTCAATTTAATTAATGGAGCTACTGCTTCTCTATGTAGTGTTTTACTTCTGAGGTTCAAGATTGTCTTGTTTTTCCTGTAACCAAGTATAGAGTTGTGTGTATCTGTGATGGGGAGTGGAGGGAGAAAACAAAAAATGGAGAGAGTTGTGGAGCCTTCAAGCTATTCCCCTGTAGAGCCCTGCATTATATATGTCAATATACTGCTATACCTCAGTGCATCTCCTTGGTAAATCAACCAGGTCAGCCTAGTGTTCTTCCATGTGAACGTATTTTTTAAATAATTTATTATGCAAAAGTCCTGAATAAGCCAGGGCATTCTGAATCACCTATTGGTGCTTTTGTTGGGTTTTTTGTGCGTATGTGCATTCATATGCAATTATAACTTTTAAGCTTGCTTCTTTGTATTTAATTGCATAATCTAACACACTGGCAATTTTACTCTCATCCTATCAGATTTCTAATTTGGTTTGCCTTTGCAACTTTCCATTTTCTTACATTATTTAGAGCTTTTGTGATTCTTGCTTTCTTCAGTTCTGATTTTCCTCCAGCTCCTGGCTTATGTACGAGTATCAGTTCTGCATTTTGTGATAACGTGGTTTCATTTTGATTAATGTAGACCTTATCTACGGATGACACGTTGTCTTTACTCAGCGTCACATAAAGGCAAAAAGAAAAACAAAAAACCCAAAAACCCCAGCTGCTTCTGCCTTATGTCAAATTTGCACTGAAATGCTAGAGCTGCCTTATAGGAAGCTGGACCTACATGTGAAATGGAAGAATGCTTACCCCAAGCCTCTGATTTCAGCCTTCCTCCTGCCAGTGTAACCGAGGAGCTCTGGAGTCCCATAGTGGGCTGTTCACTTCTAGAACCATTGTCCCCCTCTTTTAGTAATTTATTTCCTTTTAAGGAAATCCTGTATTTTTGTATGGTGAAGGATGTTATGGTGTTATGTGTCTCACAGCCAGATTGGCCAGTAGCAGTGATATCTTGAGTGAGGCATTACAAAATGGAAGGTATCTGTCCTGTTCTGTAGTAATGTTACATGGCAGATGGGCAGTCATCCCTGCTGGAGGAAGGAGGACACCCCATGGTCTGCCAGCTGGCACACTGGGAAGTACTGTGCTGTAATCTGTTGCACCTAGCCTGAAATTTGAGGAGCAAACCCTGTAGTTTAAAGGTAGCTGGATTTTACATGGGCAATTATGTAATGACTTTTCTTTGTGAAAACTATCTTGTGATATTTCTTACTAGTCCCTGCATTAAAACTTAACCTCCAGAATCTAAATCTTTAGAAGACTTAAACACAACTGGTTAGTAAACATAGCTGGAATCTGATGTTATATGGTATCAAATCACAAGAAAGAATTTCTTCTCAGAATTTGTCTCAAATAATTAAAATGAACATATATTCACTACATTAGTGAGAGAATGGCCTTTACTATGCTATCGGATAAGCTGCGTTAGTTATATCTGAGTTATTTGCTAATAATTGAGGTATTTTTCTCCTTGTTCTGCAGCCAGAAGTGCCTCAGTTGTGCTGGCTTACTGTAAAAATTATAAGTATGAGAAATCTCCGCAAAGCGGATCTGTGTAAGTATCACTAATGGCGTGTTTATAGGTTAGCAGGAAAATCACTGTCACTTGAACTTAATGCTCTTGTACACCTGTTGCTTGGATTACAGTAATGTCTCAGGTTTTTTGGCTGACAAAGTTGTATCTGTTTTAATTTAGGTTCAATCAAAATAATTTAGAAAAAAGTTAACAATAGAAATGAAATAGAATAGAAATCTATGTAGGGAAAGAAGTTGCACTCAAACAGTTGCGGTCAACGGCTCAATGTCCAAGTGACAACCAGTGATGAATGGTGTTCCTGAGGGATCAGTACTCGGACTGGTACTATTTAACATCTTTGTTGGTGACATGGATGTTAAGATTGAGTGCACCCTCAGCAAGCTTGCCAATGACACCAAGCTGTGTGGAGCAGTCAACATGCTGGAGGGAAGGGATGCCATCCAGAGTGACCTGGACAGGCTTGAGAGGTAGGCCTGTGCCAACCTCATGAAGATCAACAAGGCCAAGTGCAAGGTCCTGCACCTGCGTCAGGGCAATCCCATGCACAAATACAGGCTGGGTGGAGAATGGATCGAGAACAGCTCTGAGGAAAAGGACTTGGGGTTTTGGTGGATGAGAAGCTCAATGTGAGCCAGCAACATACACTTGCAGCTCAGAATGCCAACAGTATCCTGGGCTGCATCAAAAGAAGCGTGGCCAGCAGGTCAAGGGGCGTAATTCTGCCCTTCTACTCCGCTCTCGTGAGACCCCACCAGCAACACTGTGTCCAGCTCTGGAGCCCGCAACATAAGAAGGACATGGACCTGTTGGAATGGGTCCAGAGCAGGGCCACAAAGATGATCAGAAGGTTAGAGCACCTCTCCTATGAAGACAAGCTGAGAGAGCTGAGGTTGTTCAGCCTGGAGAAGAGAAGGCTCCGGGGAGACGTTATAGCAGCCATCCAGTATCTGAAAGGGGCTTACAAGAAAGCTGCAGAGGGACTTTTTACAAGGGCATGTAGTGACAGGGCAAGGGGTAATGGCTTCAAACTGGAAGAGGGTAGATTTAGAATAGATACCAGGAAGAAATTTTTCACTCTGAGGGTGGTGAGACACTGGAACAGGTTGTCCAGGGAAACTATGGATGCCCCATCCCTGGAAGTGTTCAAGGCCAGGTTGGCTGGGGCTTTGAGTAACCAGGTCTAGTGGGAGATGTC
>VFFE01009221.1:629883-666003 GCA_008921705.1 Burhinus oedicnemus | reverse complement strand
TGTTTTTTTTTTTTTTTTTTTTTTAAAAGTGACTTAGTAATGGAACATGCTGGGCAACCTTAATAATAGGCAGTACTGCCACCTGTGCCTGTAATGATTTCTTTAATCTACCAAGGTATCTCAAAAGGAGGGCTGAGGAGCCTGAATGGGTAACGTCAGAGCATCAGGGTTGCTTCCTGCCATGCCCCTTGCTCACTGTGTGGTCTAACAAGTCTTTCCATTGCTTTGCTCCAGGTTTTTCACCCACAAAAATGTGAATGGGACTTAATAGAAATATAATTTGTGTGAGTGTGTGTACGACAGCATGAGAAGGATGGGAGCATAAGGCAGGTACAATTAGGTAGATGTTATGAGCCGAGGTCTTCTGAACATTGTTTCTGCTGTTCTTTGGACAAAGTTGGAACAGACTGTCAGTGAGTTTGGATAGTACAGACTGGTCACAATGTGATGCTTGATAAAGTCTATCTTGCATCTCTGTAAGGTGACTGCTTTCTAAAATCCATCCCTCAGCCTTCTGTTACAAACTGTTGCAACCACCTTAATTCTCATGAAACGGAGACTTTGGGAGAAATAAGCAACCAGACCCCCTTGCTGCTGGGTTACACGCCACAGATCCAGCTCTCAGAGAAACCACCTAAGATGTCTCATTTACTGACATGAACTAGTAAATACAAAAATACTCATGTTTCACCTTTACTTTAGTGGTGATTTTACCTTGGCAGCTACATTGTCAGACTTGACATGGTTTTCACAGTATCTTCACAAAGTTAAAGTATGTTGTGCAGCCAGATAGAAGGGATATTTGGCAGCAAAGGTTAGTTCTCCTGAATATGAACGAAAAATTTTACCATTGCTTGTCAGAAAGAGATTTATATCTTCCACTAATTAGTGTTTTCCTCCCTGTGGGTGATACAGAAGATGTCTCTGATATATGTTTTTGTGCGGTATTTCCTGGATTGACTGTGTCCCATACAGACTGATCCAGCAAATGACCGCAGTAAAGTAAATACAGTTATTCAGTCCCTCTTATGTTGTTGATGTGTTACTCTTTTCTTCTATTGCTGTTCCCTGCTCTTACACTCTTCCCCCTTTTTCATCTTGATTTGGCCTTGTGAGGTCTTTCCCTCATTCCCCTTCACAGATTCAGTCTTCCCTCTTCTCTCTTCTTCCCTTCACCCTGGCAATTTTCATTTTCCAAGTTGGTTTCTTCTCCCACCTTTTTTTTATGTTTAGTCACTATACCCTGCAAATTCCTTAGTTTTAACCCAGACATACTCACCACCTAGGTCCATTTATTCTCAAGTATGTTCTCCTACAACATTCACCTGTTATACCTCCCTTCCTCAGCATTCATTGACCCATGTCTCATCCTACTAATACGTGAATAATGAGATCTTCACCCCCTATTCCATGATACTTACTCTCCTCTTCCCCTTAGGGGCACAGCTGGTTTGTAAACCGTAGAGCGGTGAGGAGACATGAAATGAAAACATGGCCAAAGGTGGCTCCGTCCATTTACATTATGATGCAGAGGGTGTGGGTATAACAAATTCTTGCAAGGGAGGATTATACAAAATTATCAGAGTTCTAGCAAAGGAAAAAGTTTATTCATTCATTTTCCTTAAATGAAAAACAAATCTTATTTTCAGAATCAGGAAGAACTAGAAGTGGAATTTCTACTGGAAAACATGTGAGTAAAGCCTAAATGTTATAGAATTTGGCATCAGAAAACTTTGCATTTTAGAGAGAGTGGTAATGCAGCTTTGGGGAAGTGGCTGCATGTATGTGTGCTCAGACATCCCATCTCAGCATCTTTCCCATGGTTGCTTTTCTCTCCTGAATCCGGTGAAATCCCTTCTTGAGTGACAGTGTCCCTTATTATTTATAGCTGAGGGTGGGTGTTTATTTTGTAATTCAGCCTAAGGAGAGATGATGCTGATCAGGGGATGTAAGAAAGAGGAAGTGTCCCTAGGAGCTCTGAGACTGTGACCTGGCAGTGAGCAGGAGACAGAGGTGAAAGATAGAAGTGCTGATGGCACTTGGCAACTAGAAAAACCGAGCTCAGAGAACTATTTGCATTTAAAAGATTATTGCTCATATACCCACTCTTAAATAAACCTTTTCCTTTTTGCTTTTCAGTCCAGGTGTATTTGAGAACATCATTACTAATGGCGTACTAGTGGTAATTGTTTTATTTTTTTATGTTTATGTTCTTATGGTAGGGCAGAACTGAAGGATGTAGTTGGAATAACTATGCCTTTAGGCATAGCCTTTACTCTTTTTCAGATGAGACACAGGTGTGGTTGTAAAGTTTTCAATTTGGTCGTGCTTGTAGTGTGTTCTGTGTTGGGAGAGGCTTGGACCAGCGCTCTGCCACCGTGCTCACTGATGAAGTGGTGATAAACAAGAAAACTTGGGAATGGACTGAATACAGTATCACTGCAGAGTTTATTACTGAATGTCTACCTTGGAGCCGAAGGCTCTTTTCACACCACGTCCAAAGTACTGTGCGATGCTCCTGTGCTGCTACTTCTTCTGAAGTTTCAGCTTCATTCCAAAGACATTAAAGTGCAGGCCCAGCTCTCCAGTTGTTCTGCAGAGTTGTAGGTACTCTTCAGCTCACTATTGGGTAGACAAAAGTTAAAGCGTGGCCTAGATGGGGAGAAAAATGTCTTGTGTTAACTGTTGGGGATTGAATGGTATTTAAATGTAATGGGACAGATCCCCAGCTATCTTAGCTTCTTTGACCACAGTATAGCTTGCATGATTTATACAAGACAATCAGCCTGTGCAATTCTTAATGTTCACAGGACATCACGGCCAAGCCTGATGTCTCCACAGGACCCCTAGATCCTCAGTGAGGATCCTGAACTGTTTCTGTGACTGGTGATTTTTTTGCTTATCTCTTCCAGTCTCGTGAAGTTTCCTGTTTGGAAGTACATGTGAATGAAACAAAAATGCAGAGGCCTTACACAAGTGAGGTTATTGGTTTAAATCATTCGTCACTGCTTTTTCTGCTATGGGAGATGCTGCTGAATCTAGATTAATATTTGATCTGCTTTCATCTCTGTTTGTATCAGGGCTGCTTGGGGATTGAGGTGTTTCCTGAATTACCTACTTGCTAATAGTGAGAATTCCCTGGAGATGGCGTGACAGTGTAGCTTAAGGGAAACCGTGGAGGTGGCTGGGAGACTCAGCAACATCACTGCAGTGTGATGGAACTGAAATACCTGTGATGAGAATAGGAAGTAAAAGCAGGCAGAGACGACCATTAGGGGTGGAAAGACTATGGTGGAAACTCAGCAGGCGTGACTGCTGCTAGTGGCATCCACTGGTCTAACACATGCTCCCCGTCGCTTGGCAGGGGAGAAGCTGCAATGCTGCGCTGGCCTTTTGCTGCTTATTCAGCCTGGCCCTTGCTCACACTGGTTACAGGGGAGGAAAAACATTGTGGTCCAAACTGGTGTTGGCTGCACTGAAACTTTACTTGGGGTATTTTTATTTGTTATTTTTCAGGGCTAGATGCAGTTAACATTTCTCTGTGGTTTGCTTCTTGTTCTTAGGGAGAGATTTCACTTTCACAATGAAAGGATCCTATGAAGAAACCCAGGATGTTTCCATAGGCCCTCGCTGCAGACAGGGAAGCAGTAAAACCACTACGTTCCACTATGTCAAGCACAGTCAACCCAGACTGCACATGATGTTGCCAAAGGAGCGTTTTTTCTGTGATGTATGTTTTTCTTGTGGATGGTGATAACAGCTAAAGTAACTTCTGGGAGAAGCGTGAAGAATTAGCCCTTCTCTGATAGATTTGTACCTATGGGTTGTAAATAACTTTCTCCTTATAACAATTGTTTTCCCATTTTAATTCAGCGTGGCTCAGCTAGAAAGGAAATGAATGTAAGTAGTCCCCTGGCTGTGCCTCTCCATTCTCTGGACTTGGGAAAGAAAGTGACAATGATGAGAGTGAGTAACCTTTGAGAGCATTTGGAATTATTTCAACAAGTGTAAGCTATATCTATGTGATACCTGGTCCGTTATTAATTTTGTTATTTAAAATATACTAGCTGAGTTATGTGTATGCTCAGCTCTGCATACACTTGAAAGTGTAACTATCATTCAGAGGAAAGTAGCATGTTCAGAATTGCTGATTGCTTTAAAAGTGTTTTAAAAGCAGGATCCTAGTGATGATTGTGTGCAGAAGGCCTGAGAAGAGACCAAAGATTTATCATTAGACTGTGTATCTGAATAATTGCTAATACTGTAAAACTTGCTTTTGCAAACTTTCAATTCTATCTAAAATTTATGGTGTTTTCATTCTTGATTCTCAGGGTGAATCTTATGAGGTGTCTGTGAAGGAGGAAGACAGGTAAATATTTTATTTCTTTTGAATGATTACTTAAGCCATCTCCTGTCCTTTCATAGTATCATTTTCCGATGAAAAGAAGCTACAGCTTAAACTAGTTTATTTTGAAACCAGGAATAAACATGGTCATTGGTTAAAGATGACTAAAATATGGGGAAGGGTTAATCAAATGATACATGCTTTTAAATTTGTTGGTAAGAGTTCAGCATAGAATAGGTGGTAGGTAGTCATGGAGTATAATCAGTTTTTCCTAATGTTGATGCTTCCTAATTTTAATACTTAAAAATCCCTCTGTCTTGTAACCTGTATCTATAATACATACACGTTTATGTGTAACACATTTCTAACGTGTTTCTAATACCGTTCTGCATTTACCAGTCCTGTGCAGGTCGTTTTTCAGTGAAACAAGCGGACAGTAATTAATTTATTGACGGGCTTGTAGTGATTTTCCGAAGGGCAACATTACCCCCTACTGATTAGGCAGCTGCATTGCAAGCACTAATTGCAGGCGTGATAAATCAGAGGTTTTTATTGAATATTAATTATGAGTCACAGAAGGGACAAAATAACCTTTTGGCTGAAAAACCTCTGAAACAGTAGCACTGTGAAAACAGAAGTTATAGAATTAATGATGCATGTGATGTTCATAATCATGCACAGTTATGAAGGGATACACTTAAGAGGTGTTTTCTGACTCCAGTATTTCCAGCACAAGTTCTTAGTAGAGATAAGCCCAACATGGTATTAGGGTCATTTTGCCTAAAGCGTATTAAGTTTAAATAACTGCTTTGTCCCCCTCTGCTCTTCAGGAAACATATACATAGCAAGAGAACTTGAACAGGTGTCCAAATTTCAGAGCTCAGTGTGAAACAGCTTGAATTCTGTTATGTTCCTTGTTTTTCATCACCAGCGAATTTGATTCATTTAACTTCCTCATGATTGAGTGAAATAGTTCAGGACGTGATTCTGGTCTAAAATATCCACAGAGCCCGTGATATCCACATACCTGCTTTCATTTGCATAGGGGAACCTTCATATGCATGGAAGTAGCCTTTCTTTAAACTTGTTTGTTGTTGTTGCTGGCTTTGCTTGATGTCTCCAGCCGTAGCTCTAGAAATGGCTTACAGGTAATGTGTCTTGTTCTGTTCTTATGCTCTAGTTGCAAGAATTTAGATTTGCGGTTGGGATTTGATCTATGCGCAGAGGAGCAGGATTTCATCTGTAAAAGGAAGAAGGTGGTTGCTGCTGCTTTGAAAAACCTTCTTCATCTAGATGAAGACCTGCAGGAGGATGAGGTATGTGGGACAGCATCTTGGGAACTTAAAGTATTCTGTCCCACTTGGAATGAAGTGGATGTGATGTACTTGCATGACTAGCCATACAGCTCTTCCACATCTTCTAGACTAAAATGTGTAGGCCAGATTGTCACTTGCACCTAAGACCATATTCAAGAATTTTTGGCAAAGAGGATGAAAGAGGAACTGTCAGGAGGTCAGTTATAGCTCCTTTATTCTCTGACAACCTCCATCTTTGCTCAGGGGGCGCCCAAACAACGTATTTGTTGAGATGAATGTATGTATAACCAAGCTTGGCGAAATTTGCTTACCTGGACTGAGGCTGCTACTCAGTTTGGCACCTCTGCCCTCTGCTGCTGTACAAGGCTCACAGAGGAAGGCTGCAACTCTCCCTTAGCACACTGGTGCTGCGGCATCTGTCTTGTGTGTTTTTCAGCATGTTACCTCTTGCTTTCTCCTCTCCTGGAGATCCCTGGACTCAGAGGTAGCTGCTGTGTTACTGGAGGACAGTAATCTGTTACAGGGCTGTGTGGTGCTTGGATCAGGAGTCAGGGAGGCACTCTTCTGCAACTGTGTGGGATTTCCTCCACTGCTCCGTTTGGCTTCCAGCACACCCATCCCTCGATGCTGCGTGCAGGATGGCATTTGTCAACCAAGTCAAAGTGCTCATGAACTTAAATAACAAGTAGAATAGCAGTTGTTATTATTAAATAAGAATAAAGGGTTATATTAATTAAAAAAAACAACCCACCCCCCACCCCCTCAAAGTAGATGGTAAAATACAATGAAGACAAGATTAAAGGTAATGGCAAGGTATGTTCCTAAGACTGAACAAATTTGTTGTCTCAGTTTTTGTTAAGGGCTACCTGTGGGGCAAAGGGTGAACGGCTAACAGAATTGCTGCATCCCTGAGGAAAGTAAGACCAAATTGCGCATAGCATTGATGTCAGGGAAGGGAGAGGTAATCTGGGTAACAAAAAAGAAGTTAAAATAAAACTATAAAGCTTGGCGCCATCTGCAAATGTTGCACGTAAACTTAGAGGAAGAAAAAAATTATGCAGGCAGCTTTTGCTTTGCTCCTCTGACCTCAGTTTTACTCAGGATTTTAAAATGTGTTTTGAGGGAAAGACGTGAGGAAAAATTAAAAACACCCAGAAAAGACTCTCTACAAATCTGAAAATAGATTATGCCATACAAGACCCACACTTACAGCTTCTGACTTACCAAAGCATCACTGATCATGAAGATGCTTTCAACATACGCCAAGTCCCACCAAAGTTTACACAACTCAAACATACACCTAAGCGTTGCCATGAAGAAGGTGAATTGCGTCCAAACCTACAGGGTGTTGCTGTTACTTTTTCTGCATGCCCATCACTTGTCTATTTTATCTGGTAATGAACCACTCTTGTGCCTTTTTCTGTTGAGCAGGTGCCAGTGGTGGCAGTCATGACCACAGCAGGGGGAGTGCGGTCCATGACGGCTATGTTTGGCAGTCTTCTGGCTCTCCAAGAGTTAGGTGTTTTGGACTGTGTCTCATACATCAGTGGTTTATCTGCCACAACATGGTAAGGAGCGTTGGACTTGTGCTTGCTGTTTGTGTTAGCAGAGCGATAAGCTGGTGAAGCATACTGCCTTGCTGACATATTTTACTCAGCGTGATGCTGGGACTCCTGATGCTTGGCTTCCTTTTAGCGCTCACCCTTTTCATGGGACCTCTCAGTGCTGTAGCCCTTATCTCCCTTAGCTACAAGAGGCAAACTATGAGAACTACTGTATTTCTACAATTGCACAGAAACTTAAATGAAAAGAGCATAAGCCAGGATAAGGATCTCCTTGCAGTTCAGCGTAGGTGACAAACCCACCCACTTTTGTTTTGTGGCTTGTATGCTATGCCATACATTTTGAGTTTCCCTGGGAGCTGAACTTATTTCTGTAACAAATTCAGTGCCTGACACAGAGAATGGAGGGTGAAATGTGTGGTTTTTGATGTAAATTCCCTGTGACTCAGCTCAATTTCTCATTTCCCGGAGTTAGAAAGCAGAAAAGATTCCTACAGTACGATGCGGGGTAGAAGTGTCTCAGTGTTTCCCTTTGAATGAAATGTGCTCATTTATGGCTGTAAATGAGGGACTGAATAGGGCGTGATAGGCAAATGTGAGAAATGGGGATTACTTCCTAGGGGAGAAGCAAACCTTTTTCTTGCCAGTGCAGACAATTCAGATGTTTATCATGAGTCAAGAGAAGATGCTGCAGATGTGCAAGAGAAGCAATGCAGGTGGAGTCTTGGGGACTTGCATCTCTGAAAGGATGCAGCCCTGATCCCCAAGCATGCTTGAGAGCAATGAGGAAATGAAAGCAAGGAAATATTGTTTTCCCTTCCTTTGTGTATCTCTTGGGTTATCTAGTTGCATGTAACACTTCAGAAATCATCTTGTAATATTTGTCTGGCTCAACTCTTGCATGGCTCTGAAAAGGAGAATTTAAAAGAAAAGCCCTGAGAAACACGGAGTGTCAGGCACACAATGTTGACTGCCTTGCATGACTAGCAGGGGTCTCGAGCTTTGAGACATTTTGCCTCTAGATGTCTGCTCTAAAAAGATACACGAGACAGAACTAGAGCAAGTAGGATGGGGATGAGAAGGGATGATGGAATCTTGCCTGAACTCTGGGAACTGAAATCTCAAGCAGACAGCCCTGCGTGTGCCAAGAGTCTGAGGTGACCCGCCTGCTGCGTGTCCAAGGAGGGAAGCTCTCACACTTCTCCAGGGCAATGCTGGCTGCTAAACTCCTGCTGAACGGCTCACACAGCGCCTGAAACAGCTCAGGGAGCTGGCCCCAGGCAGAAGATGCGGCTTGAACCTGGGAAATCGATGGGTAATTCTAGTAAAAGTTTGTGTTAAGTTATGGGTCTTAGTTTATTAGTCTTTTGATTCTGAGAAGAAACAAGCTAGGATGATCCTGAATGCATCCCTGCAGCAAAAATACCGTTGTGTAGTCTAAATTCTGCCTGAGCTTTGAACTGCTCTTCCAAGGTGAAAGTTGGAGGTTATGTATCCTGAAACGAAACGCTTATATGTGGTATATGCCCATGAATTGTCATGTACCCAGTGATGAATCACAGTATGTTTCCATTTATCAGGACCATGGCGAAGTTATATGAAGAAACAAATTGGTCACAGAAGGATCTCAGAGGGCCGATTGGTGATATCAGGAAACATGTAATCAAGAGCAAGCTGCACTGTTTCTCATTGGATCATATGAAATACTATGAAAAGGAGCTTTGTGAAAGAAAGCAAGAGGGGCACAAGCTGTCCTTTACAGATTTATGGGGACTCTTCATTGATTGTATGCTACATCATCAGGTATTATATATCCATCCCTTATTCCGCATGATTTCTCACTCTTCATGTCTGAAGATCTGGATTCAGTTATAGGAGAGGCTCTCAAAACTTCTGAGGGGTCTTTCTTTGGCTTTTTAGAAGAAAAATAACACAGTAAGCCTAAAATGTAAGCATCTAGGGGAAAAGTCTGAGCACATAGAAAGTCAAGGTGTCAATGAAAGTGATTTTCCATCTTTAATTTCAGATCAAATGAGCATTCTGGTTACATACAGAGGAGAGGTGGCTCTGACAGAGCATAGCAGTATATAGCCATACCAGCAAAGCTGTATTGAATGAAATAGGCCATGGTTGACTTCTATCTGCAGCACCTCCAAGATAGATAAATATCTTTATTTTTCCTTAAAGCAAGTCATACCCTAGTGACCATGCAGAAAGTTTCTCACACTTTCGCTCTATCTGCCATTTCAAAATCCCTGGAAGCATCAGTGATAATGCTTTGGCGAAGGTTTATGACAGGTAATACATGAACGTATTTGTGTTGTCAAACAACTGAAATACACAGAACAAAATCTGCTGAGGTTTAAGAGAGGTTTCATTGATAGTCTATGCTTAAGTACCATATTATGTCTGTGCCTCGTGTTCATCTTTTACAATGACTCCCATTTTTTATAAACAGGAAAGTACTCACAAACTCTCTGATCAGCAACTGGCAGTAAATCAGGGGCAGAATCCACTGCCCATATACCTGTCCCTCAATGTCAAGGATGACTTTAGCACTCTGGATTTTAAAGGTAATGATTATTATATACACTTCTATAAATCTAAGGAGTTTCCTTTTATTGCTGGGTGAATGCCAAAATCTTGTACTGTAAGTTCAAGCTAATAAATCTTTTAAGTAATTTTTTTTGCTCCTGTCTTCACATCTGGGTTCTGACTTGGATGAGAAACATGCATCCTAATACAATGCTAGGGAGACACCTGTGCAAAGACACTGCCCTGTGAGACGTGGATATGCCTTTTGCTGGCAGCCTTGAGAGCTACCACTGCTGCTCGCTCTCTCTCATCCCCACCTACTCATCACAGCCTCCTTCAGCTGCTGGGGTTCCTGCCCAGGCAGCAGTAGACCAAGAGAGCTGTGAAGAGCCAGGGGAGGAGGGCAAGGAAGGGAGGAAAAGGGAAGATGTGGAGGGGGATGAGAGCAGGAGGCAGCTCCCAGCAACCATAGAGGGATCTGAGGAGGAGCAGCACTCTGTGCCCTCATCAGTGTTGCTGATCTTTAACTTTCTATGGCATTTCCTGGCCCAAACAAAGCAGGAGGTCCTGCAACTGAACCTGATCATCTGCTTCTAGGCACAATCTGCAGTCCCAGTGTGTTCAGCCAAGGTTTGGGTGGATCTTGGTCAGAGTTTTTTTAGTTTCACGAGGTAGGCATTATCAGAGTCTTAAGAATGAATGGTAGCTGGCATCATCGCTGACTCAGAAGAACTAAAACCGCAACATCTGAAGCAGGGCCTTAGCAATCGATGGACTTTCAGCCCCAATTTTTTCTTCCTGGTACAGAAATGGACCTGAACCCCAGGTTGAATGGATTTTCACAGTGTTAGTGGAGGAAATGTATTTATCTTTTGCATTGACCAATCTAACATGCAATACATTGAAGGGAACCTGTTTGTTTCAAAACATGGTGGTTTGAACTGTCTGTCGCCAACATGCTGAAGCTACAGGCCTTGTTCTTCCAGCTTTTGATTCTCTAAGCTGTTATTTTTACATGTGTTTAGGTGACTGCAATAAGTCCTTCTTGATGCCTTATTTGCAGAATGGGTGGAGTTCACACCTTATGAGGTGGGTTTCCTGAAATACGGGGCCTTTGTTCGTTCAGAGGATTTTGGTAGCGAGTTCTTCATGGGTCACCTGATGAAGAAGATTCCAGAGTCCCGCATCTGCTTCTTGGAAGGTGATTTACTATTCAGAAAAGCATCACCTTAATAACCACATAGTTGGCTACACAGAGTTGGCATCTAATAACTACTGGTCTGCAAGTAGCAATACCAGTACACCAGATAATGTATCTGATGCAATTTAAATCTCAAATGAACCAGCTAAAAGTGAGGAAGCAAATTCTTGATACAAATGCAATTAATTTGCTGAACTTCTTAGGTAAGACCAAAACAGAACACAAACATTAGAACTGATATTTTGAAGTATTTAAAATCACAGTCTGACTTTTATAAACAGCCAAGTTTCTAAAATGGCCTAGTCATAAGCCAGACATTATGTGGAATGGCATGGCATTTGATATTCATACTAAAATTCATAATATTTCATAACTAAACCAGTGCTAATTTAAACAACCACAGAGACTGAATCCAAGTACGTTGACATAGCTGTGCTCTAAAAGTTCAAAGTAGTATTAAGTATGGCTTTATTTTTTTTTTTTTTCAAACTTTCAAGGCACATGGAGCAATATATTTTCACAGAATTTTATGGATGCTGTCTACCTCTCGGGTCATTCAGAGGACTTCTGGCACAGATGGACCCGAGGCACCAAGCATGACATTGGTTAGTTATTTGGATTACTTTTTACTTGCATCTGTGTTGTCTTCACATCTCTCTGAAATATGAAACCTGACATTTGGTAAAGGGTTTGTTTTCGTGTTCTGTTTCTGGGTTAGGTGACACCAAGCCTTTGGGAATGAAGGAAAAACATGAGAGAAAAAGTTGTTCTGGAAAACAGGAAAAAACATTGTGCTGCTCACTGTGTAACATCCCTGGGGAGTTTTGTTAGTCACGAGAGGGTTACCATGAGTCCTTTGGGGAGGGACGGGCCAGGCAGGGAACAACAAGGTGACGCTGTGACACTGAAACCCACCTCTGCCCAGAACAGTCTGCACGTCAGTGCGTGCACTCCATCGCAGATGGGGCCGTGGTGGTTTGGCTGCCTGGCCCTTCTTTCTTTGTTATTATTGGTATCAGAGAAACACTCTGAACAAATGCAGACATATACCCTTTTCTCATTCTTCCTACAGAGGAACACCCTGCTCTGACCAAGAAGCCTCATGAGCAGACAACTTGCTTATCCATTCCCAAAGGCTGCCTTTCCAATACTCTTCGAGAAATGATGACTGGGCGTCCAGTGGTTTCAACTTACCATAATTTCCTCAAAGGCTTGCAGCTACATAACAAGTATTTAGAGAATGAGAGCTTTTGCATGTGGAAAGGTAATAGTAAATTGTTTTAGATGCATCTTTGAAGGTGATTTGAGTGCTGAAACTTGCTGAGGACAAATATTAAATAAGTTTTAGCATAAAGGCAAATTTTGATTAATATTGTTTCATTAATATGTCTGTGGAATGGGTTTTACTGAGTCTCAGATTATTTACTGCTGATCTTGTTTCTGTCTTGGAGAAGCCACAGCAGACTTACTTGAATTCTGTTCTTCCTAGGAAAAGCCACAAAAGAATGACTTACAGCTTCCACTGAAGCTAAATAACCACAAATTTACACCAGTTGAAACAGCAGCTTAATATATCACTTTGGATGAAGCTGAGTCTCAGAACTGCTCCCTCTTACTGATCTCAGAGTTGATCTGTAGATGCTAAAATTGTGTCAAAGACAAATATTTAACTGTGGGCTTTTGCGTCAAAGACTAATATAAGTGTGGACTACCTTTTCTTTCTCTCCTTGTCATGCTGATTTGGAAAAAAACGGGCTTGGTCCTGCTGTAATTAATTGATAAGTTTTTGACTTTCAGACACAGTGTTGGATTCTTCTCCCAACCAGCTGAATGAAATGGATGACTACCTCAAACTGGTAGACACAGCTTTCTTCATCAACACCAGCTGCCCGCCCATTCTGAGGCCAGAGAGGAAAGTGGATGTCATTCTGCATTTAAATTACAGTGGAGGATCACAGACTCTGGTGATGTTTTGAAGTAGCAATTCTTTATCTGTATGACTCCAGCAGCTGAATTACCACATTTCTCTTTTTTTCAGAAAATGGTCTGGTTTTCATTAAGTTAAACGATGATATCAGTGATACTAGTCAACTGTGACCATAACATCACTGTCTATCGGGGCTATTTTCAGTAGCTTTCTGGGACACACACATGGACACATATAGAAGATTACCTATTCTGTGTATATGTGCAGATTTGTCATTGTGGTACCAAGTTCCACAAAAGCTAGTTAAATAACTCTCACAATGTAATTAGTTAATACATAATTTTGCTATTTTTGAAGGAAAATTTGGAGTTTTTCTTTTATGTTTGACTCTTGGTGTTTGCATATGTTTCAGTCAGGTTTTTGGTTTGCTATGTTTGAAGAAACATTGAGGGGCACATATGATTGAAATTAATGTAATTTATTTGTAGGAGGACACGAAGACATTGATTGTTAGATGCATTGAATCACTCAAGAATTTGTGATCTGAGATACCACGTGTAATCAAAATTTCCTGATCCAAATTCTCTATTGTGGCCACTAAATCACAAAAATCATCTGAATTTCTTATAAATTTCAGAAAACAGTAATCTTGCTTTAAAAATGTACAGTGTTAGCAAATCAACCAAATTTCTTTTACCAAGGATATATTAAAATCAAGAAGGTACGCTTGTTGAAGTGCATAGGTAGCCTTAATTGTAAACATATAAATCAATCACAGGTTGCCTAGTGCAGCAAAATATTAGTTATGGGGCTTGGTAGCCTTATTTCAACCTCTCTTTTTGTTGCAACTCTCCTCTTTGTTGAACCAGCCACTGGATCTGTTCTCAGAGTACTGTTTGGAGCATGGGATCCCATTCCCCGGCACGGACCTGAGCCAGGAAGACCGGGAACACCTGAAGGAGTGCTATGTGTTTGAGGACAGCTTAGAGGCACCAGTCTTGGCCTATTTCCCACTGGTGTGTGATACCTTCCAAAAATACAAGGCACCGAGTAAGTTAACAGCATTAATCGATCACTTTTTGAGGTTGTTGCATCCAGTTTATCCATTGAATTTTTTCCTCTTCTAAAACAAGAGACTGGCAAGCTTCTCAGTTGGCTGAGTTATCATGCTCCCAGTCCTGTTTTGATGGATACAGTGTTGGTTAACTAATCAGGGATTGAACTGAAGAGTTTCAAAATTAAAAATATGAATAGCTGTAGCCTGAGGCAAACCCCCTTACCTGGCATCTGGGACAGTTTGCGTTCCTTTGATAATAAAGTACAGGAGGCAACTACTAAGTTATATCCACTGGTAGCTAACACTGTCACTTAACAGACTTGTAATGAGATTCTACGTTTACTTTGTCAACAAAGCTAGAATCCTCTTGTTACTTTGAGAATTGAAAGTGCTGAAAACATATAATGAAGCAAATGATTTGCCAGGGTAACAAGCTGCTTTGATATCTGTCATTTTTGAAAAGTTGCCAGAATATTTTCTTTAGTTTGGCAGTAGAATAAATAGTGATCTGTTTTGTTTCACCAGAAAAACTACTTGGCAAATTCAGTTTCAGTTTACAAATATTTTTGCATGCATCAACTCCAATTTTCTTGTTGCTAATTTAGTATGATCCAGGAAACTTTCCTCAAAAACTGAACAGAAATCCACGGACCAACTTATTGGAAAAGACCTTATACATGTCATCATCTTATTTGTCCTGGTGCATGTGCTTAAAATCTCAGCCACCTGAGAGGGAGAATTCCCAATCCAGGAGCTTCCTGGTATCATTTTCTACCAGTTGGTAGATAAGGAGCTGTCATCTCAGTACCCAATGGAAAACCTAAAAATCCAAAATTTCAAATCTGCAAAAGTGAAGTATTCTGATAGAAAACTTTAATTTAGAGAGGAAAGCATTTTGCATGGAAAGTTGTTCTGCCAGTAAATTTTGTATCAACTGTGACTGTAGTCAAGCAGCGAAGTAGTGGATTTTATTAGTACAGCAGATGTAGTACCTACACAGTAATTAAATCTTGAATCGTTTTCCTGAGATAATTCAGTTTCTTGTGGCTGTTACTGTGTATTTTGCATTGCCTGGTAGGTGTCTCTCACCTCGGTAACATTGCTGTGTTGAACTTTGCTGTGTTCTTACTTCAGATGTGGAGCGCAGTCCCACAGAGATGGAGCAGGGAAGAGTAGATGTGTCCAACTGTATTGCTCCCTATGGCACTGGTCTGCTTACATATACTGAGGAGAATTTCAACAAGTTGCTGAACCTGTGCAGCTACAACATCCTGAATAATAAACATTTAATTCTTCGGGCTTTGCGAACTGCAGTGGAACGAAAGAAGCGATTTAAAAATTGTTCGTCACCTCAATCATCTAAACTCTCTTAAAGTATATTTTGACAAATCGCATCAGAAGGAGATATACAAATGTTTTGGTAATGAACTAATAAATATTCAGGGACCATGAAACCATACAGAATGAACATCCATGTTAGCTTGTTAAAAAAGAAAACTGTGTATTTTATTCAGTATTGTGTGTGAGGACTAATGCTGGCTCTGGCATTACAGTCATTGGCAAATCATGATCACTTTTAAAAATTCTCTTCACTCTTTTAGGGAATGGAAAAGCAGTTATAGAGCTATAGGTTCCTATTTGGATATATAGCCATATAAGAATGAGATTTCAACCTCACAAAAGTCTGTGCCAGATTTGGAGGCAAATCTTGGTGGTATGTAATCTTTGAACCAGAGACCAAAGCAAGGATCAAGAAAAGCTTTGCCTTTTTCACAGATCTCTGCTTGTGACAATAAGGAGTAAACCAGGTACCAAAAATGTTTGCATCAGGAAAAAGAAGGTTGATTGAAGAATGGAACTGCACATGATGTCTTCTCTTTTCTCAGTATCCATCTGTTAGGCAGAAGTCTAACCTTCAGTGAATTTATCTGCTTGGCTGTCATTGCACTGAGTCTTCATTTTTGATGGACTACCCCAGAGTGATCAACATATAACAAGCTGATTTTTTTTCTGCCAACTGTCTGAAAAAAATCATCTGACTGCATCCATTTTTGCTGAACTATTGCCTACCAAGTAGATTTTGAAGCTGAGGATAGCAGTTAAGGTTTCGAATCCTACACTTAGTGGGTTTGGAAAAACAGTTTTAACAGCCTAGCCTTTGGCCATAATCATGCCTTCATTTATTAATCTGCTGTGAGCTCACAGATGTTCATGATGGCAACAAAATTTGCAATACCAACTCCTTTGACTTCTGCAACATTATGATGGTCAGTGTGTAGCTGCTGCTGCAGTTTTGTTCCCACTGCCATCCAAAACACAGTCAGGGCAGTGTTCATGAGATTTTCATTCTTGTTTTAGATAAATGCTTGTTTAAGAAAATATATTTAACTGGTCATTCTTAGATCTTATTTTCTCTTGTATATATTAATATGCATACAGTGTAATAGCTATGATTCAATACTAAGTACCCATGCCTAATCTTATTAAAAATCATTCTTATAGATGCAATCATTGAAGTATGGGTTGGGTTTTTTTATTAAGTTCTATGGACTCAGTTCAGCTAGTGAGTTGACCTGGGAAAAAATGCTTCTTCCTTCTGACAGTGAGAAATCAAATATTGAGGGAACCAAGGCATCTGTGAGCTTTGCTAATGACTTTTGAGGAAGGATGAAAGAAAAGCTGCCACTTCAACAGTGGAAGAAGAAAAATGGATGGAAACTACTTTTAAGAGTGCAGATGGCTGGGATGATAATGAAAGGCTTACAAGTCCAAATACTGGTATTTTCAAACACCAAGGTATTTATTCAATAACAGAGTGTGCAGCACTTGGCTAGCACTGTATATGTGTCTAGATTTTCATCAGTCTTTTCTGTTCCCCGTTGCAGTCATTCATTACACTGGTGTGAGTATGAAAAAAAAAAAAAAAGTGCATGCCTCCATCTGTATGCTGGCAGTATGCCCGCATTACCCTGGCAGTGTAGCACCTTGTGTCACCCTCCCATGTGCCATGGTCAGAAAGTAATAGGGTCTATCATCCCATCTTACAGATCTCTGTTTATTAAGCAGGAGATAACATCATACTTTGTTACATCTAAGACAGTCCTTTTCCTGTGCATCAGTTCAATTAACAAGAGCTAACGCTAGCAGGCATCTCCTGTCAAGTTTTGCTGCAATATGAATCAAGAGGATTCCTCCTTCATAAGAGGAGACTGTTGGCAGTAATCTTTCTATCTCCTTTTCATGCATCTAAGGTGGTCAAGTCCAACAACTCTTTTTTTCTTTTTTTCCCCTCAATTACTGATAAATCTTTCTTTTTCAACTCTGCCCTCTTAACCAGAAAGCCAGTTTTTCACATTTTTATCTTGTCCTTGATTAGGGTAATTCGATGTTATGTCTCATGAGTAAGTCGGTAATAGTTTTCTTTGAGCAAAGGAGAAAAGGAAAATATCACTGAGAGCTCAATTGTGTTCATAAATTTATTTTTAAACAATAATCATAGAATCATAGGAGAGTTTGGGTTGGAAAGGACCTTTAAAGGTCATCTAGTCCAACCTCCCCTGCAATAAGCCAGGGACATCTTGAACTAGATCAGGTTGCTCGGATCCCCATCCAACCTAACCTTGAATGTTTCCAGGCATGAGGCATCCACCACCTCTCTGGGCAAGCTGTTCCAGTGTTTCACCACCCTCATTATAAAAAATTTCTTCCTTATATCTAGTCTAAATCTTCCCCCTTTTAGTTTAAAGCCATTACCTCTTGTCCTATCGCAACCGGCCCTGCTAAAATGTTTGTCCCCATCTTTCCTGTAGGTGCCCTTTAAGTACTGAAAGGCTGGAATAAGGTCTCCCCCAGAGCCTTTTCTTCTCCAGGCTGAACAATCCCACTCTCTCAGTTTGTCCTCATAGGAGAGGTGTTCCATCCCTCTGATCATTTTTGTGGCCCTCCTCTGGACTTGCTCCAACAGGTCCATGTCTTTCCTGTGCTGGGGGCTCCAGAGCTGGACACAATATTCCAGGTGGGGTCTCACAAGAGTGGAGCAGAGGGGGCAGAATTACCTCCCTCAACCTGCTGGCCACGCTTCTTTTCATGCAGCCAAGGATGTGGTTGGCTTTCTGGGCTGTGAGCGCACATTGCCGGCTCACATCCAGCTTTTCATTCACCAACACCCCGAAGTCCTTCTCTACAGGGCTGCTCTCAATCCCTTCATCCTCCAGCCTGTACTGATACTGAGGGTTGCCCTGACACAGGTGCAGGAGCCTGAGGGACATCACTTGTCACCAATCTCCATCTGGACATTGAGCTATTGACCACTACCATCTGGATGCAACCATCCAACCAATTTCTCATCCTCTGAACAGTCCACCTATCAAATCCATACCTCTCCCTGCAATTTAAAGAGAAGGATGTTGTGGGGGGACAATGTCAAAGTCCTTAGAGAAGTACAGATAGATGACATCCGTAGCTCTTCCCTTGTCCACTGATGTAGTCACTCCATCATAGAAGGCCACTGGTTTGGTCAGGCAGAACTTGCCCTTAGTGAAGCCATGCTGGCTGTCTCAAATCACCTCCCTGTCCTCCATATGTAATGAAATGGGGTTTTAAAAATTTGATTACCTTTTTTTTGTTAAGTATCTTTTAAGTATTTTAAAGATTTTCAAAATTCATTTTTACAGCTCCAGGAAGATATAACAGAGGCAGTGCAGTTTGTGCCTGGTGTATTCCATTGACTGGTTTTTGGTGATTGCAACACCTGGCACTGGGCCTTCAGCTTTACTCATCCAAGGTGTGGTGATGATGTGTGTTTTTGGCAGCAGATCCAGAAATTTAGGATGGCTTAGAATGAGCTGAGGAAAGGGAGTCCAGTTTAAGAAATCTGGCCTGTTGAGCAAGCCACTGAAAAATCTTAGGCTGCCCAAATTGTCTAGCTTGATATTTTGACTTGAAGAACACCCAGACTGGTGTTCGAGTTGGGATCTGGCTCCAAGGATCTAATACTGCATGAGGCTAACACCTTCCCTGGGCTTGCCAAGCTCGGTGGTCTTACCTTGGTGGTTTGTGAGTTTTTTCTACAATGGACTCATTTGGTTTCTTGTCTGGGGAAGGAAAGGCTTGTTTTTCTATCCTGTTAAAACCTGTTCATGTTGTTCTCATTGCAACAACACCTCAGAATCCTGCCTGTGATGTGATGGTGAAAGGCAGTGTAAAAGGACAGGGGAAGAAATATTTGTTTGAGTGCCTTGCCAGCTATTAATCAAAAATAACAAAGGAGAGATGTTCGGTATTACTGGTGCTATTTTTTTAAGGAAGGAGCTGAGGCTCAGTGACGTATCAGCTGGATTTTTCAAAGTGATTCAGCTTTGACAGAATTGTTCTATTTAAGATCCAGGTAGGTAAACAACAATTTGTTTTTTTGAAAACACCTATTTGTGACCTGTCACACAAGCGCTCTTAAATGTAATGGCACAATCCTGTGAATCTTTATAGTTAGGACTCAAACATCTCTCAGGCTGACTGTAGATGAAGTTACCCCCTCAATTAGCTGGTGACACAAGGTGACTTCCTGATATTCTGAGAACTGGTTCGGATTCAAATTGGCTCTAGATTTCCCTGTAAAGTTCCTGGGATATGTGTCTTGCCACATTTATGCTAAAGGAATTACTGGCTAATTAGCTGACACAGGCTGGTGTTGGTATTCCTCACACCTGTGGTTTGATGGGATTAGGAAAGAGAAAAAGCTGCTCGAACCCTGAAGTGCTGAATGAACCTGGAAAGGTCAGACTACTTCAGACTGTTCTTGCAAAGGTAAAGAGAGAAGCTGCTGGATGCTACAGAGCACAGGGAGAGGCAGAGGTAAAGGCTGTGAACTACCGATTTTTGAGACAAGGATTGGATCTGAAATTCTGTTGCAAGAAAACTGAAGGCAGGATTGCATATATTAGGAACAGCTGGGCCAGTGCTTTACTTGATGATCTTTGAATGGCAGAACTGCCCATTTGCTTTGGGTGACTGAGTAGGAGGAGCAAGATTTTTATCTCTCCGAAACATTTCAAAGGCATGTGGAATCATTTTAATCAAGTTTCTCAATAGTTTTTTGAAGACAGCTTAAGTCCTCCTTCATATATGTCATAATCAGAATAGTGCCTTAAGTAAAAATATAATCCTCCCCACCCTGATCAACTAGTGTGCTCTCTCTCTCCAGTGTCTGGTTTTGCACCTTTCATTCTCAGAAATTTAAATTCAGATTCAGATTGAAGGTCTCTCCTGCTTACAAATGGATGATACAAAAACTTTCAGAATTTTTTCTCAAACTTGTGCCCCCTGTCACCTTCTCCAAGAATGCTTTCTCAGGAAGTCCTTTTTGCATCTTATGTGATTTTTTTTTTTTTTTTTTTTTACCTTAAGCGATACAAAACATCAAGGATATCATGGAGTATTGAAGGACAGGTATATTGACGGTGTTGTATATATAAGCATGAAAATAAAATGCCAACATATTCATGTGAAAATTATATATATTTTCTTTTTTTTCTTTTATGCCAGACAGTAACTTTAAGTTAGTGGTAGGCCAAAAACTATCTATCCAAAGCTGAATTTTTCAGAGACTGAAATCTAATTCCATGGGGAAGGAAGTGATGCTTTTCATCCACGGTAAATCTTCTTGTGTGCAGAGATTATCGAGCTTAGGTCCATTGTGTAACTGGAGTTTGACTTGGACTGCTTGGTCTCTTGTTTGATCGGCAGGATGAGGTCTGTGTAGGTTTTGTAGCTTATGGAATCATTTTGGAAAAAAAAAAAAAGAAAAGAAAAAGGAAAACAAACGGAAAGGCTGGATCCAGGGAAAATCCCCAACTATAGCTCTGATAATATATTTGTTTATTTGTTAATTCTGAGTATTTCTTTTCTAATATGACATCTGGCTATCATTTTGTGACACCTCTAGCATGTTTTTGGATATTTACTATTCTTGTTACATTGACGGTGTTCAAATGATGACCAACTCCCATTGTCAGCCCAAAGGTGGTACAAAGATACTTTTCTCTTGCAATAGAATGAAACATCCCATTAATCATACATTTCTGCAGCCTTGGATTATCAGAAGGTGACAAAGTGGCATATAGGGTAACTGTGGGAGACTGGATGCAGCTGTTATTGCTACCCACAACCTATTGCACTTAGATATACAATTATCTGAATATTATGTTGGGGAAACTCGTGCCTGCAACAGGGTAGTTTAGGTGGACTTTAACTGTCTCAGATCAGCAAGATATTTATGTTTGCTCTACATCGCCTTAATTAAGACACAGATACAAAATCATGTACGTGTAAATGCACACTACCAAGTAGATGGAGAGCAGAGGAAAATTATATCTTCCTTTTTACTTTCCTTGTTATTGCTCAGAGCTTTAAAGAAACTGCTGTGTGTTCCCTCATCAGTAACAAAGTCCCTCTAGTCTTTAAAAAGCAAAGTAAGACTGTAAGTAGCATGTATATGAAGATCACTGCCGGTTTTAAATTACTTACTGTGGAAATGTGATTGTTAAAAAGAGCCAATATATGACTCTTTAGACTTTGGGTAACGTCACCCATGAATTTACTTACTACATGCTTGATGGTTGTCTTTGAAATTCTCCTTAAATTTTGGAAGAGCTAAGGAAAAATGCAAAAACCTCAACATGATACTTAACTTTGAAGCAGTAATCTTTTTGAAATCGTAATCCTAGGGACATATTTCTACCTCTAAAATGCCAGTGGGACAAACTACAAAACCACCATTTGTTTTGAAGCAGATTGTGTAGTCCTTATAGACACTGGTGAATAAGCCATCAACAGTTAAAATTTTCTCAGTGTTGACAAGGACTTCCTGTTATGGGTGTTATGAGCACTCAGCGTTTAGTTCTATCATGAACTTACTGTATGAATGAAAAACTGTTGAGATGGTAATTCTTGATTTGCACACAGCTCTCAAAGATACTGTATTCCAAAGCCTTCCTGGGTAGCTTGGACAAGCAGTGGTTAAGGGAAGACAACGTCAGCTGCAAAACTTGGTGGTGGTAATGAGCAGGACAGGAAGAATTATTTACGAACATGTTTTGGGTATGGCAACGATGACACTATTTTGAGAAAGGGAAAACATAATCTGAACATCAGGAAACAATTCAGCAGGCAAGATGCACTGACTCTGGAATAATGTTCTAAATTGTGAAGTGGTATCTCATTTATGGATCTTAAAAGTGACCTGGGTAAGAAAATGTAATGTCAGGGAGCCTTGTATTGGCTGTGAAACAGCTGAGATGGTATAAATGTATATATCTATATCTGTTGGGACAACTCAGAGAAGTTGAGCTGGATAACCTACCCTTTTTCATTCGATAGAGGATGTTTTACAGACCTTTTTAATGAAAGCAGATTCCAACTTTAAATTTTAATAATGGAATTTTTCCAGGGAAGCATTCTGCTTTCAAAAGCTGGAAAGACTAGTTTAGTGAGAGTGCAAGTCAGTGATTCTCAGCTGTGACTGCTCCACCTAAATTTGTTCCTAAGTATTTAACACAGATATAAAGTAATAAAGACAGAAGTTAAGGGACATATTTTGTCTTAGGGTAGAGATGCTCATGTCCATTGGAAATATCTTTTGGTCATTCTTTCAGGGAGCATTTCAGATGCTGCAGGTTCATATTTATGAGCCGTTTTCCTTTGATTCCATATCTAATGAGAAGGCTGTGCAAAGCATGACTACAGAGTGAGCAGCAGGCTATTAAGTGCTTTAGATGCAAACCACCAGATAGTACCACTACACTTTTTGGACAAGACCTTCTGAACAATTATCACATGTGCATCCCACAGACATCAACTCAGAAGGAATTGACTTGTGTGTAAAAAGAGGATTTTACTCTAGCAACGTTACTTGGGCAACACCTCTTCTCTTCCTCTGTGCAGAATTGCTTTGATATTGGCCTCTGTGCCACATTTAGGTGGCATCCACTGCAGTTTGCAAGGTTACTTTCTTTACCTGCATGAAGTGAATTACTCGTCAATATGTATGAGACTGATTTAAAAATAATGACTTGGATCTTGTGATGTGAAAGTGAGTACTACACAGCACCTGGCATCAAGTAGAGAGTCCAGAAAGAGTGTGGCAGAGCTGGAGTCCGGTCTTGCGTGCTCCAAAATCTACCAGCCTGCCACATACATGCTAATTTAGGGCTACTGTAATGCACTGCTTTTACAGGCAGCAAGTCACTGCACACCAGAGTGAAGAGGAATCGAGGAGGGTTTTGTGCCCCAGTGTTTCCTACAGGACGCCTGCTGGGCCCGCTCTGAGAGCCAGCACACACAAGATCCCTTTGAAGTAAGCTCTGAGGATGGGTGAACTGCTGTGCTCCCTGTGCCCACGCAGGAGACCACAGCCCTCTCTCCTGCCTCACCCTTCCATCGCAAGTTTCACCTACTGCTTATAGCTCCTCCCTTCCCTCTCATTGCGTTTAAAATCAAACTGCAAGTTTTCTGGACGTAGATACACTTTTTTCCTAGACATATGCTAAATATCCAGGCAAAGAATACTGAGCATGTGGCAAGGTGACTGAGTGTAGCACAGAGATGCTCAAAGCAGCTTCGGGGGAGCATGGGTCCTACAATCACTTAGTTGTGGCACTGCAATGGGGTCACTTACCTTGCTGAACTGCGTGCTGCTACGGGAAGACTGCTACAGGTATTTGAGTTCCTGGTTTGGAAAGAAGCTGTTGACATCTCTCTCCACTACCCTGCAGTATGATGGTGGCAGTGTAGCGATCCTCTGAGAGCTGTGATGCAATTAGTCACAAGTGCTTTGCTTGGGGTTAGAGTTGTTGCATAAATGCAAAACTTTTTATTAGCAGTAGTATTTTCAAGAAAGCAGTCCCTGGGCAGGAAAGGGCTTCAGTGTCCCCCCCCAAACATCACACTAGGTAAAGAAGAAATAGCTCTTCATTCTGCTGACTCAGTGGAGGTGCTCTAATAGGCTGCAGGAAGCAGGGAGGGGATTGCCTAATGACTGGAAATAATAAAGGGGTGGGGCGGGAGAGCCTAGTCATAAAATCCCTATTCCTCCACTCCTAATCTGCATGAGGAGTTCCTGCCAGCTGTACGACTCCGTATCGTTTAACATTGGATTTATATGCAACTGGGGCTGCAATGGGATCAAATTTAAGTTCAAATGAGGTAAGCAAAAGAAGCCGATAGCAAGCATAAAGTGGGTAAAATTGTCTGATATTCCAGTTAAGTTGATCACAGAGGAGAACAAGTTGTTTGAGTGGTACAGGCAATCCATGGAAAGAGAGTTTGCTGTTCCTCAGATCTTATGGTTGCGAGAATGGTTTTCCTAGTCTAGTGTTTTACAGAACCTTGTGGCATGTGTGCATTTTTAATCTATGTTTTAGGGCTAATAAGGTTACTTATTGTGCTTCCTTAAAAAACCAAAACTTCATGTCAAGGAAATAAGAAGCTGGCACAGAGTTGTGATGGGTTTGGTGGTCGGTAATGAGTGTTGTTAATGAGCATAGCTCTAAGTATGGCTTTGAACGTGAGTTGTTTTTAAATGTCAGCCTAAACTAAGAGTTTAACATGTAGCTTAGTTTTCTTAACTTTGCCTTGTGTTGTTTTTCCTAGACTTTTACGGGCACCTCAGCACCAGCGGTGAGAACGGTAGGTAGTAATTAGCTGGCCCTTCATTAAATGTTGTCCAGTGCTGAATGTAGATCACCAGAAAAAATGTTAGGAATTCAATGGCTCGGGGGAAAACTGTACTGCAATATTTACTGAACACTGAAAAGCTGAGCTGTGACTTCAGCTTTGTAGATGAAATACTGCCTTGGCTTTCAGTAAACTTTAAATAGTCTGGTCTCTGTTGGTGTCTGATGCTTATGACGCTGTAAGTAGGTTTTGCGCTGTATCAGGGCTGGTTTGTACTTCACCTATATTACTTTTTAATTCCTCCCTTTTTTTGTGTTTTGATTTCTTTGGATGAAACGCCCACTTGTCTTATACATTATTCCTTTGTAAGAAGACTCCATTTAAATGGGTCTTTCAGTTGTTCTTAGTGCTTTAATATTCCTTGTAGGCTTTCTTTGCGGTGTAATGACCTGTCATAGAGCTTACAATTCTCTGTGTAACGCAGTGTTTAAAAAACATGGTGTCAGAACAGGTAAAGCTGTGGAATAAATGTGTTCAGCCTCCTAAGAAGCCCAGTCTCATCAGCCTGGTAGGAGTGGGAGCAGTGCCCAAACTTCTCTGAAGGTGAGAGCAATGAGGCGTTTTGTAAAGGTTGAACCAAGGATGAATTCTTTGCACAGGCAAATGAAAACTCCCTGGGCAATTAGCAAATGTTCATGTTAACAAGTATTAGCACAAGAGAAAATACATCAGATAAGCTGCTATGAGCCAGTGAATGGGAACAACGGCAGCGGCAACAGGATGGGGCTGTCTTCAGACACTTGCAACGGGTTTGGGGCTGCCAATATCAGTTGCAACTCTCTGGGGATCTGTAGTCAGAAAGATGGGCTCTTGCCCCTTCTTCAGTGATGCGGAGGTTTGTGGTTTCTTTTGGGCTTTGGTTCCACATAGGGTATTGCAGTGATACAGGGATTCTCCCAAATGGTGGTAAATCTGGTCTGCCTCATGGAGGTTTGCTGCTGTTGATAGTATCTGATGCCTGATTGTGCCTGAGAGCCACTTACCTTCTCTGTTCAAAGTGAAATGCTGTGGTAAAGCAAAGACTTTGCAGAGTTTCTTCAGAATGTAGCTTTTAAAATGATGCTTAGGCCTCTCTGTGTAGTCTTGCAGCCCTAAGGAAGTATGCTAGTATCATAAAAATTGTTACTTTTAGTTCTGTATACTTAGCATGTGTTTAGAGGATCAAGCTGTTTTCTTTTTTTTTTTTAATCCTTAGTGTTTTTTACATTGTTAGTAGGTCTCTACGTGTGAGACCTGTACAGTTCAGTGACTTTAGATTATGCCTGTTGTCTTTACGGTATGTAAGGTGGCAGATCTGGCCTGAATATAGTACATGCAATATAGAGTAGGACCCAGAGCCCCTTCTTTCTGTCCTGACTCTTCAGGGCTCACAGAAGCAAAAATCAGGAAGGACCTGAGCTTTTTTTTTTTTTGCCATGGAAGTTGGTATTTATAATGATAAAGACATAAGCATACTATATCAGAGTTGGTTTTTGTTACTCAATGGCTCACTTGAGGAAATCAACTTTCATTATCAGAGTCGATTTCAGGGCAACCCATGAGATGTGTGTGATTTAAACTTGAGTAACCATTTAAATTAAACGGAATATGTAAAATATTTGGTGAGAAAAAAAGCTGTCAGGCAGAAAAATAATACTTTTTAAATTGCTGAAACTACTGGATCATATCAAAACAATACAGGCTAGCGTGGTCTTGAGAAAAAGCCATGTTGAACTGTGGAAATGCTTGACTTGGTTTCTCTTGTAAGATTTGGATTTATTCTAGCATGCAAGTCCAGATGTGGAGCTGCAAATAGGAAGAGAAGAAAAATCACATGAAAATGGCAGTCTGAAGCCACAGAAGTTTTACATAGCTCTTGGAAAGAAACAGGTCTTGAGTCACTGCTGCCACATTTATTTTTATTCTGGAACAACCCCAGTGACTTCTACTGACTTAATAAGACCTGGCTATGGGATATTTTAAAATGGGTGAAATAAATACAAAACATGTAGTACAAGGAAAAAGTATTTCTTACGTATTTGACCTTGCCTGAGGTGGTAGACATAGTAACATAATTAAATCCTGCCTGCCCTTGAGGCTTCAAAACTCTTTGAAGTTTAAAGGTGCCACATACCTGACCCAGGTCAGAAGCAAGGCAACTATCTATGTTTTAAAGTCCTGCCACTCTTTCTGACAGGGCTGAGTGTTTTCTTTGTTGTTCTTGATAGTTTTTAAAGTAGTTGTGAGATTTCTCTTCCTTTTTGAAGAGAAAGCTGAGGGAAGAGTGCTCTGCTCCAAATAGATCTGACACGTCATTTTACTTTGATAACTGCCTTTTCTCTTGATGTAACTTCGGAATGTTGTACGTGTTTCACTCTAGTCTCCTCAAGAAAAAGATTCTGTAAAAGACTTCTAAGCTTAGAATTTTACTGAAATAGAGCAGTTTCAGAGCCCAGTTATGTAACTCTTATTCATATGGATGAGCACTCATGTATGTGAACACTCCTATTGACTTCCCTGGGACTAGATATGTAAGGATTGCACAAGTGTGCCACAGGACTTAATTGAACTTTTATCTGACGTAGGATAGTGTGACCAAGTCCTGTGTTTGCAATCTCATATACTTAAGTAGTTTCAACAGTGATTATTAAAATGCCGGGCTTGTGTTTCCGGTTTATGAGGTAACAATCATGTCTCGGACGAAATAAATACAGAAGCTGAAAGTCAAAGTGTGCGTAATAACTGACCTGGGAGGCTTCTGGCCTCACAACTTAGCCAGCCTGCAATATGGTTATTGTCACATTAAAGGGAAAGATGTGGAAGTCATTGCCTATTACTAGCAGATTACCCAGTTTAAGATACACCCTTCAATAGTTTTTCTGTGTGACTTTGATTAAGTTGCTGACAGCTAGACTTGACAAAGCATTCAGGCACCTAAAAGCTAGGAGCTCGAAGTTCTGACTTCAAAGTCTCTGGTGTAGGAACAGACTGTACAACCCAGAGTGAAGCACTGAGGATTGATTCGATATGTTTGAAGAATTAGAAGCACCAGAATGGGAATTGTAACAGCTGAGAAGGGAACTGCATATATAGGTACATGCAGCTAATCGGGACAGCTGAGCACAGAAACACCCTTCTCGGATCCTATCTCTGTGTGCCACCTTGGGCTGCAGGGAGACACCACTGTCCGCTTGAGATGCACAAAGCGGAGGTCTAGATGCTTGTTTTCAAAGAACCGGCAAAGGTTATTCCTTTAAAATGGTGTCCAGCCTAGTGGTTATAACACTTCCCCGGGTTGGGGAAATTCTCAAGTCTGGTCTTCTGTATTCAAGGGCTGCAAATCCCATCCTTCCTGGGTAAAGATATGCTCCGCCTCTTCTGCTGAAATAGCACTGCTGAGGGCAAAAACATTTAGGATTTATTGGATGGGAAAGCAGGGACCAAGCATAAATGTAGCGAATATGTCAGTAGATTTGGCAGGGATAGACAAGCCTTGAATGTTGATCCCTGTGCTTGGGAGTGCATCTGTTTTACCCAGTTCTATTTAATGCATATAGAAAAGTAGTTCTGGCAGTTCAACTGCATAGTCTGGGCATGATGTCTTTTGGTTGCTTTTGATTGGAGACTGTAATCTCCCTCCACCCTGCCCCTAAAAAGAACTAGGTTTTTTCTTTCAAGGTGTGTCTGTCCAAGATCTCCTTTGTGGCCACATTTGGGATAATGGAGCAGGTAGAGATGTGATATATTCTCTGAGACAGCTGAAATGTCCCACAGCTGACAACTCAAGTGCTTGCAAACTGTGCACCATAAAACCGTGCCCTGTGCTAGAGTCTGGACAGGTTAAGATAACGTAGAACAAATGTGCCTGTATCAGTGACTGCTCCAACCCTCCTGCTGCTGTATCACTCACCTTCAACTCCGCATCTTCAGGCCCCTTGTCCACCCAAAGGGAAGTGCAAGAGGATATCCTGGGGATTATCCAGGCTGTTTCTTGGAGGCTGTTCTTCATCTCTGCTGCATTTTCAAAGGTGTTGAGGTTTTCGTTGGTGAGGACAAGGACCTACTTCATTACATTGTGTTAGTGTCCAATGTCATGTTGTGGTTCCAGTTGCTTTACACTTTGTCAAAGCATTGTGAAACACCTCAGGATAAGCCTTGTGCTACAGCTGGAAAGACAAATGGTCTGGCAAAATGTGTAACATGTATGAAGGAGATAGTAGCAAGGTACATTTTATTAGTTAACCATCAGTACTTTGCTTTACTTTTGCTGCTTATGATCAATACAGGCACTTCAGATGCAAAGTAATAAAACCCACGTGTTTGTTAGGACACTGTGTTAACTTTACCGGGGTATAATAAGTCTATGAATGCAGGAGTGAGAGGGTTTATGGATAGAGTTAATATCTTTTCTTACAAACCGGTATAGAAAGAAAGATTAGACAAGCTTCTGGGCACAAAACACCTGTTTCTGTTCTAAAACAGAATCAGTGGACTCAAAGCTAAATAGCAATTTGAAGCAAGTGTTGAGAGAAACAATATCTGTACATACATTGGTTTTAAAAGGAAAGATGGTACCTATGAAACAGAGGAGATGTCAGTATGGGAGAGGAGAGAAAGAAAGATGTTAAGTAGTTATCTCTAAGGTGAAATAGGGAAAGAGTTAATTTATAGCCTGAGGAATATGAAGACGTGTAAGTATGAGCCATGGAAGTTATGAGGTATTATAGAATTAGTATCTCTGAGCCCAAGATGTCTGATATCTAGTGGAGTTCTGAGTTAATTCCCAAGATCATCTCTGGAAAGAGTTTAGTAGCCTTCTGCTGGGGATCAGGGATGAAGATCAGAGATGGATCAGCGTTTTCATGAGAAGTATTTCATCACTCTCAGCTGCATTTCTGGCCTTTTAGGCTGTGTGTGGGAGCTTGGGCTGGTGCAGGAGCTTTTGCTTGTGCATGGCGATTGCTTAGCTCTACTCGCACAGCTATTGTGATGGTGTTTGGTCCCAGAGACAGTCCGTTCTATTGCAGGCAGTGGTGTGTAAGAGGCGATGACATGCATGCGTGCGCTGTAGGGGTGTTTATTGTGATAATAATGGAACAGTGTTAGAAAGATGTGATCTTTATCAAATCAAACACTCAGCACTTATTCTCAACTCATATGTGGTTTTGAAATCTGTTGCTTCTATTTCAGACCTGAAGAGAGTTCTGTGCCAAAAATTTGTATAATTTTACCAACTGCTCCAGTTGGTTTGATAAATGATATTACCTTGACCTTAAAAACCTTGTTTTATCCACATCCTTAGAACTTTAGGGTTACAGTAGTCTGTGACTACAGACTATAATATTAATCTCAATGTCATCTTTTTTTTTTTTCTTTTTTTGAACTGCCATGCAGAAGCCCGTATCTCCTTTCAACTTGCTCACTGTAAAAATACTAAGAGTGAGGAATGTCCGGAAGGCAGACGTGCGTGAGTACTTCTACCATTGTTGGATGTTTCTTATAATTCTTTATAGTAAAGAAAATATTTGGTCAATGTTACTATTCTTAGACTGTGTAGGAATAAAGAGATATGTTGCTGCAGGTTTGCCAGAATTATTTTTACTGTGATACTGAAGCGTTGCTTTCTGCTCATAAGTGTAAAGAGGCTAACTCAAGTAAGGTGATGCATTTGATCTCTTGCTTTCATACCTCACTGTATGAGACATATTTTCTACCCTTGTGACATCAGACTTAGCTGCTGATCAGAGGGCTGCTCTTTAAATGATGAAAATTCTTGTTCTTTTGAGTAAGAAACCTGAGTATTCCCTACAGAATTTTTGGACAGAAGAAAGGAGATGACTGGTGATGCAAATGTAAAATCAGCAGTAGTATGAAAGCCTATGAAAATAACAGAAGTACAAGCAAAAACATTCTATTGGTTCTACAGAATTTATATATATGTAAGAAGAGATGGTGAAATACAGTGTGCCGGGGAATTTATTTAACCTAGAGAATGGAGCAATTTAAAAGTCAGAAAAAATTAAGCAGAGCACTGTGAGTGTTTTAAAGGAGTTTGAGTGAGGGATAGTGAGGGGAAGCAAGAAAAGGATATCTAGAATAGAGACTACAATAGAAAAATGTTATAGCCGGATCAGCAAAACAAGAGTTAATAATGAGAAGAGACCAAGATATAAGAAATCTCTACAGAGTCTGGTGATATCCAACTGTGGAAGCCCTGTAATGATTCACCTTCTCTGCCTCTGCAGACCAGTGGGCATCAGTTTGTTGAACCCATAGGGCAGCAAATATAAAACAAAAATTCTCAGGGGAAGAATGAGTTTTGCAGTAGGTGGAAAGAACAGTTTGTTCACTGTCCAGATGTGACACGGACTCACTCAGGGGAGGGACTGGTTTAATTCTGAATTTTAAAATTCTCAATTCATTGAGGAGCTTCCTCACAGCTTCTGTTCCACAGATGTGGGTCCTCAAAAGCCCGCTCTCCTGGGTGCACTGGGGCTTGTTCAAGTGCCTTTCAAAGTGTAGTTATGGCACCACGTCACTTTCATGGGGAAATTTGCATGGTGAAACATCTGTGCAAAGAAGTTGGAAAGGCATGAAAGAAGGCGGCAAAATAAAGACAAAGAGAATAAGAAAATCCAAATTGAAAAACCACAAGAATAAATTGGAAAGATGTAAAACAAAGAGGAAAAGTCCACAATATGTTCACCAAAATCTTGCTAAGCATCGCTCAAAATGAAATTTCTTTTAACACACTCAGGATTTCATGCAGCACATCAAAGTTTCTAAAGAAACCAGTTGTAAATTTTAGTTAATCTACTATATATTTTGAGACTTCAACAAAAGTAATGGGTCAAGAGTAGAGGGAAATCTCTGTCATCTTATCTGAGGCTCATTTGGTGGTTTCTGGCAGGAAGAACGTGGTTGGAACACATGGAAGTTGTGCTTAACAACAGTATTTTTGAACGAATGATTACTATCAGGGAATAAATTGCTGCACTCACTTGTGGTATTCTGGGTTACTCCTGTATCTTCTGCAATGTAATACTACTGGGCTTATTTATCTTTTTCCTTTTATTTTTCAGCTTTAAAAAATCTGCTATGATTTACTGAATGCTTTGTGTACTGTTTATGTCTTAATATTTTTTTACTGTAGAAATGACAGATGATAAAACTGTGATATTTACTGTGTAATTTTGAAAAAGGGTTTTGGTTCATTAGACAAAGTGAGAACACCTTACAAGATGTAAAGTTCTGGGTTTCTTAGAGAGTAAAAACCTACTTAATGTGCAGAAACACAGACTGTGTGGGCTTATAGTTTTATGCAATGACTTTTTATTTACCAAAACCTCAAATGCCTCAGTGGTGATTTGCATCAACCAAATATGTGAGCTGACCAGGCAGTCACTCCAATTACATCTGCAAACCTGCATGCACAAGTGCGTGTGCATTTGTGTACTCCAGCAGGTCGCCTGCTTATGCTGCAATTCATTGTGGCTGTCCTTCTCAGGAACAAATTGCTCACAGTCACTGCTTACCACAGTGAATCGGACAGTCTTTCTTCATGAAGCCTGTTAGCATGCCTGCCACATCATATTGCCTTGTTTCCTTGTGTTCTAGTCTCAAGAGCAGATGAATATCATATCTTTACTCCCTTGGGATGACCCAAATTCAGAACCTGGGCTTCCCAAGGCTTTGTTTGAAGTGTATTTGGCAGAGAGATTTAAAAACTTTTCAGCAAGAGTATTTTCTCAGCAGAAAACTTGTTTTCTGAGGAAACTTAAATTATTGTGGAAAAGAAATATTCATTTTTTGTCTGTAGTGGGAAGGATATATCAGGCAGGCTTTACCTTTTCTGAAGCATTAAAAGGCATTTGAGAATCCAAACATTTCAGCTAGTTTTCCTCAAAACCTCAGTATTTTTAACTATGGGAAAGTATCCCTTTTCTACCTGTTTGTAATGGTAACAGTACGCTTCTTGTTACAATTCTGAGTTAGCACCTATTTCCTCCACTTTAGCTTTCCTGTTTTTCTGATTAAACCTTGGTGTTTCCCATTTCAAGAGTATTTTTTCATATTTTCTTGCTAGTGAAGTGTTTGTGCTTTATTTATTGAAGTGAATCTTTCTTTGTGGTCTTTGATTCTCACATTCCTATTTACCAGTGAAAAATAAATATGCTTTAAAAGTCTTTCTCCCTACTGTTGCTCCAGAGCAGGATAATTTTGATAGATTTGGGTATAGGCCTGGAAATCCAGACTGTGTTTTGGGCCCTGAGACTGCATTATGGGATCTTGGGCAAGTCATTCAAGTTTTCTCAATATACTTATTTGCTTAATCTTTACATTGCTACTGTGTAGTAATTCATCAGTGTGTCTCAAGTTCTTTGAAAATGGAAGCTCTATCATTAATCACCATTAAACATTTACATTTTCATCTACCTACACTTGTGCCTCTGCCGAATGCTTGATTGGTCATGCTCTTCTGACCAGGTTTGAATAAGGGAAATTTCTGGAAATGTTTTCCTTCCCCCAGACATTATTAAGGTTTTGCTGATATTGATAGCATTGCTAACTACATGATATAAGCACGGCTTGGGGGAAATACGGTTGGTGGAAAAATCTAAATCTGTAGTTGTTACTGAAAGATGAAGAGGAAAGACATGAAGACAATTGTACTTAATATGATGTAATAACACTGTTACAGGTTTTGAGCATGATGCAGGGATTGACTATGGGTTGAATCATTTGACCTCTTCTGACTCACAAGGTTGCTGTTAGAACCAGATGACTGATTGAGCGTTGCTAAGGTGAAATAGAGAGAATACGAATTTCGTTATAGGTATGAGAGAAAGGCCATGGATGCCTGCGTCAAGATTCTGCAAGTCCCACTCCCTAGTGGTTCTCCCTCCAAATATGGGAGGTCAGAATATGGAAGGAGCCTGATGTGTTTGGTTGGCACTTAAGGCTTTCTTCCCCAGACTTGAGCGATGGCAAGATTTATCTAGTCTGCAGATGGAGTGGCAGGAAGGAATAGGATGCATTTAACTTAACCCTGGTGCTGAGACTGATTTTGTTTTCCAAAAGACACTGACAAAGACAGAACTTCTAAAAATTTAGTCAAATATATGAATGAATATGAAATTGGCAAATTCTGATTTGTGATAAGGAGACCAAACTTTTCAGCTTTGATGGGGGAACACTTTCCTTTTTGGCAAAAAATTCTATCATTCTTCGTTTAAGCCAGCACTTTGATAAAAGCTTTTCAACTAGTTAAGGTACCAAATCCAGGAACAAAACACTGGAAAACAAGTCTCTATGCAGCCCAGGTAGGATGTTGTGAGGTATGTTGCCTGAGTGACAGAGGAGCCATCCTAGAGCTGATGTGAGTGTGTGGGGCAGAGGGGTATATACCAGCAGATATTATCATCATGTTTTGGCAACATTACTCTGCCCCAGTTATTTGGATAGTCATGAATATAAAGCTAAATGCAGCATCAATAAGTGTGCTTGTACTGCATGTGGAGTACAGTGTTATTTCAAATGAAACTTTGTATCAGGAATGAGCATGGCAAATGTGTGAGGATATTTCTGTTTTCCCATGAGTGCTTCAGTGTATTATTTACTCCTCACCCTGTATACTTTAGGAAGAAATTCCCTACCGTGTTACCTTTGTCTTATTAGGGTTAAACATACACAGTGCAGTAATTCTTTCTCTGGATACGTCATCATTCTGCCCATCTTCTCGTTATACAGTCACCCTTTCAGATTGCTACGTCACACTGTGGCTGCCTACTGCCTCAACCGAGAAGGTTCGGACCAGGA
Source organism: Burhinus oedicnemus (assembly GCA_008921705.1). Lineage (NCBI taxonomy): Eukaryota > Metazoa > Chordata > Aves > Charadriiformes > Burhinidae > Burhinus > Burhinus oedicnemus. The sequence continues at coordinate 631,534 of VFFE01009221.1, read as the reverse complement.
CCATCAGGAACAGCAAAAACCCCGTCTGGAATGAAGCTTTTTGCTATAAGATCGACCGCCGAGTCAAGGTAGTGAAAATAAATGGTTTTCACCATTTTCTGTCTGCAGATAGTTAGTGAATTATGCAAAACTACAGTAAACCAATAAGTGTTTAGCTAGTTTCTGAACACTGGAGGTGTTAAAGATTCCTCAGGAAAAATTCTGGTGTCACATTTCCTTGGTATTGTTCTGTTCCAACTATTTGTTACTTAAACATCTACTATAGTGAAGCAGTGAGAAGCAATTAAATGCCCTGCAGAATATGGCCTTACTATCCCATTCCCGGTCTTGACCAGATACAAGTGAAACCCAAGATAAAGATCACATGAAAATAACAGGAAGATCAGTTAGTTCTAGGTAAGGTGGAAAGGAAATCCTTTAAATTTTCTTTGTGTACCTGTGCCTATTTTATATGCTTAGAGCCAAAGGCTATAAAACCAATGTAGAAACATTTAATACAGTTATTTGTCACAAATGCATGAAAGTTCTGCATGACTTGCCTGTCTTGTTTCATTTCCACAGGCAGACAAGCCTGATTCTTTGTGTACGTATAGTTATTAATGTGAAGTCTAATACTCCCAAATCTCTTTCCCTTTTCTGTTTCTCTTTCTCCTGTTCCCTTCTTCCCCTAAAACTGGAGGGGGAGGGAGGAAAACCTAGTCTTGAGATTTTCCTGCCTTATGGAGCAATTAGATATAGAAAGAAGTCCATGATATTCTTAACCTCCTTTTGCAGAATGTGCTGGAGCTAAAGGTCTGTGATGAAGACACAATCACCAGGGATGACGAACTCTGCACTGTTCTCTTTGACATAGATAAACTCACCGTAGGACGTACGGTTCGAGTGAAGTTTCAGCTGAATCCACAGGTAAGCAATAGAATCAGTGAGAACGAAAGCATATTCTTTCATTCAACCTAAATATATCCTTTTACAGTGTTTTCTTATGGGAAAATTTTTGCTGCTCTTTATAAGAAAGACTTAAAATCCCTGTATGGGTGCTCCATACTAGTTTTTGTAAAGAGCAAATCTCTATGGTAAAAATCTAGGATAGAACCAACTAGAACTAATTATGTGGTGCCTTCATTCTGAATATTTCTGACATGTTTGTTGGCTCTTGGTATGGGTTCTGACACTTTCAACTGTAGTAATATCGATGCAGCTGGTTGTTTTTGTGTTAGGAATTAAAATTTGAAAAATGGCTGTTTTAGCAGAATAGCAGTTCCTACGTCTGCATGCTCATATGGCATCTAGACTTCAAAAAACTAGTTTTAGCAACTACTTTTTCAGTATCGTAAAATTCAATATCTTCTGTTGGCACCACAGTGTCTTTTGCAAATTTTTCTTATGTTCTGGGAATTTTCCTAAGTGCTATTCTACATATATATTTTTTTTATATATATGTAACTTGTGTGATGAAAGCTATGAAGAAAAATAAGTAATATACCTTTCTTTCTTTCCCCCCCCTCTCTTCAGGCACGTGAGGAGCTGGAAGTGGAGTTCACATTGCAGAACACGTGAGTAGAGTCCTAAATTCTATATAAACTGTTGTATTCTGTATAAAAATAGACTGGAAAGCTGGTTCATCTGCGACGTGCTTCTTAAACATACAGTC
>VFFE01009221.1:386409-629679 GCA_008921705.1 Burhinus oedicnemus | reverse complement strand
GGTTTTTTTGGTGTTTTTTTTTAATGGAAAGTTTTTCCTGGGTGTTCTGAACTGTATTTAGCCAATTCATATTTTTCTCTTAAAGGAAAATACTGATCTGGAAATGAAAGTTGAAACTGTTTATGAGCTTTAAAATTTTGGGAGAATTCTTTGTCATGGGAAATTTTATAAAGCTATTTTCATGTGTGTTTATACAGAAATCTAAGAGTTGTTATTATCAATTGTAAGAGAAGGTTTATCACAATGTCATTCATCTAATTTTAAAGGAAGCATGTTGCCTAGTTTCAGCTGAGATGGAATACATATATCTCAACTATATAACTATGTGAAACTACAGACAGTGTAATCCATAACTTTTAAAGTCTGAATAAACATCTTATACTGACTGCAACAGGTTGAGGAGTTGGTGCTCAATCTTTATGATTTTATGTATGTATGTATTCCCTTTGGACTAATCTGTGTTATTGATATACTGTATGAATGTACATCTGCAATTTAATAAAATGTTAAATTATAAGATATCCTTAATGAGACATTGCCTGATTTTTCTGAGGGAAAAATATTTAAGAGTATAAAAATTGGCGTCTGCAGTATATGAACCCATTTCTGCCCCTAGATGGAGAGGTGGAAACACATGTACACTTATAGTGTTATATTAACATCTCATGCTTGTTTTGCAAATCACTTTATAGAGGCAAGTACAATTTCTTCCAATGTTATGGTAATTTTTTGAAAATTGTGGAAATCTAGACAAGTATATTAGTTTTTTAAGTACAAAACCTTGTGTCAAACTGTGTAATGATCAAAACAATCAAGATGGATGTGGCAGCCTCCAGCTCTCCTAAAACTCTGTATGTCATGTATGAGAACTCATTATGTGGCTTACTAAAGTAAGTATGAAAAACCACAGGAGTAAGAGCCTAGCTTCATATTCTACGATGGGTGGATGGAAAACCTTGCAACTCAGCTCGTCATCTAGAACTATGCTTGATAAAAGCTTTAAAGTATTTTTGAGTGAGAATGTTGAAGTCAGAAATGTTGAAGTTGATGGGGGGAAAATGAATAACGTGTTAACTCATAGACTTAATATTTATCTGATTTTCTCACCCATGACATAAATTTTCAATTTTATTTTTCAGTTTGGACTATCCTGATGGCATCATTACTAATGGAGTACTAGTGGTAATGTATATTTCTTACAATCTTTCCTGTGCCTGCATAACAAGTATTCATATTTTTAACTCTGGAAACTTTGAGTTGTGTCCCAACACTAGTGCTATCAGCCACACTGTCCTACTGAGAAAAGGGATCTGTTGTTGGCGCTAAGGATCACGGTTTTCCCATCACTCCAGTCAGTGCCACCTTCTGCAAAGGCACTCTGTGAGGCTGCTGTCAGCATGCATATGCCACCTACTTCCTTCTATAAACTTGAATTTCCTACCCATTATTCCCACATTACCCCCAGAACTATCAGGGGTTAATGAAGAAAGTGATAAACCACTCATAAGAAGAGTCCCATATCTCAGTATGCCAATTTTTTTGAATAGGTCTCATCTTCTTTACTGAATGGTCTCTCCAAGTTGAAGCAGCTCATGAGTTGTTGTTCCTCCTTACTTTCAAACTCTGGAAAAATACCATGTCGCTATTGCCCTCGTGTTATCTGAAGACATAGTAATAGATAATAATTGTGTTGCTCATTGATGAACTAGAGGAGTTGGTTGCGAAGAGTATGAATCACTTGCAATGACATTTACACTTCTTTCAGTCGTCATTTATCCTCTCTTGCCACAGGCACGCGAGATTTCCTGTTTGGAGGTTAGAGTGGATACGGGGAAGTTGCAACAGCAATCCACAAGTGAGGTTATTGCTTCATTAACCTATTGTTTTTGTGTTGTGATTCAGTCATTATAAAGATGTTGAAAAATTAATAATCTGTTGTGCTTGTTACTTTAGCCATTTCATATACTACTTAGTTTCGCCATGCCCCATCTTGCAGAAAGATTGTATCTGTCAAAATTCAAGTTAGTCAAGTATTTAGTTCCAAGGCAAATCTTAAATTGATGCAAAAATATAGCCATATATACTAGTATTAAAAACTTGGAAAAAATTATATTAGTTCTCTTTTTTTATTGCTTGTTCAAGATGAAAATTTCTAACTAAGTTGGATCTTCTTTTAAAATTATCTTATAATTAAAATGTAAAAATCTTATCCTGTATGTTTAATTTGGGTTTGAGTATGTACAAAGTTTCTGCACATTCAGGGCTCTGAAAGAGGTTTGGGGTTTTTTTGGTTGCTTGAGCAAAAGTAATAAACTTAAGCTCTTAAGTTTAAATGTAAAATTTTATAAAAAGGGTCTGCACAAAAAGGAAACCATCACCAAATCAGGACTGCCTGTAAAATGTAACTCTAATAAACATAGCAGGACTCTTCACTAGTCTTTAAGTTCATTCAAATAAACAATAGCTTGTGTAAAGCTGCTCATGGGGCAAATCTCAAAAAATCATGGCTGTTTCGAGAAAATTCCTGAATGGAAAATTGACCTTTATGAAGAAAATGGTAGCAATGGCTGAGTTGCATTATAGGAAGGGTCAGACTGAAATGTAACATGGGGAGGAAAGGTTAGTGACCTAAAATTATATGCCTCTTGGCCCTGATCTTGCAAGAGAACAGCATATGATCTCTCTGTAAATGTAAAGGTTTTTCCGTACAAGGAGCACAGCCTTTGGGTTGACAGGTTGTTTCAGTTTTGGTGACATGAGGGCACATGTCAAGTAGTCTGTTTGATTTCTGGGTTTGAATCATTTGACTGTTGTAGCGGACACAACATACAATAAAATGGACATGATGAACCAGAACAGACTGACATCAAATAAATGACTCTCTTATTTAATGTGATTAATCCAAAAGGCCTTTAAACTGACACTCCTTTAAATCTAAATCTTGGTTTTATTTATTCATGGAAAGCTGCTACCAAATAGCATACTACAGTATTTCAAAAATATGTGATTTCTCTATATTAATGGTCTATACAGATCCACCAAGATGTTTTATGCCGGTTTTCAATCTGTTTTGGCCACCCAAAGTCTGATTAATCATCGTGGTGTAAGGAGAATGAGACAGAAAGCATACAGAGTAGAAGCGGGTTTTATTTATTAATTATGTGTGTTTGCTTGGAGTAGTTAAAATTTTCTTTGTTCCTTGCCCCTACATTTAGATCAGGAGCTTACATTTACAGTGAAAGGATCCCATGAAGGAAGCCAGAAGATTTTGCTGGACTCTGACCCCAGCCTTAGGATCATCATATTTCACTGTGTTATAAATGAGCAGACAAGACTGGATATCCTATTGCCAGAAGAGGTACGTTCCCCTTCTGTATGTTATTGTTAACCTCAATGAAGTTAGAAGAAATTAACGTAACCAGTGAACTGAACTCGACCTCTTAGCAGGAGGAATTCTAGAGATGACAAACCTTTCATGTGCGCATCCCTAACGCTTTTTATGTTGTTTCAGTTGGCAGATAAAAATGAAACAGAGAAATCCGGGGTCCTTTCCTTCCCTCTGAATTCACTCCCTTTGCAGAAGGAAATAATAGTAGAAGAGGTAAGTGCTGTGAAGCTTTTGAAAGAAATATTTTCAAAATGTGATTAATACTGTCGTGCTAGAAATGAAGTTACCAAGTGAACAAAGTCACTGTGTAAAATTGTACATCTGTTTATTGAAAATGTTAAAAAAAAAAGATTGTCATATTCACTTTTAAGGAAGCAGGTGTTAACAATAATTATAATAATAGGAAAATCAGTGCAAACCTGCATGTTAAATCTAGAATTAAGTGGTTTCAAGGAACAAAAATCACTGTCATATGCACATGCATTCCAAAATTTCTTTTTGGTTATTGGGGTAATTTCAGAATGGTTAGTTTTAAAAAATACAATCCAGAATATGAGCTTAATTCAGATCTTAACTTGTCTAATATTGATATTAAGAGTGCTTTTGCATGTATTTTTTTCTTTTTTTTTTTTAATAAGGCAACTTGTCTCATTCTTGTTGCTCCTTCTAAGTGTGCACATTGTGAGCTGGTGTAACACTAATTGCCTCAGACAGACAGGCTTGTTAGATAAGAGAGGATTTGATTTCAGAGCAGGGAGTGAGATTTTGGTTAATTGTACCAAAATAATGTCCCTAGCCATATGTATTCTTATTTGAGAACCTTCTCTCATACTGAATAAGCCTTGCCTGAGCTTGAGGGAAAGAAACGTTTTAATATTTGGTGGTAATTAGCTTTGTTTTCTGGATTTCTAGGATCGTTCTTTTCACTTGTGCTTGACAGCAAGAAAATGGTAAGATAGCCTCTTTTTGTCCTATCATCCAGGATTACTGTAAACTAGTTATCTAGGTTTTTTTCTATGATAGGTGGAGAGATGAACACATGCCGCGTGAGTGCTTTGTCCCGTACTCACGTGGTGCCTGAGGTAAGCGCAAGTCTGCTGCAGCTACGGGATCATGCTGTTCAGTGAGAGTTTGAGCCTTGGTAGATTTGCTCAGAGTAAATTAGCCTATTTTATGACTACTATTCTTAGACATGAGTCAAACTGCACTACTCGCATATTAATTTTGTTGCCCATTTATGCTGATAGCCAGATCTGCATAATGATTGAAATAAACCCTATTCCGCTTTAACTTTGCAAGGTCACCGAAACAACCATAGGGCAGCCTGGCTTCTGCCCCTTCTGCTTCACTAAGTGTAAAGGCAGCTCAGATCTGACCAGCTGCACCTCTGCCAGCCCACTCACAGGGACAGTATTGTACCAGTGATAGGCGAAATTGAAGAAAATAAGGTTTTATGACACAGCTGAAAACTTCATATGGTTCACAGCATCCTTACTATTGGGTGATATACGGAAGGGAAGCAAGGTGGATTTTCAAAACATGGGAGCAGTTTGTGTAGGTGAAATTCAGCGCATAGGAAGAAGAGCTACCTGCTCAGTCTTTGCCCATAACAAAATATGTTGAAATGTAAATCTAACAGACAGATTTATAGGGAAAGCAAGAGAAACTTTAATCTACTGCTAAAAAAGTTGTTTGTTTTTATAAGGTCAATCAATTGACCTTATTCCATTTTCAAAATTACCCTGTGATATACCAAATTTACTGGAGAACAGAGGTTATTAACATTAACTTTGAAACATACATGTTTGTGAAATATTGATGAAAGTAATGTTCAGGACAGAATTTGCAGCCACCAGAGGGTGATGTGAACCAGAAGATTTGGTCAATATTGGGTGGTCTTCTCAGTAACAAGTGTATTTGTGTTGTTGAAGGCACGAAACGTTAGCTGTCATTTGATTGGATTTGTACCTTTTCTTCTGCAAATTGTTTGGTTTGTGCTTCACATTTCACAGGGAAGAAAATTAAATGTGGTTGCCCATGTGGAAAAAATTATGGACATTTGTAATATTTGCAAGATGAAGCTTGCAAATGCTTATCTAGAAATCTGTTCATCACACAGGTGAAAAGCTGGATTTCACAGGACAGAGGCTGAGCAGGGGGTGATGCTGCAGGACTTGCTCTGCAGTTCAAGCTCCGTCACACAGCTCATTAAGACCTTCACTTTAAATACCGTTAGTGAGCTGTCAAATCCTGAGAATAGGTGATGGTGGCATCACTTGAGTTTTCCAGGATGTCACGGTGACAGAAAGAAGTGGATACAGAAAAAAATTACTCCTGAAATTACCCCTTTTGGTGATCTTTCCCTGGCTTGGGTGTCTTGTCTTTGTGCCTGTGTTCACAAGAAGTCTCAAGGACCTTGGAAACTCCTCTTCATCCTCCCTACTACTCCTTGCTGTCAATAGAAATGCTCCTTTTTCTTCTTTTCCTTGATCAATATGCAGACTTGGAAATAGCTTGTTTTACGGATGATTTGTGGAGTTTTCTGACTACCTGTCCTACGGGTCTTGAAATCAGCTATAAATGACATGTACATTGATTTGTCCCATTGTCTATTCCAGCTCAGGAGACCTGGATGTGCGCTTGGGGTTTAGTCTGTGCACGGAAGAGCAGGAATTCCTGCGGAAAAGGAAGAAATACGTCGCTGCTGCTCTGAAAAAGATTCTTCATTTGGAGGAGGATCTGAAAGAGCACGAGGCAAGCCAATACAGGCCTGGTAGCAACTCCTCTCTGGGGATCAGGGCCTGGCTCACAAATTGAAACCACAAATAAAAAAACAGCTTAATTAATCCTGCTGTTCTGGGGCAGGCCTGGCCACCTAAGGCAAGAGACGAGCCAGAGAAGAAGTAGCTGGTTGATACAGCAGGGGAAGGCAGGATGATGCCTTTACAGCCCCCAAAACTTCTCAACAGCTCCTCAGTTTAACCCATTCCTGTTTATTCTTGATATTGCTCATGGGTTTCGGGAGGTAAAAAATTATAGTGGGCAGACATGGAATAGCTGGGAGATGCTGCCTGGGAAACAGTGTGTCTTAGCTCAGTAATAGAGACAAGGTGGTGGTCATGGCATTTATAGAGGATTTTGAGGGGAGGAAGTGAAAATTTTCACACAGACATCTGAATAAAAATAATTTGGGTGGTTCTGCAGCAGAAAAAGTGTATTGTTGGGAAATCCGACTACTAGACTAAAACTATCAAACTGGAAAATAAGAGTGACTCTTACAACATCGTTGAGTTGTATAGATGAAATAGCTGATTAAAAGTGTAGCTTTTTTACTGTAGCTCCTACTTGTGCCTCCATAATTCAGTCATAAGTTTTATAAGTGCTTATGTCTAGCTGGGTTGTTGAAAATCAGAAAAGTACAGGCATACCGACAACAAGAATCCTCTTCAGCTGACAATTAAAAGAAATAGTACTGTGGATAGAGTACGGATTTAAAAAAAAAAACATGTTTCAGATTTCAGAGCAGAGAACGATATAGGAAGTAAAGTTTTCAAGAAAACTGGAAAGAACATTTTTACATAGCTGTCTAAGAGTTTCCTGACACACAGAAAAGTGTTTGAGGTGGTAAAACCAAAGCTGTTTTTTGAAAAGTTCTAATTAGTCTGGCTCTACTATTTATGTATTTAACACCAAAATTATGAAAAAAAATCCCCTCTCCCTTGTTAACTGACTTAGTATTTTTTTTCTCTTCAATATATCATTAGAATTTTAATTCATAATGAAAAGATTAATAAAGTTAAAACCCAAAATATGACATTTTGAAATTATTCTAATTTTAGTTAAGATGATCAGTTTTCTCCTTGCTATCATTTTAAGTTCTTATTGAGTTTAGGGTAGGAAGAACATCTCTTTTTCTTCTTTTTTTTTTAAAATTTCATAGAATGGGAGAAACATTTTCTTCCAGCTCTATTTATTGACTTTAGAACAGCAGATCGCTTGATGAAATTACAAGCTATTATTTAAAAGGTATTAATAGACATTTTCCATAGTGCATGTAGGCATCCACACAACTCAAGATACTAACGGAAGCAAAGGGTGTAGTTCATCAGGAAAAGACCAAGAGAAGAATAGTCTGTCTCTTAAACTACATTCGGACCTTGGAGCTTGCGGGGGGAAGCCCTATCGATGATTGTGCTTCAGGACATAAAGTAATTAGTGGCCTAAGGCCAGGAAGGCTTTGGCTATTGTGCAGTCTGGCTGATTACAGGGTGCTGTGCGTTCTTCTGGGACACTGGTCATTGTTAGAGGCAGAATCATGGGTCCCTAATCTGCTCTAGCATGGTAAATCCTGTATTTTTGTGATGGCTTCTAATAATACACTTTGAGAAGAATTCCAGGGTGATGAGGTTGATTTCCAATTATATATTAAGTAAACAGCCTCCCACCCACCTGATCTGAGTGGGTAAGATAAAAGCTTTCTCTCTCCCATCAGTCAGGTGGTGGCAACAGAAGCCTTTTGCAAGCATCATGTCCTTTTTACAGGAAGCAACGTCACTGCTTGTATCAGTGCCTGTAACCTGTTATCTGATTTCTGCGGTAAGAAGGATTGCTCGTCTCTAACACATGCATGGCTTTCGCTCCTTCTGCCTTGCTGTGTTGAACAGGTGCCAGTGGTGGCCATCACGACAACTGGAGGAGGGACGAGGTCGCTGACAGCAATGTACGGCAGCCTGCTGGGTCTCCAGAAGCTCAATCTGTTAGACTGCATTTCCTACATCGGTGGTTTATCGGGTACCACATGGTGAGAATGACCCAAACAAGGTTTATGTTTGCACTCTCCTTGCTTAATACTGTTGACTATTTATACAGCATCATCAGCTTATATGGCACTTAGTAAATGAAAAGCATTTCCGTTTTCCCCACAATCTCCTCTGTGTCCACTTAGAGCAAAGAAACAAAACATACCGAATAAGAGATCAATTGTCACTTTCATCAGCTGCTTTTGTCACCACATTGACACAGTCTATGCCTGATATTTTCATGTAAATGCTGTATTACCTTTTCATATTTTATTAATTATACCTTAGACTGAATACAACGAATTTGACTTTAGACTGGAAATTGAAGAAAGATGGGAAGAAGAATTTATGCCTGCCATTTGCTGGTTATTCTCACTTCCATTTTGGATTTAGAGTGCATCTGCCTCTGGTAAAAGGTGTATTTGGGGCTAGTGGAATTAATACTGTCACAGACAGTCCAACACATGACGCCAAGTTACTGAAAGCTTGGAGGTTTTGTTTGCTCTTGAAATGAGTATTTCAGGTGTGTTTAATTTTCAGTTGTGAACTTCATATGAATTGAGAAACAGGCAAACAGGTTGCACAAATGTTCTTTGAAGCCAAACATTAGTTCTCTTTCATTATTTTCTTCTAATGTTTCTTCAGGACAATGGCAAACTTATATGAAGATGCTAATTGGTCACAAAAATACCTGGAGGATGCAATCAAGGAAGCTCGCAAGCAAGTAACCAAATCCAAGATCTGCTGCTTTTCTTTAGATTGTCTTAAGTACTATTATAATGACCTGATGGAGAGGACTAAAGAAGGACGTAACACTTCTTTCATAGACCTCTGGGGGCTTGTCATTGAATCCATGCTACACGATAAGGTATTAATCCTTATTAACAGACACCGTCTCCCACAGCATCCTCATAGTGTGGGTTGGATGAATGGACAGTGGGGTGGATTGAAAACTGGCTGGCAGATAGAGCTCAGAGGGTTGTGGTTAGTGGCACAGAGTCTAGTTGGAGGTCTGTAACAAGTGGTGTTACCCAGGGGTCAGTACTGGGTCCAGTCCTGTTCAACATATTCATCAATGACCTGGATGAAGGGATAGAGTGTACCATCAGCAAGTTTGCTGATGACACTAAACTGGGAGGGGTGGCTGACACACCGCAAGGCTGTGCTGCCATTCAGCATGAGCTGGACAGGCTGGAGAGTTGGGCAGAGAGAAACCTCATGAAGTTCAACAAGGGCAAGCGTAGGGTCCTGCACCTGGGGAGGAATAACCCCATGCACCAGTACAGGTTAGGGGCTGACCTACTGGACAGCAGCTCTGTGGAAAGGGACCTGGGTGTCCTGGTGGACACCAGGATGACCATGAGCCAGCAATGTGCCCTTGTGGCCAAGAAGGCCATAGGCATCCTGGGGTGCATCAAGAAGAGTGTGGCAACCAGGTCGCAGGAGGTTATCGTCCCCCCCTACTCTGCCCTGGTGAGGCTGCATCTGGAGTACTGTGTCCAGTTCCGGGCTCCCCAGTTCAAGAAGGACAGGGAACTGCTGGAAAGGGTACAGCAAAGGGCTACAAAGATGATTAGGGGGCTGGAACATCTTCCTTCTGAGGAAAGGCTGAGGGACTTGGGTCTTTTTAGTCTGGAGAAGAGAAGACTGAAGGGGGATCTCATCAATGCTTATAAATACTTCAAGGGAATGTGCCAGGAGGATGGGACCAGTCTTTTTTCAGTGGTGCCCAGTGACAGGACGAGAGGTAACAGGCACAAACCTGAATGTAGGAAGTTCCATCTAAACATGAGGAGGAACGTCTTTACTTTGAGGGTGGCAGAGCACTGGAACAGGCTGCCCAGAGAGGTGGTGGAGTCGCCGACTCTGGAGACATTCCAAACCCACCTGGACGCCATCCTGTGCAACCTGGTCTAGGTGAAGCTGCTCTGGCAGGGGGGTTGGACTAGATGATCTCCAGAGGTCCCTTCCAACCCCTGTGATTCTGTGAAACCTGATGAACTTCTATAGCTATAAAGGAGAAGAAAATAAATGCTGGGATGCCATTCAGTGCTACTAATGCAAATAATTAGTTTAGTGGGTGATTAATTTCTGTATATTCAGATCCATTATTAAAACACTACCCTTGTTTTAAAGTGTGGTTGACCTTGAACTGAAGGACCCATGGCATTGCAGTCAAAGGTGTTGCTTCTTCTTAAAGAAAGAAAAATCCTGAGAAAAAATTATTTTGAAATGTAAGCTAATCACTTTGGACATGAAATATTCTGAGTAGAAGAGACACTTAAAAATTTGAAATAATTTACGTCACTAGCATAAATAAATATATGCATTTATAAAAAGACTTAGTTATAGACTGCATACAGAGATGATTCAAATAGCAGGAAAGACCATTCTGTAAATATGTTATCAAGTTTTAAGAAAGAGTGATAGAAATTTTGGTACTTTAAAAATAGTATAACTTAAGTAGTTTCCTTCCAGTTTGTGTTTATACAAGGAAGTTTTAAACTGTCATGTACAACAGAATATATTGTTGCCTATAAATATACTTGCAAAATATATTAAAATATGATAGACTCTGTTCCCTGAGATCCAGCCAAGGAAAGTACTTTACCTTTTACTTAGCCACGTATTTCTTCCTGGGAGTGTTTTTTTTCCTTGCTGAATCTACAGTCAACATCTTTGCATATCTCAAAATCCAAGAACCCATATAGGGTGCGGCTGTTGCTTATGGGATACTTGCCAAGTTCAGAGTATGCCATGGCAGATATTTCTGCATAATTTGGTGAGCTGAGAATGGGAAGGAGAACCTGGATAAAGCTCATAATTCACACTATATTTTTTCAAATCCAAGTAGTTTTTCACAAGCAAGTAGTTTTTTCACTTCATTCCATTAACCTTTTTTAATCAAAACCAGAAAGATGAGCATAGACTCTCAGACCAACGGCAGGCTGTGGATAATGGTCAGAACCCGTTGCCCATCTATGTGGCCATCAACCTCAAGTCCAGCTATAGTGCTCAGGCGTTCAGAGGTAATGGTTATGATCCAGATTTCTTAACACCTTTATAATTTAAGTAATCTGAACTAAGACTAAATGCATGTAATCGACTTTAATAATACAACAGTCCTTCATTCTAATGGCAGAAAAACCCATCTAAAATTTCACATAATACTGACTAACACTTAAAAATAAAAAATGCAAACATGTTTAGTCTTTAGAATTTGAGTTCTCTGCATTACCAGAAGCAAAAATGTATTTATACCACAGAAGATGCCACAAAGGCCTTGCAATGGAACGAATTCTTATGATGGTTCCATGTGGTCTTATTTGGAACAATTAAATGGAAAACTTTGAATTTTTGAGTCCAGTGGGAGGAAAATCGTTATTTTCTCTAGTATTAATTTTCACAGTGTTTGTTTAATATGAGCAGCTGAGTACACGGCACCAGGTAAATGCTAAGCTCTCTGTCACTGGTGCCCTTAAGGGAACAAGTTACAACTGAGCAATACCTGCTTTTGGGTAAGATTATCTGCACAGAACGCTTATGGTTTCACTCAGACCACAGCTTTTCTGCTGGACATTGCTGTATCAAAAGACATATATTCTTTCAGGGCAATAGTATTGCTATAGCTAGTGAACAGCATATTATGAACTAGCTAGTGTCTTTCTCATGAATTGTTTGTGCTCTCTAACACTCTTCTGTTTAGCGACAGTTAACACATTATTGCCTTTTCATGATCTGGCTGCTGTCGCCGTAGAGTGGCTGGAGTTCACTCCTTATGAAGTCGGTCTCCTGAAATATGGAGCGTCTATTCGTGCAGAACATTTTGGAAGTGAATTCTTTATGGGAAGGCTGGTGAAGAGGCTCTCAGAGACTCGGATCTGCTACATGCAAGGTGACTACTGCCTAGATGGAAAGGTGGCCTAGTCCAAGAGGCAGCTGGTGTGAGTGAGCATGTGATGTGTGGTGGACAGCCCTGGGAAGACACCAGCAAACAGGTCAAACAGGTGTGAGTTTGCATTAGCAAGGACATACTTAGGAAGTATACCCACGAAGATATCCATCCAGACAGAAAGGAAGTATCCAAGGGGAAGGACTGAAGGTATGTATCAATTAAAATTCTTCCAAGACTACTCCATCAATCAGTTTCTATTCTTTCTTTCACATTACAGGCATGTGGAGTAGTATATTTTCCATAGATGTGATGTATGTCTGGAATTTGGCTACTGATTCAGAGGACTTCTGGTGTAGATGGACCAGAGACAGAGTAAAAGATATTGGTGAGATGTTTTGTGGGTTTGTTTTTTTTTTTTTTTTTTTTTTTTTTTACCACCAGTATACATTGCTTATATTCTGTGCAGAGATCTGATGCCTAAAGAGATGCTGTGAAATTCAGGGAGAGAGAGAAGGAAAGCAATGTAGAGATGTCAGCTAAGAAATTCTTCTGACCGATTTTGAAGAATTAAACCATGCTTCTTTGGCAAAACTATGCCTTTTTCTAAAGGACATGCAGACACAAAACCAGTCTCCAGCAGACATGTAAAAATAATGTTGTGTTAAGAACACATCTTAAGATTGTTAAGTTAGGATGTGATCCTCCTTGGCCGCTAATACTGTCAGTAGAGAAAATATCTCTTGCAGAGAGCTGTTTTCTCCACTGAACTGCCCATGGAGAAAGCTCGCTCTTGCTGTTAATTGTACAGGGAACCTGGAGTGACTGGCCTCCTAACTTAGCTAATGTTTGCAGCTGGTGGATACTGACATGCTTTCTGAAAGTGTCCTGTTCAAAGGCCAATGTTGTCCTCCTGTTTGTTTTGGGACGTGGCTCTCCCCTGCACCACACGCTGCAATACAGGTGGGCATCACTGAGGACGCCTGGAGTGGGAGGTGATACTTACTGTCTGGCAGCTTGCTGCCTGCAGGTAGCTGTCATTTAATTCACTGTCTCATGCTGAGTTTTATTTGGTAACGTAGACCTTAAAGGCTTATAACTGTGTTTGATTTACCTTCAGGGTGGGGGATGGTGGCAATTTTGTTTATAAGATACTCCATTTTTTTAAAATATTGATAATTTCAGAAAACTGTCCTAAACTCACAACTTCTTCTTTTCTTCTTGCAGCGGAAGAGCCCTTTCTGTCCATGAATCCCTATGAGGTAGACACATGTCTGTTCACTCCCTCGAGCGCCCTCTCCTCTGCTCTGCGAGATGTCTTAACAGGACGCCCAACAATTGCACAGTATCCCAATTTTATCAGAGGCTTCCAGATGCATAGCAAGTACCTGGAGAGTGAAGGATTTTCTACCTGGAAAGGCACAGTAACGCAGCATGTTTTTCAGTAACATTTTGAGGAGGTTTAGGCTTGTGAATTCATTTAGGACTTCCAACAAGGAGGAAGAAACAAGGCTCACTTCTTCTGAAATTCCAATTCTCCCTTCCACAAATGGAAGATATGGAAGCCAGATTTGAACAGCATTTCATTTTTTTGGGGGGTTGAGGGGTGAAATTGAATTTAGTTGTCTGGGAATGGTGTTCCAGTGGACAAGGTCAGCTCAGCCTGAGGCGGCAGGAGGGATCTCCCCTTTAGGACCAAAGCTGCCTGAGGTGTCCAGGAAGGAAGGAAAGAAAAAGCTGTAGTGTGTCACTCCTGTAGATCAGTGCTGCTAGTGAGTCAAAGGAAGGCAGGGAAAATGGGGGGCAAAAATCTCCATTCTTCCCTCTTTAACTTTCTGCAGTGGAAGAGTCAATCTTGGTTTTTATTTGTTGTAATGAGAAATGTTTGTGTTTCAGACACAGTGATAGACTCCTTCCCAAATAAACTGATGGAAACAGCAGACGATGAGCTCTCCCTGGTTGATACTGGTTTTTTCATCAATACCAGCTACCCACCACTTTTGAAATCAAAAAGGGAGGTGGATGTCATCCTGCATTTAAATTACAGTGGAGGGTCCCAGACACTGGTAAGAAAAGCCATCATATCTGCGATCTTTTTCCTTCATGGTCTTTTGGTCTCTAGCACTCGTCAGTTAAACCAACTAACTTTCCAGTACTAGAATGGGAATTAGATGATTATTATATGATTTATTATTTAGATTAGTAGGTGATTTATTTCTCACTAGCTAAGAAGGGTATTAGAACACAGTGATGGATACAAGGATTTTAAAATCATCAAGGTCTTCACTGCAGTGTATCCAAGAGCTTTTGAAGAGCTGACTGAGGAGTGTTCTGGAACTCTGATACTGATTTTGGTTATCCTTGAACTGAGCAAGTTAGAGAGGCAATAGAAAGTCCTGACAATATTTTGGCAGATTAAATGGGAAAACCTATGTGTCTCTGGGCTTGTTTATCTCCTCTCAGTCTTAGGGAAATGTACTGGCTGATGATGGACTTGATTAATAATGAAAAATAATATAATTAGTGCTGCATACATTAGGAGAATAATACAAAAATAAACATAGGCTTGTAGTAAATATAACTGTTAAAGTGCTGGGTTTTTTTATGAGGTCATAAGGTATGTTGATAAATGTATCTGTTAATAGGGAGTAATTATCAAACAATCACAAACCATGCAGAGGACAGAAAGATTGGGAAAGTTGTAAATAATGAAGAAGTCAAGACAATGACGCAGAATAACATGGACTGATCTGTTCCTTCTACATTCTTGCAGTTTCTTTGCCTTCCCCTTCTGAACCTGTTTCATCAGAATTATAAAATCAGTCCTCTGGCTTTTGGTTCCATTTGCAGGCTGAAAGAAAGTGACTGTTTTCTTGTTTTGCCTAAAGGAATACAGATTATAAAATAATCTGCACTGTCTGGTGTGGTTATGGCTGTTTCCATCTGAAACTTAACATCTTCCCAGAGGAAGATTCAAGCCTTAGAATATTCATGTTAGCTGCTGGAGTTTAAAAAATCCAGGTGTTTGGATCTTTTTTGAGTTTTGATTCTTTGTACTAATTTTATTTATTTTATTCATTCATCCAGCCTCTGGATCAGATTGCAAAGTACATCTCGGGGCAAGGAATCCCATTTCCCAAAATTGAGATAAGTGAGGAAGACAGGGAAAACTTGAAGGAGTGCTATGTGTTTGAAGAGGCTGACAGTCCACAAGCTCCAACAGTGCTCTTTTTCCCACTAGTAAATGACACCTTCAAGAAATATAAAGCTCCTGGTGAGTCATCTGTGGCTAGCAATTTTAATAAAAAGTCGCTTGCCTGGTGTGTCCTCTCTATTTCCTATCTAACGTCTCACTGTCATCTCTGACCTTCTTTCCAATGCCAGCATTATCAGTCTCATCACTGACAAAAATATCTGGTGTGTGTCAGTGCATTTGAACTGTGAGAACTCCAGAAGCTTTCCTAATACATTTGAGATGAAAATAGGCATTTACTCCACAGGCCTTACTGGAGATAGTAGGAAGTTAAAACTCCCAAAATACATACAGCAAGGGTGGCAGGTCCTCAACACCAGTTGTTATACTCTACAAACATGCATTTGTTATGTACCACTGCTTGCAAACAAAGATGGAGACAAAACTTTCTGGGGGTTTTGGTGGTAGCCCTTTCATCTGGGTTTTGTTCACATATTTAAAAGTAATGTCCCAGATTGAGGACTGAGTGGACATAGCTCTTTGTTTTTAATATGAACTATGTCCTCTGCCTAAGAACCGTGGTTTCTCCTGAACTTTCAGTGAGAGGGTTGTTATTTCATCCAGTACAAGAACATCTTGTTTTCCTTTCACTTGCACTTTTCTAGTTTGGGTAACAAAGACTTTATGCTGTCTGACAAGTGGTCTACAAGTGCTGCTGCTGATAATCAGTGTTGTCATTCCCAGCTGTTTGAGTTTACATCATTTTTGAACAGAGGCTTTACCCATAGGCTGAAGAATATGGTGCTACTAGACTGGCAAATTGTATCTTTCCCTCCAAATCTCCCTTTTCTACCTATAATTACTTAAATGACTGATATGAGCCACGTACTGCAAGAAAACCTTATTGGTGCATCTCCTTGTGGTTTGTGCCTTAGGTGTGGAAAGGACTTCTGAAGAGATGGCTGAAGGCAAAGTTGATGTCTCCAGTATCCTCTCCCCATTTACAACAAGGGAGGTGTGTTTCAGTGAAGAGAATTTTGACAAACTGGTGAAACTGACTGATTACAACATCCTAAATAACGAGAAGTTGATAATTCGGGCCTTGCGCTTGGCAGTGGCACGGAGGAAGCAGCAGAATTATTAGTCACTGCCTGCTAGCTTTAACCTTCCACGTGGTATTTCTTGGATTGTCTATTATCTGGTGAGATTGAGATGTGTGATGCTTGGCAGTGTTACTTGCAGTAGAAATCACATCATCCTGAGGACGTGCTGGACTCCATCCAATGCATCCTATTTATGTGGCTGTTCAGATGAACAGATTAGAATTTATCATTGGTTTAATCCAAAACAAACTTCAAAGCAGCAAATTTGTAATTAGTTTTGTTACCTTGCTACTTTACCAATTGTTACATATATTCCGTATAAATTAATATAGTGTTGTGTAAGATAATAATGAAATATGTAGCACATTAAAATGTGAATAAAACCAGTATTTATATGTTTCCTTTCTGTTTGGTGGAATAGAGATCACTTGAACTGGAATTTCTCTGGTAAATAGCTAATCCATTGTGTTGGTCTTGCTTATCTTAGTTATTGACACACTGAAAGTTGTCATCTCTGATTTGATTGTCTGTCCGCTATGATGTTTTTATTTAACAGGCTTTCTTCACTAATCTTTGAAAATAAGTTTCTTAAGTTACTATCATTGTTGTAAAAATCTATACAGTTTTCACCATCAATAAAAAATACCCCTGAATTAGGTCATCTTTGTTTCGCATGGTCAAATCAATCCTCTGAGCTGCTATTCACAGAACCACATATATTCAGCCTAAGTAGTAGCCATGTTACCCAACTTTCCTTTCATTTTCTCTTGGAGTTGCTGCTGACCGTCCTGTCTCATGCATTATCACCTGCCTTGACTGTTCCTGAAAGCTTACCTTGCAATTTCTCCCAGTGTTTCATAAGATGGGAAGTGGCTGCTAGCTGTTTACATAGAGTACAGCAATGCAAGAGGGCCTTTTGAGCTCCCTTCCAGCTGTGTTTCTTGCAGCTGTTCAACACTTTCCTGCAAATGGTCTTTTTGCAGGGGTTCTCCTGAGACAGTGGTTCTCATCACCAAAAATCCTAGAGGTCTTCCAGGGGAAGGTAGCTGTCAAAGGCTCTCTTCTTGCAGCTCTGCAACAGGCAGATCACAAGCTCAGTCTTCCACAAGAGCAGCCCTGCACCGTGGAGCTGTGATACACAAAGAGGCTGGTCATAGCAGCTCAGAAAGTGCCTGGAAATATCTTCTCTTTGATAATAAAAGGCTCCTACTGTTGCAATGAACTTCAGACTGAGTCACCAGGGCAGAATTGGTGTTGAGATCAGAGTCTTGATTATGCTCAGAAGTGACAAATTTGTTTGTATGGAACGAAGTTCTAGGAAATGGATGGGAGAAAAAGATTTCTCTCCTGTGGAAAAACACTGATGGTGCAACCTAGAGAAATTCAGGTGGTGGAAGAGGAGGAGTGGGCTATGTTTTTCACTTATAAGTGTGTCCATTGTGTTTATGCACCTGAAACACTTGAAAGGGCACTGTATAACCCTGTTTCCAGGTACAGTATTGCACGTCTAAATCTGGATTATTGGCTGTCTATGTGTGAGGCAACTGTAACTGTGGTTCAGCTCCAGAACAGTAGAATATCAGCCCATGGGATCCTTCTGGGTCTTTTCCAGAGATATCTTTGGGTTTACTGCCATGGTTTCTAGACCTTTTTGCTGGAAATGAAACAGAGCAGGATGAAAGCTGTTTTGGTCTGTTTTACAGGGGAAACTTACTCAACAACAGGATGGGAAAAAAACAGATATGTGCATGACACAGCCTGAGCCTGATTAACCCTGCTTTTCATCAGGGCTAATTAATCCATCTTCTAACGATGACTAATTACTGTACTGACATAGCTGTGCTGCATCCCAAGTCAGCACTGCTGTATCTCTGTATTGTGTCCTGCTGGCTGATATGAAACCTGCCTTTCCCTCTCTGAGGGAGTTCCTCCAACTCTCGGATCACCCTGTGACTCCTTCCTTCAGCTTCCACAATATTTCAATATCCTTTGTTTGAAACAGGGTGCCAATAGTGATTTTTTACCTTTTTTTTTTTTATTAATTTCCAGATCATTGATAAAAACATGCAGTAGGCTTAAAACTGAGCTGTTTGCAATCTCTTTATGAATACTTCTGTCTGAGGGACTACTCCCTCCTTTGACTGCTGCTTTTTGTGATCTGTTAGTTATCCGTCCTTAATCTGTTTAACATCTGGATGACATTTGTTGCATCTTGTTCTGAAGTTAGTGTCCTCAAATGCCAAATGTTTCATGAAATTCAAATTATATCATGTCTGTGAAGTTATCTTTACCAATCACTTCTCGACTCATTGCAAAGTGAAATGAGATTATTTTGAGTTTGATTTTTCTGTTAAATTTCACAATAGCCAGCATGATGGTTTTTTAAAACATCTCCCATTTTGTTACGTCTTTTACTCACTTTGTGTACTCCTTCATTGAGACAGAGAACACCTCACATGATGCTAGCAGTGCCCTACGCAGTGAAGCCTTATAAATGTGAGGACACAAAGAATAGGTGAGAACATAAAGAATAATTGATACGAATTTCAACATTAATTTCACTCTCCCAAATATATCCTCTTTGAAGTTATTCAGTGAAGAACCTTAATTCAGGTGAACAGAGTAAAAAAAAAAAAAAGTGAGAAAGTGAGCTTCTGAAGCTTTGACTTTAGAATGGAAACTCTTACAGTTTCAACAGGTGATTGTGGCATTGTTACGTGCAGTATTTGTCCTGCAATAACTGCTTGGCTGAAAGACAACTTGCTGCCTGAGCCGAGCAAAATGGAAGGCAAGATGGGCATGAAAAAATTCTTTCCAATGTGTCTTAAGCAAAGACCCACCTACTCCCTATTGGCAGTAAAAAGCTACAAAAAGTATGTTCCTTGCACAATGGTTTGTTTGGATGTCCTTGGCCACAGAAGTACTTGTTGCCCACTCCTGGGCAGCCAGACGGACCCTGGCTGGCACCAGCTACCTCCACGCAAGGGGCTGCAGTTTGACAGCCCTCCAGTGTGCAAAAGCACTGTGGCCTCCTCAAGAAGTGACGGGGATGCTCACAAGTATAAAACATTTTCTCAGTGCGAAGGCAAGATCCCTTTCAGGTCTCAATGTCGCTCTAGCTACAGCTGCAAAGACCATCCTTCTGCAGTGCCGGAGCCTGGGTGTCTGCGCCTGGGTGCAGGTGTGCAGCAGGCACTCACCTCCCCGGGCAGTGAGGAGGAAGAGGAGGAGTTGGGGATTGCTCAAGTGGTGGTGCAGGGTGAGGCAGCGCTGAGTCAGGCACTAACACACCTGCCTGCCTGCTCCCGGCAGCTTAAAGCACGAGAAGCTGCCTGGCCGAGACTCCTCCGAACCCATCCGCTGCCACGTTTCGCACCTGGCTCGGAGGCAGGAAAGAGCACAATGGGGCTGTTCTACAGTAAAAGCCAGGTAAGAAAAGGAAAAAGGAGGCTCTGTGATGAGCTGTGCAGGCAGCCCCTTGGTGGCAGAGGGGACTTGTTGGGCGAGGTGATGTTCCACCTCCTGTATCTTCAGCTCTGAGGTTTCTTCTTCAGCCCCAAATTTGGGAGCAAAGTGCGGCTTCTGCCTGGATTTTGCACCTACTTTCTGTTTTGGCCTTCAGGAATGCAAGGACTTTAATGCTGCAGTAATTTAACTATTTTGAAAATCCCCAATTAATTAAAGATATCTTTTTTTTTTTACATTGGTGTTGACCTTTGCTTCCATCCAATTCAGCTAGGCAAAACAAGCCACTGAGGAAAAATAGGGAGGTATCCATAACGTCTATGAGTGCATGAGGAAAGCCAGGAAACTAATATTATGTGAGGTGTTAAATACAGCTCTCAAACATTATGGGAATTTTTGGGCATAAGGGAATGAATGGTGACACATTGTTGTATATTGATCTACGTTTGTTGTACGGATATTCCCTGCTCTATAGGTAGTGTGCATGAACTGTCTCTTATATGCATTTGTTGCATCACTACATAGTTTTGCTCTTTTGTTTTTGCTCCTCTGGCTTGTTGTGTTTTTTGGTTTGTGGTTTTAAGCGTTTTTTTGAGATTTTTTGGTTGGATTTGGTTTTTTGTTTTTTTGGGGTTTTTTTTGTCATTTAGACCATTGAATATGAAGTTTTTCCTCCTTTTATTCCTTCAAAATAGACAGTTATCTAGGGAACAAAGTATCTCACCTTCAGCCCCTATACTTTTGATTAAGTACCATGTTTGATCCTTGCTTAGGATGAGTGAGGATGACAAAATCAAATCAGTTTCCTGGCAGGTTTGCTAAATGTCTTTTGATAACCAGTTAGGTTTAGGTGTTTTCCCAAGATTTTCATTGATACTTTCCTGAGAATTTTGCTTAAAGGAAGATCGAATCAGCTGGATTATTCAGAGAGAAATAATTACAGAGTTGTTGCTTTCACTCCGCCCTTCTGAGGAGTTTGGGATAGGTCTCTGGAAGACACTTTTCTGGTCCTTATTGTCTGAGCACCAGCACTGCTCTACGTCAAACATAACGATGGAGTTATATATCTATAAACCAGCTAATGATCAGCATCGTTACACCATGATATTGTTACTAATTCCTGCTCTGCTAGATTGTCTGCTGTTTGTTGTGAAACGTAGTGGATATATACGATATCCTTTGAATTTGCACAGACCAAGATATGTGTCAGCTGTATTAATAACACAGCAAGACTCACTATCAAACATTTCTCTGTGATTGGGTTGTAAAAGCGTCAGACACTTTAAGTTGAGGGTTACCACAAGTTTCTTCAGAATGGAAAATGGAGGACATCAGAGGTTTGGTTTGTGACTGAATGTACATTTTGGGTCTCTAGCCACACCTGGTTGCAAACCTTCTGGGAAGAAGAATGCAAAAGGAAGAACCTCAGAAACTCAGTTCAGAAACGTTTTGGATGGTTGGAACTGAAACACTTAATTCAATGCTGTCTCTGACTGTGCTTCTGTTCTTTCTCTCTGCATGCTCATCCCATACATTTTGTATGCTGTTCAACAGACAGAACCTTCTCCATGCAACTTGCTTACTGTAAAAATCATACGGATGAAAAATGCCAGGAAAGCAGACTTATGTGAGTATCTTTG
Organism: Burhinus oedicnemus; assembly: GCA_008921705.1. NCBI lineage: Eukaryota > Metazoa > Chordata > Aves > Charadriiformes > Burhinidae > Burhinus > Burhinus oedicnemus. Next base: position 608,199 of record VFFE01009221.1, on the reverse strand, counting down.
CTATGTCCCTGAAGCATCCATGTGCTTGTAAGACTACTCGGAATATAACCAAGTGTCACAAACACTACAGAGTATTTATAAAAGAAGAAAGAGAGAAGAGGTGTGGTGTATGCTGAAGATGAAGTAGCATAAATAGAAGATATTTATTGTTTTATCTTTGCCAGTGTAATGCTGAAGTCTAGTCACCAGCTGTAGTTCAGAATAGGTTTGCACAGAATGCATAAAATGTTTCACATCTGAATTTGCAAAGAAAGGTTTTTTTATTCACAGGGAAGGCTGCAATAAGAATTTCAGATGGGACACTTCTTCCAATGGTGGCTTCTTACAGTATTGTTCAGCCTGTACATCCCTGGGTCTATCACAGAATATTTTATGTGACATCTCTTATGGGCTGTCAAATTTAATTCAGCCATAGAAACAGCCATGTTTCAAAACTTAATTGAGGGCTCAGACTGTTACTTTTTTCTATTCTTAATTATTTTTACAAAATGTCCAGGAATGGTAGTTACATAGAAGTTTATTAATGATCCATAAATATCTGAACTGCAAAACACTAGGGAAAAAAGCTATGGATGACAATCACCTCCAATCTGAGGAGATGACTGGTTGTCTTGCATTTATTCATTTATACAAGTAAGAAGATCTGAATCCAGAATGTTTGTATAGGAACGAGACTAAGCTAAATTTGTTCAATTAAAACGATGCAAGACAAGACATTTGTTTGGGCCTTTCCAAAGTGATTTGCTTTCAGTTCTGCTATAGTTTCTGTAGGGACCAAAGGTGTATGAGGAAGAGTTTCTTGCTCTGATTTTTATTGAAGAAAAGTAAGATGCTTTGTTGCTGGTGACTGTATGGGGAAGAAGAGTCTGTATGAACCTTCCTACTGAACTACTTCTAAAGTGTGGAAAGGAGATTTGAAGCTCAGTCATAGGCTGGAGAGAAATCCCTTGCTACCACTAAAACCTATTTGAAGGTACAAATGTGCACTCTGAACCAAAAGAAAGAGGTGTGGAAAACTACAGCCCTTAGATATCTCCCCACATAATCATGTTCTGTTAAACCATCTGCACAATAATGAGCTTACCAAACTTCCTCACCCCTTTCTCTCGCCTAGATCAATGCTTTTTATATTTGTCTTGAAACTATTTTTATTCTGAAGGGAGTTTCCTATGTTTTGGTGCTGTCCTTGCCAATACTAGAAAGTTTCTAGGGCATGGGACAGGTACAGAAATGCTCAGGCATTTCTGCTTCCCAGTCCAAAACACATCCCACCAGTCTGTGTAAAGCTGCTTAAAGGAGCAGTTTGAATGACAGAGGTGCTTTCAGAGTGTGGCACAGGGTCTGGAGCAGCAGTAAAGCCACAGCACGGGCTTTCCAGGCTGAGGTTGTTCTGCCTTACATTGTGAAGCATAAACTGGATGTCGCCTGCAAAACAGAACGATAGACATTCACCACCAGCACTGCCAACTGTCTGAAATGGTAGTATAAGTCAAAATATTAAGGGGGGAAAAGATTCGTACAAACAAAACAAAAACAATACTTGCTTGTTGAGTACTCCCACCATGTAGGAAAAGCAAAATCATACCAGTCATGGCACTGCCTTGTTTACACTTAATTATTGAATCTGGTTTTCATTGACAGCTGCTTAATTCCAGTAACATTTGATTTTGCCGAGTATAAAATTTGTCTGTTGCATTTATCAGAAAGATCTGCTTTTACACCATTTCAGGATGTAGTTTTCTATGCAGCCAGACTTGTAGAAGTCACATATTTCAGTGATGTGGTCTTTATCATATAATATAAATCTATATTTCAAATGTTGTAATAAATTAATTTAACCTCTGGCTAAACTCATTGGCAATGTAAAAGCTAGTGCAAATTGCATGTTGGTAACTCTATGTGACTTTCACTGAGAAGCAGCAAAATGAGAGGCTTAAGATAAAAAATGTACCACTTGTGCAAAATTTTGCTGGTTTGTGTGTAAAACTGAAGGAATATTGTTGAGTTGTTTCAGTCATCTTTACAGTTCCCTAAAGATTATCTTGACACAGCCGTAGGAAACCCAGAAGCATGTGGACCTGCATCACCAGCGACATAGACTTCTTTACAGTATCATTTTCCTAACACTGATTTTTTTATTTTCTAATTCTTCCTTTTCCCAGCTCTGTTTTTATCACTTTCCTTTTCCTGCAATCTTTTCTAGATAGAACAAGTTGGCAAGTGTCACCTATTTCTCAGTCATCTTATAGATTTTTAGCATTTTAAATCAGCTCATTCTGTCTCTCGCCAATTGTGCCCATCCTTTTGTTTCTGAAGTGAATCTCATTTTATTTTCTCCTCTCAAGATCTGTTCTTGTACTAGGTTTCTGTAGAGATTTTGGATCACTTTGTTTAATGCTCATTTAGTGTTTAGAAGGTCTCCCAACCTGGTGCAACAGGTTAACTTCATTATTGATCTATCTGCTCCATTTTCCAGGTAATGGAGATGGGAAAATTAATGCATAAAAATAGACTCTCAAAACCTCACTAACATCTCCAATGGAACAGATAATACAAGACCTTTAATGGAAATTCAATCCGCAAGATTTTTATTTAAGATAATTTAAATTGTCTCATTCTGCTTTTTAAGCCCTGAATCTTTTTAATGACCCCTTGTGCTATTCTGTCTCTTCTTCCCACTGATCCATCAGTGTGTAAACTATAACACTGATTTCCACTTATGTACTGATGTATAGCTGATATCATTGATATCACCCATTAATTTAGTGCCTTGTTTGTGTTCTCCCCATTCCCCCTTCCCACTGAGCACACCCACGTCCCAGTGAGGCTCACTGGGGCTCTTGATAGTCCTGAACTTGTGAATACTTGCCAGTTCCCAGATTTGGGTATGTGTCCCATCTGCATCCTGACTCCATAATGGGGTGAGACTTGGATGTGCGTCAGTCCAACCCACCCTTAAAAACAGGGCTTTCTCTGCAGAGAATTTCAGATTTCAAGCTCAGCTTCTCAGAATCCTTGGGCAACCACCATAGCTCCAGAACACACAGCAAGGCATGTCTTATTGCAGCGTGTGGTTCAGCTTCGGAACTCCCCACAGCAGGAGATCATGGATGCCAAAAGTTTATGTGGGTTCCAGACAGAGACTGGACAAGTTCATAGAAGAAAAATCCAGTGAAACTGTGAGGGGTGAGAGAGCATTATATGGTGCTTGCCCTCTTATACTCTTCCTTAGACACCCACCACTAAATTCTCCTCTGGCACTGATGTCTATCTCTAACAAGACCAAAAATCTTTCCCCAAAAAAGACAAAGGGGCTAAAGAACCAGGTACTGGAGAGAAACCAAATCATTAAGCAGAATTAACAAATGAAAAAGAAAAGAAAACAGAGTTTTAAGGGTTAAACAAAAAGGTAAAAATAGGCAACTGAATAGGGATGCTGAGCAAAGCAATTTTAAGCTATCATTCCCTGCTTTGTGAAAACATCCAAGACCTTTCAGTGGTCACTGCCTGTGGGCCCTGGGCTAAGTGGACCTTGACTGGTGTAGCGTTAAAAACATTCTTCAGCATTTTTTTAGTAAGAAAATTATTTTTTTTTAAGATTTTATGGCTTATGATTTTTTTAAATTAGGCTTGTTAATTTTGCCAGCTTTCAAGTTTTGGACTTTTTATGTAAGGTTTGTATTATTTTGGGTACAATGTTTTATATTTTTATCAAAAACAATATTTTACAGCATTGCAGTAACAGTTCTGCCATATATGAGATCAATTCATGGAAAGGCCCTTGAGATCCTGAAAAGAAATACAGCCAGTGAAATACATTACTGTTTGAGGAACTATGGTCCAATGTGATACTTATTGCAGGCACCCACAGACTTCCTCTGGTGTTTTGTTCTTGCACTGTTGTTATTGTTTCATTGTTATTTATTACTGACTTCACCATTTAAGTGGTTGCAATTACATATCAATAGCCTATTGTTCTAGGTGCTGCTTGAAATCTCATTATAAAATAAGAGGATGTGGACTGAGAAAGCCCGACAAGAGAGAAAACAAGGGAAAAAACATAAGGTTATTTAGCAACGTCTCAGCAAAGGGATATTTTAGGGAGGGATGTAAATGAGAGTAGTGATACTGTTTAAGGGGTACTTGTAAGATGCTCCACCCAATGTGAAGGGCAGGGTGGGAGAAAGCATGAAAGCTTTTTATTGAAGTTTAGCTATTAGGACATTAATGTTGGATGCTCCCTGGAGACAGGAATTGATCTCCCAGGACTGAATGAATGGTCTGGCTGTGAAGGGTCTTGAGAAGGAAGACGCTTACTTTGACAGAAGTAACCCACATTCTTATTTTAAAAAGAATATAAAAAGTTCCAATGATCTAAATTATCTGCACTCTAGAAAAGAGCAACGCCTGCCTGTCCACCTACTCTCAGCTGGATCTCTGCTCAGCTCCACAGTGTGGGAGGAAGAAGAAAAATGCTTTTCTCAGCTGGTGGTGACAGTTTATATTTTGTGACATGGATGAGTCCAAGTGAGGGGAGACATGATACAAGGAAATGATCTGGGCAAACAGTGTTTGAGACCACATTCTGAGTTCGGATCCCTTCAGCACAATAAGAAAAACTATACCCTAACAGTCATGAAAAAAATCTACCCCTTAGAAATAGCCTCAATGTAAGCACTTAAAGGCAGTCCAAGAGGAGGAGCAGGAGGATGTCCAGGTTTATGCCCAGGTTACAAGCAGGCTGGATGTTCCGTCTGTTAGCATAAAAAAATGGAGACAGAATTAAAATAAAAAATTTTTGATTTAGCCCTGTTTGAAATTGGGCTGTCTGTGAGACAGATGAGATTTTAGCTCCAGCCAGAGCAGTTGGTGCTCTGCTCTTGTTTGGGATGCACAGTGGTGCTGGGGCTACGGTGTTTCTGAGCATTGGTCATGTTGCTGTAATGCTTTCTAATGGTAAAGCACAATTAAGATCCAGTCCTGCTGCCATCCTGCAAGATAATTAGAAACTTAGTGTAATAACTGGACGAAGAGACCGTGCTGTCATAAACACTTGCTGCCACACCTGCTTTTGGCAGGATATTGCCCCACAGCGATACCACGGCTGCCACCCAAAGCATGTTTGACGGCTGCTCACGTGTCGTGGTTGAGGTGAGGGACACAACAGCTCACTGCTGTGTGTATCATGTGGGAGCGTACTCACCGTAGTTAGGTGGTAGTTAGGCTTACGTACCAGGGTAATGATGATTTGCTGGTAATGGGAGCCATGTACGTGGAGAGGCACTTGGTATAAGGCAATGGAGTATTGCAGCGTGACCGAGCGGCTTGGGCACAGGATATACTGTGGAGTTCACGTCTGCTTGTGCCTGGAACTAGTCAGGCAGAATACAGGCCTGAGGTATTCCAGATGTGTAAAAAAGGTTGCTGGGTGTTATAAGTGTCTCCCTCATAACACCTGGAAAATACTTCATGAACAAGAGGTAATTAGGTTTCAGAGGACACCTCTGAAGTACAAAAGGCATCACGAAGCACATTTTGCAGATGGGAAGAGGGAAGCATGCTTGTTTAGTGGCTGTGTCAGAAGTCCCCCAGAGAAAGTCAGAGATTTAAATGAGAAGTCAGGGCTCTGCTGGCTGGCAAGCCATTATTTCTTAAAGGTGTACAATTCAGTGCAGTAGCAGACAGCGATCACTTACAGAAAAAAAAAAATAATTGATGGACTTTTGAAATAATACTTGGTTCTTCACAACAGACATAGTCAGAGCATGTATTGCTGTTTGGGAAATGTCAATGAAATAAACTTCAGCTCACTCACAGACTTATGGACCCGGGTCCTTCTGATCCTCCTCCTAGTGCAGACAAGAGCTGACAGCAGTCTGTGCTAATATCAGTCTGGACTTCCCAAAAGCCAGAAAACATTTTCATATGAACATTTCCTGTATGCACACAGAAGTTTGGGGGCTATTAGGACTGTTAGAAGCTCAGGTGATTTCTATGTGTTTTGATATTTTTTTAGAATTTATATATCTTTGTCCATACCGCAACTACCTTTATCAGTCAAAGTTACTCTTTTTTCATTCAGAGTTACTCAAAGATGACTTAAGTCTCAGGGGCGTTAGGGAAAAAAAAAAGGTTGGCTTTCTTAATCCTTCAGTTACACGCGGAGTGCAATAAAGGGCCAAGTCTATTATTCTGTGTTTCCCGAAGTCAGGTCTACTGGTAAAACTAAGTGGGACAAGACTTAAGCCTATTCATATGAAGGTGTGTTGCTATGCAATGCAGGAATGCTTGAGTAGGTGGCGTCGCAAATAGAGGAAACATAATACTAATGATGGGGTTGGTATTTATGGCAATATACCCCCATGCTATCTTTGGCACTTGTGTAGGTTGTCATCCCTAACTAACAGATTGTGTTCTGTAAAGTGATCGTCCCTGACTTTTGAGTGTGAGTTCACAGGACTGTTAATCTCATGATTCACATTTGCCTTTTATTTCCTAGTAACAATGACAAAACGTATTTGCAGGCAGATTATTCTGACCTCAGAATGAAAGTGCTTGTTGATGATGTAAGCACTTCAGACTGCTGCTAACCACTGTTTCATACTGAAGTTTTGGCCCTGAACGTCACTCACCCACAATGGAACTCAGGTTGGAAGCCAAACTTTACAACTGTCCTCTTCAGCTGAGAAAGGAAAATAAAAACACTAAAGCTGCCCTCCCTACATCTGGAAACATTAAAATCCACTGGTGAACTTTTTGACCTGAGCAAGCCTCTAATTGAAACAGCAAAGCAATACAATCTTGTGCAATGTCAACTTGCTCTGTGCTGGGAAGCACAGACAAGCCTTCACCTGCAAATCAAGTGTTGCAAATACTTTTACCACTCTGACTGAGGCACCAATGCAGGTGAAAATAGTGATATTCAGCAATATTTTTTATACAGCTTTACTGGCGAAAACTCTGCCACAGGATGGCTGCTTCTCAAAGCGAGTGTTATACCATCAGGCTGTTCAACATTTCAATGCTTTTCTTATATGTGCTCATTTTAATTCAGATCACGGAGGACTAAATGCAGTTCATTTCCAGAAACAATGTTTTGGGGTTTTTTTAAAATTTTTTTTCTTGAATTTTTTGTCTTGAAAAACTGTTGTTGAGCTCTATGGTGTGCATTTGTGTTCCCTTTTTTAACTTTCCAAAAGGGAAGAAAGCAGACTGAGAGCAGGTGCCTTGGTGGAAGACCTGCCTTCCGTGACAGCAATGGGGCTTCATGGCAACCTTCAGTGCAATGACCTCCTGCCTCCACCGCGTTGGCAGCCAGATGCGCTAGAGAAGAGAAAGGATGCTCCAGAAAGTAGACAAGATGGAACTTGGAGCCAGAGCTACCCCAGAAACATTAAGACATGTTCATGCCTACCTGTGGAAGCCTAGTTGTTGTGGTTTGGGCCAGATTGGCCCAATCTGGTGGAACAACAGATGCTCTCTCTCTCCTGCTCCGCTCAGGAGACAAGAAAGAGAGAGAAAAAGAGACACTTCAGAGTTTAGAAGGAACTAAACTACTTTAATGAAATATTGATAATAAAATAATACAAAGAAAAATAATGAAATATATACAAAACCGTATCAAGCTCCCAGGATGACAATCACGTCACCAGCAGGCGCTGGGGAAGTCCCAGACTGGACTCAGTGATGGACAGGAACTGGATTCCAGATCTGGATTCAGGATCAGGATCAAAGGCAGACGCAGAGATAGAGTCCTCCCAGGACGCTGGCCATTGAAGAAAGAGAGCTGACCCTTTGATCCCTCAGCTTTTATACTGAGCGTGAGGCAGATGGGATGGAATACCCTTGTTGGTCAGTTTTGGGTCACCTGTCCTGTCCGCTCCTCCCCACAGGTGTGACCCCTCTACGCTTTTCCGCTTCCGACCCTCCAACGGGGCAAGTAACAAAGTTGGCTGGCCTTGGTTGTTATAGCAATAAGTATAAGCAAGAGCCTCTCTGCATACCGTTCCTCGGCATCAGCTATAAACATGGGTCTTATCACTCTGAGAGTGAACAGTTTTCTGCAAAACACGCTGTTAATTTCAGCAGTTAGAAGAGGCCTAGTTAAAAAGTAAAGTTACTGAACAAAATTGGTCCTGATTTACCTCAAACCAGGACACTAGTATGTAGGAGCTGGGCTCTGTCCACCTGGCAGTCCCCGTCACAGCTGCTAACGTCATCTGCTTCATTTCCTGACAGGCAGCTGAACTGTCCATGATGCCCAGCCCTGTGAGACTGCTGTGTGTCTGTGCCCCTATGTGTATGGATGGCTCTTTAGCATTAAAACCTTTGAAGTCTGATATAAGTAGACAGATTGGCTATGTATTTCTTTGAAAAGGAATGCAATGTAACTGCATATTTTGAATGTTTATTGTTTTTCCAGCAATCAAAAGAAGTAGTTCTCAAGAAGTTCTCAAGAACTGCCAGGCTTTCACAAGAGTAAACCAAGCTGGTTGTCTAGAAGTGGTTTGGTGGTACCTTAGCTAGAATCCTGGCCTGTGTTCTGCATATTGTCCTGTGTACGGAGCTTAAAAATTCATGCAGTGCAACACCTTATGGGGTACCTGATACGTTTCATTGATCTATTGCTTTCACACTTTCCCTCTTTTCAACAGTAACCCAGTCTGACTGCTACGTGAGCCTGAGCCTGCCAACAGCTTCAGTGCAGCAGTTCCGCACCAAGACAGTCCAGAACAGCAAGAATCCGACATGGAACGAAACCTTCCACTTCACGATTCAGAGCCAGGTTAAGGTAGGAACATGGCTGTCCCCAACAAGTATCAGACCTACAATATAGCCCTTCTTATAGCTAAACCTTCATATAGCTAAAATGAAATATCTGTAGCATGTTATATTTGCTAAACTTCATATAAAGTTTTTTTGGTTTTCTTTTTTTTTTAATCCCAGAACATTCTGGAGCTAAAAGTTTGTGATGAGGACAACATAACTCAAGATGACCATCTCCTTACTGTTTTTTTTGATGTCTCTAAAATCCAGCTTGGAGAAAACATTCAGTTGTGTTTCCAGCTGAATCCACAGGTATGGATAAAATTCAAGGGCAAAGTCAAGGGGAGGTGGTTATCTCAGCTTCCCGCTCATGTGTCCCATGTATAAGCCTTCCTTACTGTTCATTTAGCGACCTGAGAATGTCCATCTGTTTCAGGGGTTGATACCCAGTGTTGTTTCTGCAAATTTTGGATGCTGCTTCTACAGACAGATTTGGCCAATGTTTTTGGACTTTTTTGTCTGGTTGCTGTCCCTGAAGCCAAAATATCAAGAGTTTACCCCAATAGTTTTGGGTGTCCCTTTGGAGTTGGAGCTGCTGGTTCTGAGCTGTGTTTTATGTTATGCTAAAATAAAAGCAGTCATCTGCAGTCATAAACCGCAAACCCAATGTGGCATTCAGCTTATTTGGAAAATGAACATAACACTTGCATATCTGAACTATTTTCAAAAAAGTGAGGTTTTGCAGGAGGTCTCAATTTGATATGATTGAGGCAACTTTATACTGAAGTTTTAAGGGCAATGTTTAGGCCTAGAAATACTTAGCTTGAGTGAGTGCTGATTGATTTGATATCTGTTTTGGAAAGGCTGGCTCTCCGTGCTGCACTTTCCTTAGTGCTCACACCAGAAGGGCAGCAAGATAATGGGAGTTGCACCAACACCTGCAAAGGAGAAAGAAAATCTCAGGGGGAGGCAATTACAAAAGATGAAGTCTTGAGCATGCAATGAGTCTGCATGTGCAGACTCCACCAAACCAAAGGACACCCTCCAGAACACCCTGGGCTTCATATGCCCAAATGTGCCACCATGTTATTGTGCCACCAGGCCCATCTGCACAGGCTGTTGGTCAGAGAGAGAGGTGGGATGATTTGGATGCACCGGAGAAAACAAACCTCGCTCATGCTGAGGATCAGTGGGGACTGTGAGAGCTTATGGGAAGGGAAGGGGAATTGCAGGTGGCCTGTGAAACGGGGAGGAGAGGGTGAACCTATGACTGCAGAAAGGGGGAGCAACCACCAAGAGGCCCTCCAGTATGTATTACATTTATCCTGCAAGGAACCTGCTAAAATAATGGATATGACGTTAGAAGTATGTGATACCAGAAGTATAACAGATGCAACATGAACAAAATTAAATCTGTTGCATGTGCAGTAACAAAAGGTGGACACTGGCTTATAGAGAACTCTGAAGAGCACAGATTCCTGTAGGCTATCACTCTTCACAGGAGGACCAACCTGCAGTGACTGCCTTCATTCTCTTTTGCAGGGAAAAGAGGAGCTGGAGGTTGAATTCACAATGGAGAGCAGGTGCGTAAGGTCAAATAGGCAATCAACAGGAATGTAAGCCAGAGACAAAATGTTACTGACACAAAACATCAGTTTACACTTGCAACCCCCTAACGTTGTCACCATCTGAATAAAGTAGAACTCTGGGTGTTCAGGAAATGCTTGCGTAGGGCATTTAATGCAGAACGGGTGCATGACAGTGCATGATGTGTGCGTATCTACACTGGGCATCCAGACACATGGAGAAGCAAGCACAGATGCTGACGGGAGCATAGACATGTCCCTGATGGCTGCTGCTCACCAGGCTACAAGGGGTGACAGGAGAAAGTTTTAAGTTTTAAACCCCTCTTGCTCCTTAATGTGGGATCCCAGATGTTTGCTTTGTAATAAGAATGTGGGAAAATGATACTTGGGATTTGTTTTAGTTGTGGGAATAGATTAAAAATTTTTTTTTACTATGTTTCTGTGCTGACTTTACAGTTAATAGAGAGAATGGGCGTGTAAATCAGTCCTAGTGCTGCTGTTGATTTTTAAGGTAAATTATAATATTTTTTTCCTCCTGTGTTATGGCACGTTGGATGAATTCACCAGCTTTTCAGCTCTGATCTCCCAGGTTTGAACTGAGCAATATGGGGCAATAGTGTAATTATGCCATCCCTGTGTAAATTTGCTGCAGTGTGTCAGAAAACAACCCTGTCTGATACCGTGAAGAGCTCCTCCGTTCATTAGATCTCCATAAATAAAGTTCAGACTCAAGCCTGTGAGAGGCAAATTGGATTGAATGTCCAGCTAGAATTTCTGATGCTGTTTGCCCAGGCTGCCTGTCCAAAGACGGACTTTTAAAGATAAAGATAATGTAATAATGTTTAAAGAAGAGTTTAAAAAAAACCCCAAACCAACTAACAAACAGAAAAAAGAGAGTGCTGGTTTTGAATTGATTGTTTTCCATTTTGTCTTTTAGTCCGGATCCTCCTGAAAACATTGTTACTAATGGAGTTTTAGTGGTAATTTTTATTTCATAATCCTTTCTCTGCCATATAGAATGCCTATTGCAAAGCTAGTAGTAAAGGTACCGGGCAGTTGCTCCATACAGTGGCATGAAGGCATCAGCCGAGAGGCAAGCTAAAAGCAGGTGTCGGCATTGGCTTTCCCACGCGGTCCCCACTAGTGACTCAACACTGGGAGAGGCTGCAGCTGTGAAAGCTGTGAGCTGCCACCAGCACTCGCCTCTGCCTGAACTAAGCTGGGCTCAGGGAGACGGCAACATCCCTCCCTCTGCCTGGGGAGAGCTGGGCTGAGCATCATGCCCGGGGAGCCTTCCCCTGTGGCCAGTCCTCCCCCAGGACCTTGCAGGACAGCTCCTCCAGGCGGGAGCAAGCAGATCCCTTCTCTTTCCTCATCTCTACATGACCTGTTATTGCCCACATTGGAAGCCCAATGCCACCTCCCTAGACTGGGTAGGGGGGTTACAGGCTGGCAGCATCTCTCCCCCGAAGTGTACACCCCAAGCCCCCCACACCCCACACATGCCCAGGGACCAGCCCAGGCAGAGCTCTGCTGACAGTGAACACCTTTTCCTCTTTCCCTGGTTGTCTCTTACAGTCCCGTGAAGTTTCTTGTCTGGAGGTACAGGTGAACGGTGGGAGGCTGAGGAAGGACAGTACAGGTGAGCCTTTCGCTGACTTACGGTGGAAACCTGGATGCCAATTTATGGCAAAAGCGCTCAGTGTTTTACACTTGAACATCCTGGTTTAAAGTTATTTAAGATGCAAGACAAAATCTCACTGATGCCAGTGGCCTGTAAAATGGGCTGTAGTTCTTCAAAAATATACAGATTATTACAGAATGTAGTGTGATGGGCATGTGATCTGGTTTCCCCACAAAATATTTTCCTCTATAATAACATCTTGTCAGTTGCTTATAATTTTCCAAAGTATTTGTGCAGGGAATTGAATATTTTTGAGTCCTAAACTGGAGTTAACTCCTGTTGTTTCTGGATTCAGAGACTAAGAAAATGGCCAGAATGAGGACTGGGCCTCTCTTATCAGTTTAACTTCTTAAACTTTCTTTAGGCATAACAATATAAAACAGGCCGCTAGGTGAAACACAAGACACACAGTATATTACCAAAGACATTTGTTGCACGTTTTAAGCAGTGCCTCACTACCATGTCGAGTCCATGCTTGTGGGCCTGTGTATCTCCTACGCAATTTTTAAAACATCTCACTCTGACATCTCCTGATGGTCCCAATCCAGCAAACTGCTTAAGCACGTGGATGATCCAGTTGAGCTTGATTGTCACAGTGAAGAAGTTTGCTAGATGTGGCCAAAACTGCTTGAGTGGGATAATTCTTTTGAAGACTGATTATATACCTTTGAGTGTGTGGATTTACAGAGTATGTTTCACCTTGAACCTGGATTGTTTCCATTCTATATAAAGACCATTTTTCAATTACTTGAAGAGACATACCTGAGGCTTATTATATGAAGGCCAAAACCCACCTGACATTGTTTTTTTAAGTGCTAGAAATTATTTAAAAAAAAATATTACAGGTTGAAATAAAGAGAAACATGATAGAGGGACTGAGATTTTACTGGTTCCAAAGAGAACTGTGTTCTCCTACAAAAAAACCCAATTTCTCCCAAAAGTCTGAAATTTTCAAAATACCTTGTTATTATACTAGAATAATACTTTAGTACCACATACTGTCCTACTGCTGAGGTACTTTGAAAAATACAGACTTTCAGGAGAGAGCGCTTTTTTCTGCCAAAACTGTTATCAGCTGTGAATCATTATCTAATGAATAGAGCAGTAGTCTCAGCAATCACAGCGTATATGGAAGTGCAGAAGCACTAAAGCAACAGTTTGGCTGTACACGAGCTCTGGAGCTGAAACCCAAAGGCTCAGATAAGTGAGTCTATTTATCCTATAATCTGGGTATCAAAATGAAGTCATGACTTAAGAAAAACCTATATTACATTACTGTGCAAACACATTATCCACATTTTTTTGAATACTTAAGTTTGAAACTCCTTTGCTTCAGAGAGAAAGTTTGCATTAACTGTGGATGGGTCGTATGAAGGAACCCAGACCCACACACTGAGTTCCTGCCTTTGCCCGACCTCCCCGGCCAGGTTCCACTACATCAAGTATAATCAGTCGGCGCTCACTGTGGCTCTGCCCCGGCGGAGGCGGCTCAGCAGGGTATGTGATCGCTGCTAATGTGTAGCTGGCTCTTTGCTCTCTATTTCTTTGGGGAACTCTAAGACCTGAGTGTGCGTGCAGATCTGTGTATGCAGGGAATTGGTAAGTGCATGTATGTGAGTGAGGCAGGGGAGACTGCTTTTACCTCTTTCCCCCCCCCCCATTTGTATAATAGTTAACTGGCATTATTTTTTTTTTTTTACCCTTTTTTCCAGTCTATATCAAGTCAAAATGAAAGGGATATGAACGAGTCTGTGACTCTAGCTCTGAACTCGCTTCCTATACAAGAGAAAATAACAATAGCAGAGGTGAGAAGAAGTCTTTCTTAATAAAAACCAGCCCAACACATATTCAGTTTGGTGGGTGATGATTCAGTTCCTGTCAGAAATGATGCGTGCTACAGTGTAAGGTGTGAATGACAGTCACTCTGCAACTATGCAATATATTTTTTTGCCTTGTTCTGCATGTGGTTCCAGGCATGCTGTTCAATCCTGTTCTGAGTTTAAACTAATTTCCTCAGGACATGTCTAATATGTTCATCAACATAGTATGTAAGCTAACAGTAATGGATATGGCAATTAAGACATATTTGCAAAGGGAAAGCCTGAAGCAGAAGATAAAACAGAGAACATCCGTATGCCTGTGTTTCAGATGCCCGGCTTTCAATGACCTTCCCAGAAAATGAAAGTTAAACTAGGTCTTCAGCTATGAAAAGCTGAGGGGCCCTAAGCCCACCCGGCTCAGGGGAATGGCCCACTTCTGTTCAACCCAGACTGTACTGGAGCTCGTTATATCTCTCACAACCCAGACCATTGCTGGCCAAATTCTGCAGCTGCATTAGTGACTGCAAAGATGGTGAAACTCAGCCCGTAGATGGAGTGGGGGAGGAAGGCGCAGGATTAATGACCTGAGCATGCTTACACTGTTTGTATTGCGATTTTCAGGACAGGACAATTGACTTGTACACAAACGCAAATGAATGGTAAGTGAGTCTCCAGCAAGACCTCATCCTGTAACTGGGAGACATTTGCACCTGCACAAAGCTCATTTGAAATCAGCAAGGGTCCATGCAGGTTCAGTTGTAAGCAGAGGTGTGTTCATCTTTGGGTTACAGGCTTTTGTTTGCCAGGTTCTCCTTTTTCAGTGATGGAGAATTAAATCATGGGTCCACTTTCCTCCAAGTTTCCAAGCTGCTAGTGCAGCTCAGTAAGGACATCTCTATTTGTGTGCACTGTTATGCCCACAGATGGAGAGAGTAGCTCTACAAAGAAATCGTATTTCTGTATTACTCAAGTGAAATAACACCAAGGCATAGTAGTTGTTTCCCTAATCAACCGCAGTGCCTGTTGACAGAGGTTATCTAGTTACAGGCACATATGGCAGGCAGTACTGAAACACGAAAAATGAATTATATAAGCAAATAAAACCCGAGGTTGTAGGAACCTTGTTACCATGCCAGGACAGTATGTCATGTTCTGCTCTGCCTTCCCATTTGCATTCTTGTTAGCAGCCACAGCAATTAGCAGAGGTCTGTCTGTGGTGTTGCTCTTTCTCATTTATTACATTATACAGTCCACAAACTGGTCTGTAAACACACACAAACATAGCTGGAGCTGGCTACAGTGAATAATAATATAATAATATTTGTGCCCTGGTCGCAGGACTCAGGGTCTGTGTTTCAGGCCAAGAAACCTAGATGCCCGCCTGGGGTTTGACCTGTGCACCGATGAACAGGATTTCCTGCGAAACCGGAGGAAGGTGGTTGCTGCTGCACTGAAGGATGTTCTTCATCTGGAGGAAGATCTGCAAGACCATGAGGTAAATAGGAAGGGCATTGCTGGGGAACTTTTCGCTCTTGTCTCCCTCAAGCCTGTAGATGAGTGATTTCTCACCTCCATTTGGATGAAGATTGAGGACCTCTGTCAGCAGCTCCTCCTTCAGGGCACCATTTGCCTCCAGGGTGATCTCGGCTGGAGAGCTCAACAGTCTGCGTGGATGAGCAAAGTCTCTATATCTACTTGGCTTTCAAGTGAATCATCTGAAGGAGCTTCAAACCAATGAGTTTGGTCTGTGCTTCTTAAAAATCCTTCCTGAAATGCCAAGATCTTCAAGTATATCCCAGAGGGATGTCCAGCAACTTGTATTGTTTATAACTCAGAACAATGTTGCTTTATCTCTTATCTACGTGTTTTATTTTACTAGTGTCTGGATGTTGCTTTTGCATGTCTGTCATCTTTTGACATGGATGTGCATTAATGACACTTTTCCACCTATATTTTCTGCCCTTTTGTGTTGAACAGGTGCCTATAGTGGCTGTGACCACAGCAGGATGTGGGATAAGAGCACTCACTGCCATGTATGGCAGCATTTTGGGTCTTCAAAAGTTGCGTGTTTTGGATTGTGTTTCGTACATCAGTGGCTCTTCTGGCACAACATGGTGAGGAGGCATTTTGATACTGTTGTTTGTGTCTTATTGTGTTAAGCAAAACCCATGCTTTGTCTAGAGTTTTAGATCTCTGGAAGTGTAAAAGGGGTCTATTGAGTTATTGCTTCCATCTTTGGTCCATGAATGCCAGGGTCACCCGTGAAAGGCCTATTGTACATCATACATTTGGTGTCACCGAAGTAACTTATACCTAACCAAAAGAGGAGACTTTTTGGAGGTGCAAACATCCTTAATCTTATGCAAAATGATCCTTTATGGTTTTTTACTATTGGACAGGAACAGCATAGACAGCTGGTGTAGCTCCTTGCTGATCCCAGGTCAAGTAATTTTTGACTGATTGCCTTTAGGCTTGCATTTCTGCTCAAAGTTAGCTGAAAGAGGAGAGTAACCTAATAATAAAAGAGTAAGTGCCCAAAGCTCTGCAAAGTATATCCTCGGACTTTCAGAAACATCTTCTTGATTTCTTTCTGCTTTCCATCGTGTTTCCTGCCTGCAGGACCATGACAAAACTGTATGAAGATGCTGACTGGTCACGTAAGGATCTTGGAGAAATAATTATCGAAGCTCGGAAGCAAGCAGCCAAGTGCAAGATGGGGGCTTTTTGCATGAGAAGTTTGAGGAATTATTACAGAGAGCTGAGCCAAAGGACCCAAGCAGGCCATAAAACATCTTTTATTGATCTATGGGGGCTCATGATTGAATCCATGTTAAATGATGGGGTAATGTGTATACATCTTTCTTCTCATAAACTTGCTGACTTGATCTTTATGACCATTAAGAGAAATTAAGACCCTAGGAAGAGACATGTGGTTAATAATACTGTACTTAGTATGTAGGCAGAACACCACTTATTTACATTAATAACTTGGAGACATAGCATATGTCTATACCAGAGCCTAAAGTGTGATTGAATGTAACATAGAGTAACCAGCATGTTAATTAACATTGTAGATGTCCAAGAAATTTTTTAGGTTCTTCAGTGTTTTTTATGGCTCCCTGTTTTTATGTCTCCACTGCTCCAATATTTACATAAGGTGCAGTCATACCTTGATTGTACTGCAGACGTACCCCATATGTAGTTACTGCACTTCGTGATTTAGTGATGATACTGTGTACAGATCCTGAGACATCTTAGCTATAGAAAATGTGACTTTGCAGGTGCCTTTCAGCTGCTTTGGATTTGATGTGTCAGGACCTCCTGTTCCTAATTTTGTTGTAATGACACAAGAAAAACTAGCAGAATGAAATATAGCTGGGAAAAAGCTATTTTATTTTAAAATCCTGTAAACATGGTTATATTTTGTCTAGGTAAAACAGATAAAATTAAATACTCTCATTTCATATCATGTTTCACATTGTATTTCTGGCCTCAGTGCTGTATAGCAAAATTTGCTAGAATTTAATTTGGCTGAAGTACACTGAAAATCTCCATTTCATGTATAAGATAAGTCATTAGTATTGGACAGTTCAATGATTTTTCCTCTGTGGATGTTAACTTTCAATATGGTTTTCAAAAATAATCCTGACTAGGAGGGTCATTAACATGCTGCCTTGAAGAACTCATATGTTTAACAGATGAAGTATGTGATAATAGCTAAATTACCCAGATCTGCCCTACCTTTTCACTTGAATTTAGCAATGCAAAGTTGGAATGGCATGTGAAGCAACTCATTACTGTCATTGTATACTGAATGTAGCACATGGCTGGTTATCTTAACAACAATTATTCCTGTTCCCATGATTTTCTTGCCCTCTGTTATTCAAGCACATGGATGTAAATTTAGGAGGAAATTCAGGAAAATGATATCCCATATTCAGACTTTATAAGCTGATGGCTTTAAGGAACTGATTATCAGCTAACTGTTTGCTGTTCTGTTTTTTTTTTCCAAATCCAGAAATGCCACCACAGACTTTCTGATCAACGTCGGGCAGTGAATCAGGGTCAGAATCCGCTGCCCATCTACCTTGCCCTTAATGTCAAGGACAAAGTTGCCACCAAAGATTTTAGAGGTAATGTTTCAATTCTGGAAAAGAGCTATGCTTTTACCTGGGGAGATGTAGTGTGGGAATACTGTAAATAATGATGAATTGTTTTAAATTCTCACTCCAAGCCAGGAGCAGTCCTGTTCAGAGGTGTAAAGAGTAACTGGGCAGTCACAGGATAGACAGCAACAATTCAGTATTTTGTCAGATCTCCTGGCATGTAAGTGTGCATATTCGGACATTAACTTCAGACTAATAACACAACATAGATCTGTGACACTGTCTCAGAAATGCTATGAATTCGTAAAGAAAGAAGCTTTAAGTTCGCTTAATGTATGTGTTTCATGGATGCCTAAAGGCGATAAAAACAATAGAAGTCAATCTGTGTTCTAGTCCACCTTCCATGAGAAAACTTCCCACTTGCTAGATAAAAAGAAAGAAGAATTTAAATTTTCCTTAGCCTTGTCAGTTTTCTGTCACAAACCTGCAGACAGTGTGATAGCTGGTTCAGTGGCAGCTGTCAGCAGGGTTTGCTCAGGGCACGTGTTAAGCCAGCTTGCCTGCGAGGGCTGATGCCTGAAAGGTTTATTCCACTTGTGGTGACTTGACCGTTTTTAGTAGTGGCGCTACCATTGTTGGTGTGTGTGTTGGCAGAATGGGTGGAGTTCACGCCGTATGAGGTGGGCTTCCTGAAGTACGGCGCCTTCATCCGCGCAGAGGATTTTGGCAGCGAGTTCTTCATGGGTCGCCTGATGAAGAAGCTCCCCGAGTCTCGGATCTGCTTCATGCAAGGTGACTCACTAGCCTGGGGGAGTGACAAGATTTTAATACAAACACTAATGACTCTGGAAATTAGTCCCCAGAAACCTGTTGTTCTGCATGCGGCAGCAGATGTATTGGGTCAATCAGCTGAAATTCAGTATGTCTCCTGAGACTCACTCAACTGTCCTTGCTAGCAGAGGTGGTTTTATCATTTGGACTAAGTTAAAATGAAACTAAAACAACAAATAAGTTCTTATGTACCTCCATGAGTTCTTTTGAAGCATCGCCATTTCCCATAGCTTGCAAAACGTTTTGCAAGTTGGAAATCTATGAGACTTTGTGGAAGCTGAGGGAAATGTTCAGAAGAAATAAATAGGGCAAGAAAGAGGGGAATCAAGGAAGGAGCTGTCTAAAAATATTTCTGTATCAAAGGAAAAAGGAAATAAAAGTAGGAAAATGGCAATGTAAAATTTCTCAAAAAAATTTAAAAACCTTCTAGGTAAAATATGACGGAAGGGAAAATACTTTGAAATTTCTTCTGAAATAAATTTGCCTTCTGAGTCAGCTCTACCACTGAAATAGATGTCTGGACTTATGCAAAAATTGGATAGAAATATGAAAAAGTTAGAGAACAGCTGTGAAAGGAGCAGAAGACAGTTTTTAAAAGAACTTCCTTGTGTTTACCTCAGCACTACTTATTATACCTCTCCCACTTCCTAGGAATGTGGAGTAGTATCTTCTCCAAAAACCTCTTGGATGCCTGGCACGCAGCTGACAATTCAGAGGACTTCTGGCACAGGTGGACCCAAGACAAAGTGACTGAAATAGGTAAATCTCAAGTACTCTTTGACTCACGGCCTCTCCTCCAGGCCCCTCTGATAGGGTAACTGCGCTCATGTTTCTCATTTTTTGAGTTTTTTTGTCATTCTGGTGCTCTCAGTTGCCAGGTATGGGAGGCACCAGGAAAATCAAGTGATTTGATTTTACTGACTAGTCAGTGCTTTGCTTAAGTAGTGAGATTATTATTAGAAAGAAAGGCATCATCAGACAGACCTTGATGGAAAAGAGAAAGGGATGGGTACAAAAGGTGGTCCCTAAAGTGTTGTGTTTAAAAGGTTTGGAAACAAGAACTTCTGTCAAAGCCTCATGTCAACTATTTGTTAGCCAGAGAGAAGCTTGAGTGTTTCCTTTCCAATATCTATTCAAACTGCACAGCGCATCCCTCCCTCAAAATCTGACTGAACTGAAAGTTTTAGTAGAGGTCGAAGGAAGTCAATGTAGTGGAGCTCTGTTACACCAGCTGGGAAAGGCAGCTCTGTACTGAAAGACCATTCCTTGAAAATACTTATGAGCATCTTCCTGTTAAAATTTAAGCAAAGCCGATGTTTTTGTAGTGAACAGACTTGCATCACATTTCTGTGGACTACGTTTTTGGGAAAAAAACCCTAAACTCTTATGTTTGGGTTTAGATAAATAATTTGCAGGTTTGTGTTGAATTCAGCTGGCCACACCTGAACCAAATTGCATAAACTGTTTTTTTAAAAGTAAAAATATTTGTTTTAAAACAAAATGTTCACATTTTTCTATTCTTTTCAAATTAAGCTTTGAATTTCTTATTTAACCTACATGGAATTTAAAAGCAGTAATCACCTCAAATGTATAAATAAAACTATCTTTTGTTTGCTTGGAAAAGTGAATTACTTTAATGTGTACTGAAACTATGTTGTTTTATGAGAAAAATGCTCCTTTAGTCAGACATAGCAAATTGGGGTTTAGAGAACAAAAATAAGTTTTTATTTTTGTCAAGAAATTAACCGGAA
Organism: Burhinus oedicnemus; assembly: GCA_008921705.1. Lineage (NCBI taxonomy): Eukaryota > Metazoa > Chordata > Aves > Charadriiformes > Burhinidae > Burhinus > Burhinus oedicnemus. The sequence goes on along the minus strand of VFFE01009221.1, from coordinate 587,655 downwards.
CTCACAGCAGACCATAGGGAAAAAAAACTCAATGCTGAGAACTGTGAACACATGATTTCTATTGGTACAGAAGAGTCACTGACCCTTTCTCCAATTTGTGCCTAGCTTCCTCTTAAGTGTGGTTATAATTCAATTGGATGTCATTTATGCTATGTATCTCTAGAGGAACAACCGGACTTGCCTGAGAAGCCATATGAGATGGCTACATGCATGTTCACTCCTACAAGTGGCCTCTCCACGGCTCTTCGGGATATCCTGACGGACCGCCCTGCTGTCTCCAAGTACCACAACTTCCTGAGAGGCTTCCAGATGCACAACGAGTACATCCAGCAGGAGCATTTCACAAAATGGAAAGGTGTGGACAGCACTTCTGCCTGCATGCCTCAGTGGTCATTGGAGTGGGCACAGGGGCTGGGATTTAGTGAGGGGCGTTTGTACTTTCTGAAGATGACTGAGTGGGCTTTGTGGTTAGTTGTTAGTGGTTGCTGAGAGGAGAAGAGAGAGAACAAAATAACTCCTCGTATCTTTCACTTCCAGTAACACAACTTCAGTTTTTGGTACTGGAAGTTCTCACTGGGATGAAAATAGCTGGAGCAGGGCTCTACACATATGGAACACCTGCCTAGGTTTTGGTCCAGTTCATGGGTTTGGAAACACCAAGAAAACATGAGTGGAGAGGCTGAAGAGAGCTTTAAGATTGCTGCACTGTTATGGTTTGAGAAACCCACAACAATTTATTGTCATTTAGACAATTATTCTATCACCTGACGACCCCTCCCCAGCCAGGAAGGGGAATCGGGGAAAAAAAAAGGAAACCCGAGGGCTGAAATATAAACAGATGTAATAGAATAATACTAAATAATTAACATTAATAATACTAAAGAACCAATATTGATCCCAATACCAATATAGACTATACAAGGATTATACTTAGCCAATTATATCAGTAGGAAGCTGTGCGCTCCCAGCAGTGCACAGCAAAGTTGAACACTGCCAGCGCTATGACTTCCAGAGGAAGGGAAGGCCTCAGGGGTCCAGCACTGGGTCGAGAATTTCTTTGGATCACTGCCATTGAGGGAGAGAGAGCACTTCGCAGCAAACTTTCTAATTTATATTGAATATGATGTTCATGGTATGAAACAATCCTGTTGGCCAGCTTGGGACAAGTGCCTGGGTCTCACTCCTCCTCATCCCAGCACCTGGCAAGCTTGAAAAACAGTGACACCCTGAAACCCACACACCATAGCTGGCTAGAAAGTAAACACTTTCACAAATTCAGACACTAGTCTTCCAAAAGTGCAATTTTCCCAAGCATTAGAAGAGAAATTGGTCCTGTGTCACTCAATCTAGGACATGCACGCTATCCTAAAGCAAAGGAAAAATCCTGGATGGGAGGGAAGCTCTCCTTCCTTTTGCTTTCTAACTTGACAGATATCTTTCTGCAGTTTGCTAATAGCTCTGAATCTTTTACTCTTTAGACACTCTGCTGGACACCTCTCCTAATGACCTGAGAGGCAACTCGGAGCACCTGGAGTTGGTGGATGCAGCTTTCTTCTTTGAAACCAGCTGCCCACCCCTTCTGAGACCAGAGCGGAAAGTGGACGTCATCATACACTTAAATTACACTGGTGGATCACAGACCTTGGTGAGAAGTCTTAAAACTGTCTTTGTTTAGTATGGCTTTTCCTTTGCTTTCCACAACTTTCAGACAGGTGTCTCTAAAACATGGAACTTAGTGGAATTTAGTAACATGGTGTTTCCAAACCTTAGAAAGAATGGCAAATCCCAGAGGGGAAAATATCTCTACTTTTCTCAAACTAATTTTGAAATAACCCTAAGTGCTTCACCAATGAAATACAGAGTGGCACAGTGAAGTTATGATGACTGAGCTGCAACTTCGATTACAATTATATGTAATATTTAATAGCACAAATATAGCTGGGAAAACTTTTTCTGTGATTCAGATGCTGAATTTAATCTGAATTTTCCTTAAACATATAAGATTTTATTTGTCTTTTTATTTTAATATGTGGTTTTCTAGCTGTCCAAGAACAACCTAGTGAGTGAAGAATTTCTTCATCTTTATTTTTATCTCTTTTAATAAATACAATTTTTCTCCTTAAACAGTGGGCTTGTAGCAAGATATCAAATGCATTTACTATGTTTGCAGAAATCTGATTTGGTTAAAATGGTTATCTAGATTTTGAAAGTGATATTCACCACGTAAAAAGACAGATTTAGACTTCCACATATGGACTTGTAGTTGTAAACCTGTCCCTGAAGGGCCCCACAGAAAACACAAAGTTCACTGGTTAAGGTTCTGTCATTCTTTCAAGTGGAAGATACATCAATGCTGCTCTTACACTGTGATGCTACATGAAAAATATTTGTTTCTACTGCAGCTGAAAAAGAGCATATATAATAACTTGCACTACATTTCTTTCTTGTACTCTGAAGCCTTTTGGAAATACTTAATTCAAACAAACTGAGGTGGTTCTTCATTGTTTCCTTAGATAATTAAACAAAGTTGGTCATCACAAATGAGCTTTCTGATAAATGCTTTTAGTGATATATTTTGAGGTCTAAATTATGTCAGCTTGAAACCTCATATTATTTCTAAAATTCAAAGTTATAGAAATGGGTAAGTTGGTGTCAAAAGCCTATTAAAGTCTACTGAGGTCAACTCACAAGTTATACTACTAAGTAAACAGATAATGTGACTGTGAATATTACTGTTGTGTACCGCAAATTTAATTTTGTTCAGAACTGTATTTTTCTAACTTAGTTCTCCTTTTATTAATGATGCTCTATAACATGCTTTGAATTTATCTGTTCTATTCCTAAATCACATTCCCAATTTAGAGACACGCCTTGTTACACATTTAAACCCTCTTTACTATCTTCATGTTAGGTGTTCTCCTGTAAGACTATTTCCAAATAGCTCCTCAGGCAAGAGAAAAGCAGTCCCTGGGGCTGCAAGTGCTCACATTATTGCTGGCTGTCCAGTGCTGTCAGTCTATTTTGTGCAACTTGGCCTGAATTACTGGGCTTCAGCAACAGCCTGATCTTGGGTATCTTTTCCATTTCTTACGCTGCTGCTGTTGGGCCATGTCCAGCCCCTGGAGCAGGCTTGCAGATACTTCTCAGAGCAGGGAATTCCATTTCCCAGCATCGGGCTGAAGGACGATGAGAAGAACCTGAAGGAGTGCTACATGTTCGATGGCGCAGACACCCCAGGAGCTCCTCTGCTGCTTTATTTTCCGTTAGTGAATGACACTTTCCAAAGATATGTAGCACCTGGTAAGTTAACAGTACCCAACTAATTTTATTGACCCAATGAACTTTCTCACTCCCTGGGTGTTTTTTCCTCATCCCAATACAAAAATCCTTTGTTTGCCTGCTCCTACTAGCGAATACATTGCAAAATGGGATGACACAAACTGTTTGCAAAATCAGGTGAAATCTTGTGCGTAAATTTAGTTTGGGTCTTGCTGCAATTCAGTGAAAGAAGAAATGTGTTGCTCAAGTAGAGCAATGGGAACTAATTTCTTCTTGTGCTCTTTAGCGTGTAGAACAAAGCATATTTTCCAGATTGTGTATTTTTATGACAGTCAGATCTAGGGGAGAAATACCTGTACAGTATAGAATGGTTCTATGGAGAGCCACTGTGCTTTCTATTTGGGCTGCTTAGTGTGTTGGTTGTACATGCTGGAAAATTAAAGCAGTAGTACATAAACTAATACAGTCACTGTGTCCTTTTGGGCTAGTATTTGAGAAGCAGGCTTTGTTTTTATGATGATTTCCAAAGCTACTAATATTCTGCTTCCTCCTGTTCTATATATCTCTCTATTCCTTTTACCTTTACCATGTATTTTACTCAAGAATCCACAGAGTAAGACTTGAGCGCCTGTGACCCCATAAAATCATGTGCCATGAGCTGGCCAGTAGAAGGTGCTGGTTGCAATGGAATGATGTTCAGTGACTTTTTTTTTTCTGATTCCAAAAGGCTTTGTTCAGCAGTAGATTTTTCAGAGGTCATAGCACTGCACTTGCCTTCATAGCAATTGCATCTCCGATACGTCTAAATTATTCTTGACATTGTCTATTGGAATAGTGTAGTTCCCTGGGACTATAAAAACACCCTCCTTTTTCCCCTTGACAGGCATGTCACGTAGTGCTGCTGAAATGGAACTGGGCAAGGTTGATATCTCCAGTTTCTGCTCGCCATACTCAACGAGGGAGGTCTCACTGAAAGCAGAAGATTTCAACAAGCTGCTGAAGCTGACTAATTACAACATCATGAACAATGAGAACATGATTCTTCAGGCCTTGCGCATGGCTGTGGCACGGAAGAAACAAGCCACAAGCCAGCCCGTATCACAAGCACAGTCCTCTGGTTGAACAGCATTTTCCTGTCCCTTACTAAATATTTATCATTACACCACATATGTGATAGCTGCCTCACTGTTCTTGGCTGGTGCCATCTTTCTCTAAGTAAACTTCTCAAAAAAGAAAGCTTGAAGTATTTGTTTCAAAGCCACATGGTTCGGTTTACTAAGCAGTAGTTGCTTTTTGATCTGGAGTTTTGGTATCAAACACAGCAGTCTATGTTGTTAAAGCCATCTCACTGGTGCTCAAGAGGTGAAGATTCAGTTGTGTGTGATAAGGAAATAGTTTTAGGTCTTTATCTCTGCAATCTGTTATTGTCTTGGTGGCTGGTCGCTACTGTTTTTTCATCTGCAAAATTTTCTGGCATTTTGTTGGGACCATTGGTAGCAAATCCATAAAACCCTCTTCAGATACAGAAGGTGGTGACCATGTAGTATCAATTTAAATCATTTTACTTGGTTTTAATAACTTGAATTAAATGGTGTTCTACCTTTAAGAGTTTTGTTTCCCAGGTGCTTTTTTGTCATGAGCTGTCATGAAATATATATATCTTATGCAGGATATTTGATTTTTCAAACTAGTGTTGCATAACAGATGTATGGATGGGTGGCCTTTTAGGTCGTTGATGACATCTATTTTTATCAATTAAATCAAACATATAAATTTGTTTTGAAGGGCCATTGCCATTTCCTCTCACAATCAACTGTGTTCTGGCTCAGATCATGTGTGCGTGCCGCAGTTCTCTCCCTGAAATGCAATTTTGCTTCAGTGTCATCTGGAGCTTGTTCAGTGTAGTGAATTGAAATATTACTGAAACAGAGAGCATATGAGGGGGAATGAAGGAGACATTTCAGAATCCTCTGCCCCTTTGGACAGATTTTTGGATGTTATGAAAAAATATTAACTCTTTGGATTAAAAAAGAAAAAGAAACATCCCAGATATTTGAGGAGAAGGGGATCTACTCAAACACAGTAAAGGCCAAGAAAGGTCCAGCAAAGAGAGACATGTAGCTTCTGATTTTAGTGTGAATTCTTCCTCAGAGGTGAGGTACTTGAGAAAGACATGTGGTCTTTTCTAGAACTGGAGCTGGTTAAGAAGTTGGGTTTTGCTGTTTTTTTGGTCACAGTCCCACAAAAGCTATGTGAAAGAAAGGCAGGTGCTGGAAGCTGGGAGTTTGTCAAAGGTCAGCCAGGATGAGATTTACAGGAGTCCCTCACCTCCTGAGTAGCCCGGCCTAAAGGAAGCAGGCAAGAACTATAGAAGAGTCTTTTCTCTCCGCAAATTTCCCAACAAGTTGCATAGACAATTTCTACCTTATCTTCTAAAATCTTGTCCACTGTTTTATCTGAGAAGGCACAGATGAGCTCAAAATAAGGTACCCAAACTGTCAAAATGGGCATTGTGACTGAATCCTTAATGCCTGCCAGGGAGGGTGTTGTCATATTTGTCAGAGTCCTGTTATTGCAGAGATCTGTGTATTGCATCAGATTCACAAAGTCTGTGGGCTCCCTGAGGTACTCTGGTTCAGTTTCACTTTTCAGCTATCGGTTCTCATTGGGGATTTTTTTGTCAGGATTAGCTACTCTGCTTGACTTTGCCTGTGGACTTTTTGATAGTAAATGGTGAGCACCTGCCCCCTTCCTGGTTTTACCAGCCTGAGACTGGTCAGAAAACACATATTCCTGAGACAAGGGAAACAGTTCTCTGAGGATCCCTCCTACAGCCTGCTTCATCTTCTGTATGTCCCTTGTCAGAATTTGTGATGCACGCTAAGATCTCAGATAATCTGACCCAAACCAGAAATAGTAGTTTCTCAGACACTGGCACGGCATTTTGGGTTACTGGGTTCTCCACTTGCTATATGTTCACACTACATGTCTTGTCCCAGGTGCCTGTGCTGGGACTACTCCTAGGTCCTCTTCTAGCAGAGGCCTTGACAGTCAGTATCTGGGATGGAGTCCCTCCAGCACATGCTGTGCAGCACTTACTGTGGAGGAAACTCCTGCAGAGTATACCCCTTGGATAGGAGAGGTGATAGATGCATAGAGATTGGTCCTCCCTTTTTCTTTCCTTGAGTTATTCAAGAAGTAATTGTTTCTCTACTGTTTTGGGGTGAGCCAGTTACTCCCTACCTTCTTCTCTACCTCAGCTAGATGTTCCTCAGTGTTGTTTAGTTAGTGCTGTTGTGTTTTTTGAGGTTTGGTTGGTTTAATTGTGTTTGGGTTTTTTTGACCTGTGGGCAGACATCATCTTCCATAGTCTTCACCCCAAGTCAGACTTTCCCAGGGTAACAGCTCAGGAAACATCAGTTCAGATGCTGCAGAAGCTAACAGAACAGTCCAGGTTTAGCCACTTTCAGATCAGTTTTCTCAGTTTTGGGATAAATAGCCAAGGCTGCTTCTCTGATTGAGGGTCCTTCTTGCCAGACACAATGTTAATGGCAATGTTGTCTTGTGTCATTTCACATCTCTTTGACCAGAAGGGTATTAAGGGTAGATTCCTAATCCTAAAATGGTTGATGACTGAAGTAATTTTCATTCAGTGAAAAGTTGCAAGGCTAGAATTGATTCTCTCTATTGTGCATTTTCCTGACGTGTGCATGTAGAGGGGGAAGACATGTTGTGAGTACTATGAATGTGTAGTATTGCCTCCTGCAGTTCTCAAGTGGGCATTTCATACCAAACATAGAATCACAGAATCATAGAGTTGTCTAGGTTGGAAGGGACCTTTAAGATCATTGAGTCCAACCGTTAACGTACCACTGCCAAAACCACCACTAAACCATGTCCCTAAGCACCACATCTACCAGTCTTTTAAATACTGCCAGGGATGGTGATTCAACTACTTCCCTGGGCAGCCTGTTCCAATCTTTGATAATGCTTTCTGTGAAGAAATTTTTCCTAATATCCAATCTAAACCTCCCCTGGCACAACTTGAGGCCATTTCCTCTTGTCCTATCACTTTTTACTTGGGAAAAGAGACCAACCCTCACCTCGCTACAAGCTCTTTTCAGGTAGTTGTAGAGAGTGAAAAGGTGTCCCCTCAGCCTCCTTTTCTCCAAGCTAAACAACCCCGCTTCCCTCAGCCGCTCCTCATAAGACTTGTTCTCTAGACCCTTCACCAGCTTCATTGCCCTTCGCTGGACATGCTCCAGCACCTCAACGTCTGTCTTGTAGTGAGGGGCCCAAAACTGAACACAGTATTCGAAGTGGGGCCTCACCATTGCCCAGTATGGTGGACCAATCGCTTCCCTAGTCCTGATGGCTACATGATTCCTGATATAAGCCAGGATGCTGTTGGCCTTCTTGGCCACCTGGGCACACTGCTGACTCATATTCAGCCGACTGTCAACCAATACACCCAGGTCCTTTTCTGCCAGGCAGCTTTCCAGCCACTCTTCCCCAAGCCTGTAGTGCTGCATGGGGTGGTTGTGATCCAAGTGCAGGACCCAGCACTTGGCCTTGTTGAGCCTCACACCCTTGGCCTCGGCCCATCAATCCAGCCTGTCCAGATCCCTCTGTAGGGCCTTCCTACCCTCAAGCAGATCAACACTCCTGCCCAACTTGGTGTCGCCTGTAAAATTACTGAGGGTGTGTTTGATCCCCTCATCCAGGTCAGTGGTAAAGATATTAAACAGAACAGGCCCCAATACTGAGTCCTGGTGATCACCACTTGTGACTGGCCGCCAACTGCATTTAACTCCATTCACCACCACCCTTTGTGCCCAGCCATCCAGCAAAGGGCATGCCCATCCAAGCCATGAGCAGCCAGTTTCTCCAGGACAATGCTGTGGGAAACAGTGTAAAGGATTTACTAAAGTCTAGATAAACAACATCCACAGCCTTTCCCTCATCCACCAAGCAGGCCACCTTATCATAGAATGAGATCAGGTTTGTCAAGCAAGACCTGCCTTTCATGAACCCATGCTGTGTAATGGCACTCAGGATGATCTGTTCCATAACCTTCCCTGGCACCAAGGTCAGACTGACAGGCCTGTAGTTCCCCAGATCCTTCTTGTGGATGGGCATCATGTTTGCTAACCTCCAATCAACTGGGACCTCCCCAGTTAGCCAGGACTTCTGATAAATGACATAAAGTGGCTTGGTGAGCACTTCTGCCAGCTCCGTCAGTACCCTTGGGTGAATCCCATCCAGCCCCATAGACTTGTGTATGTCTATGTCTGAGCGTATGCATCTGGGCATGTTAGTAACTTGACCTGTGCAAGGCCTATTCACCTGTGCATATGCTGCTGCGCAGTTTTCTGCCAGAAAATGGAAAAGTTGGCTGTCATTTTTATATCATAATTTGATGACCCTGCATCCTGTTTAAAACATCTAGATGTTAACATTTAAGATGAATCAATGTACGCCCTAATTTGGAGGAGAATTTGTTCTTTTGTCTTGGTTTACTCGGAAGTTTTGTGCTTGTTAAAGGGTTCTGAAAGCAGGAAAACCTATATCCACCTGAAAAGTATATGAATGAAATTGGGGAAACCTATACCACCAAGCAACTCAACCCCCTCTACCTCCAAGAAAAGGAAAATAAATGAAATTTTGTTGAAATAGAAGATCTCTTAAAGTTATTTTATCTACAATACTTTTGGTTGTTGATTGGGGTGCTGTATAGCTCTGTTTTCCTCCAGCCTACATGTAGCTGCTATTATCTTATCTGATTTGTGCATTGCTTAGGCTGCCAGATCTTAAGTATCCATGAATAAGTGTTGCGCATGATCACTCCCTTATCTTAAATTGCTAATAACTCTTGGCACCTTGGTGTGTACAGCCTTCCCCCAAAACACACCTCTGGTGTTCAGCTATCAAATAAGCTCAGCAAATCCCCTCCCCTTCTCTCTTCATACTTTCCCTTTCAGACAACGAGGAAGGTGGGGCATGGATAAGCCATTTGCTCCTCAGCAGGTGCCTCCTTAAAGTTTGCAGAGGTACTTCGTAAGTCACTGCCAGCTGTTGCCTCTAACAGTGAAGTGACATCCATATCTGACTTGTATGCAGTTGGGAGCACGATGGGATCATACTGGAGTGCTCGTGAGGTAAGAGTGTGAAAACTCAGACCAGAATTCTTTAGAAGGTGAAGATGACCTGAGTTGGGTTTGTGATTGGAATTCTGTTGCCTAGAAGAGGACTTGGGAGCTGTTAGTCCAAATTAATTTATGTATTTATTTATTTATGTCAGGATGACTGATAGTTTTGCTGATATTGGCTGTCCTATGGAGGCACTTTTGGTAGTGGAGGGAAGTTCAGCCAGTGAGTAATCCACGTGGAGGCTGGGAAGCAGTCTGAGGTGCTTCGCAGGAGCTTGCTGTGGATTTGGGCTGATTCTGTGGTTTGATGCAAGCATTATGTAAGTTGGGCTCTTCCATAGCGCAGCATCCGCCAGCTATGAGTATGGTCACACGCTGTGCCCAGGTAGCTGTGCTAGCAGCCACCTGGTAGTGGTGTACACAGGAAGGTCACTGACTAAAACCAGTGATTAATCATGGACACAAAGATGGTCTTAGTTTGATATTTGTACATGACTGACACCCAAGAAAGTCTTGATCTGCCTTTGTCCATAATCTCTGAGACTATTTTTTTTATTACTACTTTTTTTGTGGAGCATAACCAGGAGGGAAAACTCTAAAACTGCCTGTTGGACTCCAGGGAGTCAACATGCTCTGTCCTCTTCTCAGATCTGAAATTAACCTGCTGTTTGACTATGAGCAAGTTATTTAATCATTCTGTGCCATGCTTCCACTGTTGTAAAATGGAGATTATAGAGCTTCTCTCCGTAATATGGATGTGTGTTAACATAAGTGTGCATTGATGCTTGGAGACCTCAAATGTGGGATCCCCGTGGCCTAACAAATAAAAAGCATGAATGTCTAATCAAACTGGTTAAAGAAACACCAAGGATCTACAGGCTCATCCTTTCAAAAGGAGGGGAGGGTAATGAACAGTCTGTCAATGGTCTTTGTGTGGAAAGTACATACACAAAGGAAGGAACGGGACTGTTGTCTCTGCTCTTCCCCTTGCCCTTAACCACTGAAACAGTCTCATGAGAAATAGTAAAAGTAAAGGCTTTTTGGTGATGGAAGGGCAGGAGAATTATTCCATTCAGAACTTGAATCCAGACAGAAGGCATTAAAACATGCCATTTTGTAGTGAGACATAAAATACAGACCAAGGTCGGCTTGTTATAATTCAAGAGTGATAGGGGAGTTCGTATCCAACTCCTCAACTGGGTCAATTCCTAACTGGAAAAAGGAGTGACATAATCCCCCTAAAGGGATTTAATGAGGTCGTTTTGCTAGCAGAGAGTGGGAGTGGGATTAGGTAATGATTCCAGTGAAGCAATAGCTAAAGTTTCAGGTACTAAAATCTGCAAGAATTAATAATTTGTTTGGGCTGTGTCTAGTTATTTGTCTTTCCTTCTGTGCTTGATGTTTCGGCTAATGATCCTTCTTGCAGATATCCAGCATCTGGTTTGGGTGGAGAAGTTTCATTAACATCTCTTCCTGAGTTGTTTTCTTTCGTGTAGGTTCTGCTGCATTTGTGCTGGTGGTGCCTCACTCACTGAAGAGTTTAATTTTCCTCTGGGGTCATGATGCTTTTGAAAGTATCTAAGACATTGAAGTCTACAGCATTATGATTAAATGTTTTACCATGGATTGTTTCTGTTTCCTAGCAGTTCTTTATACTTCATTCATTTGCCTCTTCCTGACCACAGTAGCTGAACAACCTTTCATGTACTAACTCTTCACCATTCCCTTCACCAGGGAAAAGTTTCTGATAAAAATTTTAAATGGAAAGTTGGAATTTTTACTAAATAAAATTATCTGAAGAAAATATCTGCTTTCTATGTGAAATTTCAACTGTTCAAGAGAGATGAACTTATTTTATCTTTGTTTACAGATGTTTAATGGAGGTGTTTCTCATGCTTGCTCTTTGCTAGCTTATTTTTTCAGCTTAATTGTTGATAAAGATTTCTTTTAAATTAAAATATCCTGTCATGGAATGCAAGCATTAATTTTGTTTAAAACCATTTTACTATGTTACCCATTTTACCATGTTACCCAGTTTACCGTTATTTCTTCCATCAATGACATACACACACAGAGGGATATTTCCTCTTTTTCTGCCTCTTTTTTTAACTCTACATAGACAGGGTTTTAACTTCCAAAGCAGTGCAAGTACTTAATCTTCTAATTTTGCTGCACAGCTTTGAAAATTGCAACACACACTTATGGGAGGGCATATTTTATGAAGCCCAAACAACTTAAAATTCATGCAGGTAATAACTTTGTCATTCTTCTGCAGAGTGAAGAATGCCCCTGCTGCTCGCTGTCTGTGAAAATTATAAGAATGAGAAATCTGAGAAAGGCAGATCTGTGTAAGTATCAAAGTCTTTTCTTGCAGTTCCCAGTAGTTCAGTTCTGAAAGCAGAGAATATAATCAAGCACTGTAACTTGTATCTGTGTATGAAGTGTCACCATGGTTTCAAAGATTGATGCATATTTGAATTTGGACTATTCTTAGAATACAGTTTTGTATAAACAATATCTTTCAGTTTATAAATGTTACTATTAGTGGAAATATCAAAGGTCTACTGTGGTGTACTGTAAAGTATCTTAACTGTTAACAAGCTTCAGAGCCAGTTTTGCTGAACAAATTCAGCTGTTAATCCTCAGTTGCCATTTTTGATGCACTGAGATGCAGGATGCAGCTCTGCTTCCCAACAAAAATGCCAGCACTGATGTTGAGGGGCTGCCAGAGCCTGTGGGATAACATGGGAGTTTTGGAATCACTTTCTGTACCTTTTTGATTTTGCAGAGAGCAGAAATACATACAGGCACCTCTGAATTTCTATTTGCTTAAAAAAAAAAAAAAAAAAAAAAAAAAAAAAAGCAATAGAGGAGCATCATATATCTTATTGTCAAACAACTTTTTTCTGTCAAACGTTTACTGAAATGTATTCGAAATACCAGACTTTGATGGCAAAACCAGTACCATTGAAATGTTTCTGAGGATTGGGTGGAATGGGTGGAAGTGGAAGTGAAGAGTGAAAAATCTCGGCAGTTACCCAAGTAGGAGAAAGCGAGCTGAAGGTCAACTCAAATATCTGCCTCAGAGAGAAAGCACAAGGCAGGAACGCAATGGAAAGGATGTGAAGATGAACCTTTGCATATTAAGTAAGACCAAGTGAACCCAGCAAGAGTGTTTGCCTCCATGGAGATTACTATTCAGTTCTTGCTTTTCTGCTGTTAAGCCTAGCACAGGAATATTGGCTTTTCTTGAAAACAGCACATCTTCAGAGAAGACTGAAAGGATGGTTTAGTTCCCTCTCTGTCTTTTTAATCTTAGCTGAGCTGTTTTCTGGCATAAATGATACCAGTCTAAGGAAATGCCTAAGCTGTCCTGACAGACAATAGCATCGACATAACCACCTACAAAGTTGACAATCGAATATCTGCCTCTGGCCTTAAAATCAGGGTTGTTTATTTCTTTCTCAGCATTTTATAATGATTGGAAATGACAGTCTTTACATTCTTAATGACCAAAGAATTTCCAGAAGTACATAGCTATTTATTTTAGCTCTTTATCTTTTATCAGTCTTTATCCTGTATCTTCATTTTGAGCAGATGTTTGACTGCCTGATTTGCAGGTATGAAGCTGTATCACTGGAAATTTGATTCCAAAGCCAGATGTGGAGGAAGATCTTTGCTGCCCAGAGCCAGAAGAAGCAGTGCTAGGTGCCAGGGTCTGAGAGGAGCAACCTCATCCATTCCCCATCCCAGTTGCCTTTCTTTATCGTGCAACAGAGCACCAAATTTTATTTTTCTTCTGAGAATCAGGAGCAAGTTACCTGTGGCACAGCAGTCAGTCAGTGAGATTTTATCTGCACTGTACCTGTATGTTCTCTCAGAACACTTAATTTTGTTAGTGGAGCCATGCCACGTGGTGTGGTACACATCACAGGAAATGGGACTGTATTAAAAAGCATTAAACTGAATCAGAAAATGAGTGTGAGAGTGTACCAGGAACCTTTACGTGGCAGCCCTTCCATTCTTGACAGAAAAGTTCTGCAGAGAGGTTTTAACACCTAAACAATGAGAGAAGTCCTCAGAGGAAAGGACCCAAAGGCACCTGTTAAAAAACTCTGCCATGGAAGAGAGGGGTATTGGCATGTACAGCAAAGTTCACTTTGTAGTCTATACCAAGTTCAGAGTGGTTTAGGCTGAAGTGCACTTATGAGCAGTGAGACAAGTGGAGACTTTGAAAGGAAATTGGGGAATCCTAAAGTATGCATTTGATTGCACATGAATAGAGTCACTTGAATGTAACAACGATGAGTTAAGAAGTAAAAATAACTAATTAGGCCTACATATCTGTATTTCTGTAGGTATTTACTTTCCTAGGACTAGTCTTTGCTCAAAAGCGGTATTTTTTTAAAAAATATTTTTTGTGGGAATGTCTGTGTCATGTAATTAATGTATTTATTCAGATATTTTAAAATATTTGAAATATATTTGGCTCAAAATAAACATTTTAGGAAAAGATTGTATTTCCCACCCACATTTATTTGCTTTAATCACTATTTCTATACAATTTAAAGTTAAGAGAGACAGAGATGAGGACAGAGAGTTGGAAGATGGCACAGAAATAATTTGAACTGCAAAGAGTCATTGGTGTTGTGTTGGAGTCAGAGTCTGATTAGACCAAGTTGTGGTTTTTGGAAGAATGCTTGTCAAAGATGCTTTTCTTCAGCTGTGGCACTGCACACCTAAAGCATCGTCTTTGTGCAGAGGGACTGCTACACACAACCCACAGTGCCCGTACCTCTTTAGATCTTGCACAAGCCATATAATATAGGACTTGTTTCTTTATTACAGGATAGCTCTGGCAATTGTCTATAATCATGATCTCCTGACCTTTACCTTTGTGTCAGACAGAAGGTTGTATTTGTACATGGTGTGAGCATAATAACAAGAATTAGGCTGGCAATGTGTGTTAAAATCTGATAGGAGTAAGGCTTACTCATGAATCAGAAGGATTCGTTACTACATTATGTAGGTTATCAGGCAACTGCAATTTGAGTAGTCGCTATCATTCCCAAGACACAGCTGTTGCAATTTCTGGGCATGTTTGAGTTTGGGTAAATCTTCCCCGTCAAAAGTTGTAAGGATAGTGATACCAGACCAGTCCCAAGTTTCATCTGGATTGACAGTATGTCTCCAGAACTGGCCTGTAATAAACTCTTTTGGGCAGAACAAACACTGAAGCATGCTTTCCCCTGCCCCAGTCTCCCAAGAGACTGTGGTTCATGAGGTCTGTGGCTCAGAGATCTGGTTGTGAGTCAAAAGTAGTGTTTGCATTTAATTGTCATACTCAAAATGCTTGGCACTTGGAGGCCACTAAAGGTTTTTACTTTGATATCTTTCAGCTCACTTTGCACTGGAGAGAAATGCAGATGTTCTTTCTCAGTGTCATAGGAAAACACCAGGCCCCGTTTCAGGATGTTATTCTCTGGAGAGGTCTATATACTTATATTACTAATTAAATAGTTATGGATATTTCTTTTTCTCCTCTTTGCCTTGCATGGGCAGCAGAAATGCCTGCTTGAGAAAAGCTAGTCTTTTTCTGGCTGGCCTGAAAAGGCCTTTTCTGCATATTAGTTAGGGTTAGCTCTTACACAAAGACAACTGTCTCCTTGTATTTATTCCAAAAATGGCAGAAAACTTACCATTAACAGCTGCATGACTGCAGCTCTCTCTTGCTTTAAAACTGCGAAAACTTTGTGGCTGTCACAAACCTTCATAAATGCATCCACAATTTCTGTGAAGTCTGGATTCACTGACTTGATGGTGCTATTTCTCTGCAGCTGTATAGGATGGTATGTGGAGATTTTGGAGAGAAGTGTTTAATAGCCCATAGTCTGAACATTGATCATCCAACCAGGCTAGCTTGAGGCACCAGCAAAATAGGGAGCCATTGGCAGCATTGGGAGCAAGAGTCACAAGCTGGGGTACCTGGGCTCTCCACGCTCCTGCAGTCCCATTGCAGTGCAGAGGGACATGAGAACAGCTGCACTGGATCAGACCAAAGTTATCCCCTGCCTCACGTTTGAGAGTGGCCAAAGGCCAGGGTGCCTGAGGAGGAGTATGAGAGTAGAGTGAAAGTATATAGTGTGTTCTGTGTGATGTGCTCTCCCAGCCTTTGATCACTTCAGAGTTGGTAACTGCCCAAGCCAAACTCAGTTTTTCTATGAATGCAGTTAACACCTCCAGTCTACTCTTGAACCTACATGAACTCTATGTATCAACAACAGTCTTTGTCCAGCCTCTGGTTTCCATGTCACAAAACCATTTACTGCAATCTCAATGCTTCGTCCTTGTAGTAGCAAAAATCAGTTTTGCCTTCACTGCTGAAAGGCCTTGAATTTGTTCTGCCATCCAGTGACCTGATATTCCCTTACTTTCCCTGTCAGCTGAAGTAGAGGAGATAGACTTTCAGAAGGCTTCCCACACGTGGGAAGGGATTGGTTGTTGCAAAACTCTTGTTTTCCAAGGGCTGGTCCACCAGCCAAGATCACTGGAAGAGGGCATAGCTTTCATCTTCAAGTCCCCCCACCTGTTTCTCCATAGAAGCCTTTGAAGACCCCTTGAAACCACCTTTATGCAGGACTCTGCATTTCCACCATCTAACCATGGGAGAGTTTCTTTCTGGAGAGACTTCTCTGCTGGCCAAGTACCACTGCATTTCACCCCCTGTGGGCCAACTATAACAAGAACTAGACCCACGCTGTGTAAATTCCCCAGAGTAGACCTTCTTGTCAGCGTGGCTGCCCAGACCTGCCTCGCTGTGCATGGTCATATTGGAGCACACCCGACACTCTCTCTTCCCAGAGGCTGCCACTGCAGTCACAGCAGGACATGGGCTGCCTTGCACAGCTGGCAAATCTGGTTGAGCGTAGCCCTTTTCTTGGTGGCAGGGTTCATGGGTCTTCCAGGATGTGAAGTAAATATCTTCTACACTGCAGATTGACACCTATGGGAGAGAAACCTGTTTGTTTCATGGGCTATGAGTGAAATACAAAGTAACATTTTCTACATACATGTATTTTACAGAAATATTCCTTCCAGGAGACAAAAAATATGTTTAAAAATATTGGCTTGCCCTCCTTTGTATTTAGGAAAGTCCGAAGCTCCAGAAAACTTTTCCTGGAATGGCCTACAGCTACTTTTTTTTTTCTTTAATATGACATGGCTCATTAGATAAAGCCTTAGGCTTGTCGTTAACTACAGTACTAAATCTGGGTCTTGTTAAATCTGGGCCTTGTTGCTATGTAATTTCATAGTAAACTCCCAATACTACCCTGCCCATTGATTTGAAAAGTTGGAAGGCAGCGTTACTAGTGTTTTCCCTTATATGACCTAAATTCTGTGTAACACCATCATAATAATGAATTCCCTTTCATTGCCTTGTTCTCCAAAGGAAACTATCATGGGCGGAAAGGACTGATTGAAGACATGCACACAACAAGCCACGTATACTACTTCTTACCTTTTTTACTGACTGTAGCACCGAAATAAGGGGGCAGCGGCAGAGAGGGCAGGTGGGTAACATGGGCAGTACCAATGGGCAGCTTCCTGGGCTGGCCAGTGCTAACGGCGTGTTTGTTTTTAGGGTGAAATCACTTAACTGTCAAAATGGATGTGGTCACTGACTTTTGCCAGGGTTGAGAGAAATCTTGGGACATGGTCCCTTGAAAAAGAACACTGGTGTCTTTGCAAGGGATCTCATCTAAGTTCCTGATGCCGCTGGCTGCTCAGACAGGCTGTGTTTCCATTAACAGAGAGAAAACCTAAAAGCAGACCAGGACAAACACTTGGCCATAGGAATCTGCACAAGGACAGAGAAGTAGTTATGCGGATAGCTGCCAAGCTGCAACAAGACCTGTAAACAAGGATTTCCTCACTGGTTAAGAAACTGAAACAAACAGGTATAAAAGCAACTGTTAATCACCAGAAGCTCCTCCTTGTGATGTCATATCCTGAGGCGGGGCTTTTCTTACTGTAATTGTACACTGGTTAAATCAAAATCAAGAGCTAATTGCGTAACTACTAAGGTAGCTGTCAAAATGGAGCCCTGGTCCTGACTGATGTTTATAACAGGTCATAACAACAGTTAATAATATGAATAACAAATTAATAGATAATCTCAATTAATATGATGTGAATCAACTTCACAGCTGCAATTCTTAACAACGTCTACTCTTTTCCATTCAATCTTCTGTCTGATTTTATCCACTCATGTTACCCAACTCTGCTCCCACTCTTCCTCAGTTCATTGCTACCATCTAAACAGATGCAAAACCCTAGTTTCCCTCAGATGACCCATTTTGTGTTCTCTAGTCTAAGAGGTTGTTTCAAGGTTTTTCCTTTTCTCAAGTCTTTAACGTATTGCTGGCAGAAATGCCATGATGGAGTGTATTGTATAGAGTGTAGTGCATATTGTATTGTATGCAATTGTATTGTGTTGTATACATAATAAGAAGTGTGGAGACAAAAAGCTTGTGCTGTGCCTTCATAGTACCATAAGATGCCACTAACAAGAACAATGCTATGTATAGTCAAGGAGCTCATCAATATGTTATTTGTTTAGGGATCTTGGTCAGGGCACCTCCTTACAGCTGTGGAAATAATTGTATCTCTACTGCTAGGTATCAATGGTTTGTATGTAGGTACACATGCATCTTCTGTCAGTCCTGCTGGCTTCTGTGTACTTCTGTGTGCAACAATAAAAGCTGTTCTGGTGGTTAAAGGTGTTATGTGCGATGTTCCCCCATGACTTCCTCCAGACTCTTGGTGCAACCTTGGAGAAGATGAGTTTCCTCAAAACCTTAGTTCCTCATCTCTAAAGCAAGGACTGCAACAAGGGCATTAGGAGCTCCATAGGGGCATTAGGAGAATATAAATGATTACTGGCTTAAGGACCAGTAAAAGGAGTAGGCAACCTGAGATAAATGTTAGACTCATTTCTGTCTCAAAGGCAAACGTGAGAGCAGCTACTGTGCTCTAATACCGTAGCAGCACAAGTGGTATTGCAGCTGTTGTCTTTCACTGAACAGGGATGATCTTTAAAGCCTTTTGTGACGATACTACATGTTTCTACTAGAATTCACTTTTCTCTTGTTTAGAGGAGGCTTCTGCTTAACAAGTGCTTGAAACAGGTTTTAAAATGTTTTATAATTTTTTAAAATGTCAAAACCTGTTTTAAAACAGGTTTGAGACGGGTGGAGGCAATGGAAATGAACAAGGGAGAAGCCAGGGTGGAGAAGAAAGGCTGGAATGAGTAGGTGAGGATGACAGCAATGTAGAACCACACAGCGCTTTCAGAGGACACAGGTCCCTGCAGCAATTCACGACCCTTGACTCCTCCTCTGCCATTTGGCTTGCAGGGTTAAAAGGCAGCTGCAGACTCTGCTCAGGACATGACTTTCTAGTTTGCACTTGGAAAATTCCAGCCGACCTGGATGGATGTTTCTGCAAGAGCTGAGACACATTTCATGAAGTGCTGTGCTAATAAATAACACAGATAGCACAAGGTTAGCATGCAGTTTCTTTCAAACGTGTGCAAGCAACTTCAGCCGTTGTCAACAGATAATGACGATGAAGTATGTGCTTTGATTTCTGAATAAGCTTTCTTTATTTAGAAATTTCTTTGGGCTGAGCTTTGTAACACCTTCTCACCACTTATGAAACTAAGCTGAGCATTGCCTTTTCCCATGCTTACCGTCTCCCACATCTTCTTAAACGTTAGTGTACCTTGGTGTTTTTGATCATCCTTGATAAGGACCATCTTTTACTCTATATCCTGTTTACTATTGAACAACAATGTATTGAGTTTAAGACCAAAGTATACTTTGCTTGACACTGAACAGTAACCACAAATTGAATATCAGCAGATCTGTGTTTACAGGACTATTAGTGGTTATGTGGGACATTCAAAGAAGTTCATAAAGAATATGAAGATTGATACAGACATTTACATTATTGCAGGACTTGCTTCATGATTTTTGAGGCATTCCTTTGATGAGGAGCAGAAGATACAACTTCTCATCTTTGCTATTTTATTGTGGGAAATATATTTAAATGCACTTTTGTTCATTGATTCCCGACAGATTTTCTTATACACTGTTACAGAACCTGCAGAATCTGTTCTGATTCTGTCCTGGTTGTTCTGGTTTCATCAAGACAGCAGTACCTGTGGTGCATCCAGTTATGCATTAAGCAGTGTGACTGATATCTGTAATCAGTGATTCATTCTTTCCCATACCCTCTGAGCAGAGACTTGTTTTGTTTTATGCACCTGTGCTCTCTTAGTGCTCTTTCACATGCGTTGCTGAGGTGAGCTGCACTCTAAAAGCACAATGTGATAAGGTCTGTGGTATGTCTTGGTCCCTGTGGAGGTTTATTCTGAAGACTCAGAGCAGTGCCAAGGAAAGCCTTGCCCACAGGCAAGATTCACAGAGCTTGAGGACCTTTATCAGCAATGGTCTCCAGAAAGGAGCTTCAGGCAAACTTTTTGCTGAACCGAGGACGTTGCTTACCTTGTAGATAAGGACTGAGAACCCATATGTGATTTGTTATTATGTGGGAGGCCAATGTAAAGTAGGGAGGCTAGGTTTAACGTGGCTGTGACAGTCTGCATTGCTGAAAAGACAGGTGAGAGTGTCCGTGTGAGACTATAGCTTCTCCCCATGCACTTTTATGACTGTATCCTCAGCAGGAGCCAATAAAGTAGTCCTGCAGTAGTAGCCAGTGAAGGTTAAAAGTAAGATACACTCACAAATGTTGGTACTGGTGCTTGCATCGTATTCTGCTACTAAATTGGCGATCTTTTTGAATGTCTGCCTGGCAAAGGTACTCATCTTTTCCCATTTGTTCAGGACCAATCTTGACCACCCTTTTTTAAAGAGTTCCTTTTCAAGTTCAAGAATGAAAACTAGACAAAAGGCGTCTTGGGTATAAATGTTCCTTGTAAGTCAGATATATCTATTCTTAATGCTTTAGTTCATTCTTACTCACAGGAAAGTTGCTGTAGACTGCTAGATCAGTTGGGAGTCCTGGAGGACTTGAACCAGAATATAAGCTCATTTAATTTCACTGTGAAAATAGGATTAGTTGTAGTCTTGTGATAAAAGGAGCCTGGAGGCTGTGTGTTTATCTGTGGCTTACTTTGATGTGGAAGAAACTGATGGTGACATCCTTGTAGAAAAGATGTATGAAATGTGAAATCTTGGCTGCCAAAAGCAAAGCGCATGTTGGCAATGTATCCAAGTTGTAGTATTTATGTCAGGATGAGCCATTGCTGCAATGTAAACTTTTAATCCAGGCTGAATGAACTCTTTCCTTAACAAACAAACCAAAACAATCAAACTGTAATCTTCACCTGTGTGTTATGCCCTGTAGGTTCAAAATTCAGTTCACAAAATGGTGACTGATATTTACAGACTTTAGGCTGAATTTTCAGACAGACAAAGACCCATTTACATTGTGGTATAAACACTCCTAATTCCAGTGAGTTGTCCTGGTATGTTATGGATTTTTTTTTTTACCAAATTAATAATCAGCATCAATGTTTTTACCTTCATATTGGCTGCTGCAAATCGTCCTGTGAGGAAATGAGGTGACTTATTGCACCCTACTTTTGTTACTTAGTTATAACAATGTGCCTTATTATTTCCGTGCTCTTTCCTTATACATGACTCTTCCATCCTCACCATAAAAAACAAAGAACTTCTACAGGTATCTGTTTTTATTTCTTTGTAGAGAATCTACAGTAAACTCTACAGATTACCAGCGCCAGCTGCTTACTGTAAGTGAGACTTAGGCATATTTTTCACCACACTCATCAGATTTGCAAATATTTTCTGGTTTTCAGATACATTAAACACAGCGAAAGGAGAACATCTCGTGCCAGTGAGCTGACCTTGTCCTCACTATCATATTGCGCTACAGCTTTTTGGTAGCTTCCCATTCAGTACCAAATTTACTTGAAAGAAAAGACATCTAGGAGAAGTGTCCCTGCTGTAAAGTTTATTTATTCAGTAGGAAAGTTTTGGTTTCAAAACTCTTGAGTCTCAATTGAAAAATTCAAATCGGAATTATTGCTGCAGTGCACTGTCAGTGCTGCAGCTTAGTCTCAGTTCCTGCACAAGACTACATCTCCCATGATGTATTGCTCCTGCTTTTTCAGAAAAATCCTGGAGGATAATGCTAGAAAAAGTATCATAACTACATGTTTTTATAAAGCATGTCAGAGGCATTTCTGAGTGAAAATAATGATGTTTAAGGAAAAAAAAAATTAGTTTTAGCTAAACATTAAAAACATTTTTGTTTCTATTCCCTTACTGAGTCAATAACATTCTTGGGAACACTTTCTGAAGAAAGAAAATTTGTGATTGTTGGTTCAGCTGCTTCTGGTATTGATTTTGTTCCCACTCCCATTTTCTTCGAAATCCGAGGCACTCCTGTGTACTGCTTGCAGCTTGTTTCCAGTGTGTTTCCATAATGTACATGCTAACATCCCCATGATGTTAGCAGTTCTAACTACCCAGTGTGTCTGCATTAACAGTGTTGATGTCTGGCCAATACTTAATTTTTGGCTAGTTTATTTTTAAATGGAAATGAAAGAATTTTCTGAAAAATATATTCCAGTGATAGATTTGAGATTGTACCATATATCACTGCAAGAGGGTCTCAGGTGGAACAAAGGTAAGCATGACCTCTTAATAATACTTCTTGGCCAAAAATACACAGCTATTTGGTTCCTACTGGTTGACACACTGAGAGTAGGAACAGTGAAACAGTGGCAACGCTTAAGAATGATCTAAAAATGGGTGGACCTATAGAAATACATGATTTCTAGTTCCACTTTGCCAAAACAGAGCATATATAAGGGAGATCTAATGACATCTGTGCCTCTGTTAGCATTCACAAATCTTGCAAGAACAGCTACATGTACCCAAAATGCCACTTATGCAATATACTTTATCTCCTGTTGCTTCATGGAGAAGTTGGGGTGGATGGGAGGAGTTGTAGCACAGCTGTCTGTGGGCTTCTCTGCATTACATTGTGTTGCTTTTGTATTGTTTCCTTTTGATGATTATATTGGGATGGTGCACGGAGGCTCTAGGTATGGATTTAGGCCTTGTTACTTTGGAACTGTATGTGTTTGGAAAGAAAAGGTGGCAACTTTTCCAGTTAACTTACGGTCTTACTTTATACGTGTCAAAGAAGGAGGTTTGGAGTTGTTTTGGAGAGAGCGCACAGATATCTGGGAATCGATCTCTCGCGCTGGTGTACAGTATAAGGATGTCCTATCACTTCCTTCCCTGACAGTCAGGTCTGGCAGGGAGACCAGTTAGTTGGTTTCCATGCAATATAATTGACGTGACATGACTATCCTGTTTATTGCCTTCCAGCATAAACATGGGTATCACGTGACAGCAGTTCCATATGACACCTTGTAGGTTCACCTGGGCTGGTTCTCTTCTCCTGAAGCAGGATTGAGTTTACCTTGGCTCTTACTTTTTGATATATATCTGGGTACCAATACTGTCTGAAATGAGTTACCTAGAAAATTTATAAAATCTCTCTCGCTAGAGCTAACTCTCTTAGAGTTTGAGCAGCTTTCCTAATATTTGTCTTTGTTTATTTCCCTCTGGCCATGCAGAGCCACAGATCATTGTCCTTTTTGTAGCAATCATTTGGACGTTACAGAACTGACTACAACCATGTTATCTGACAGTCTTTGCTGCTGTTGTTGTTGAATTAGCAAACTCAATTCTTTCAGCTTTCTCGTATGCCAGGCTGTCTAAGTCAATCCTCTTCAATTTGGACGTGTTTAAGTTTAGTAGATGGTAACAGTTAAAGCCTTTCATGGTGGAGGGAGGAAAAGAGTTGAAGAGAACTGCAACATGGAAGACACTGAGCATCCACTTGTTCCTGTCCAGGGCTGGGAGTGTATGCAGAGAGATCTCTGTGCTAAATCTGATCACGTGCACTTACGTTGCACGTTGTGTATTTGGGATCTGGTCCAAAATGTATCTAAATATGTGTTATGTATATAAGTTATCAGATAACTCCTGCAACATTATAGTTCTGGGGCATAATTTGTTATTCTTCATGCATTGGCCTGGCTGTAATTGCCTGTTTTCAGATTCAAGTATCTTTGTCTCGATCTGCATTCTTGTCTCAGACTATGTCGAGACTGAGGCCTCGCTGGTTGCTAACTCAGTTGATGTTACATGTGGATCATCAGGTTGTGGGACTTGGGTTTTGCTCTTATTAAGAGTGAACAGCCTTGCTAAAGACTGAACTAACTTCTCAAGTTGGCTATAGGTCTATTGTGTTCAGAGAGGATGAAGGACTGAACAGAGATCTCATCACAGCTCTACCCAGACACAAGATGATAATTCACAAGTTTAGAGTTTCTTTGACACTCTGAAAATATCTAATGCCTCTCTTCTAAATCAGGGTTCATAGTTAGTATATACAACAAAGAGATATTCCAGACCATAAATGAACAAATTCTCTAAACTACACATATACCAATAGTCCATAACTGACAGATGCAGTTGCTGAAGAAACAGGTATTCTCATTCTTACCTGCTTCTCTAGCACTGTCTGAGGAAGTAACTATGCAAGGTTAATATTATCTTTTTTCCGATGTTAAAAATCACTGGAAGAATTGTAGAAAATATTGTGGGGGAGAGAGCTGAAGAAATTATTTTATCACTTCCTTTACCAATAAATTGTCATCTACAGGTACATTGCACATGCCCTGCATTTTAAAATTGCAGTAATAGGTCTAAAAATATCCTAATACTACTTACAAGAGTTATAGACATCTGCATTTGCAATGTGAAAGTGATTTCTTCCCTGCTATGGACAGTAAGGGGAAAACTATCAAATGCATGCTGAAAAACTGGAAGATACTTCATGTTCAGACAGCATCAGAAGACTTGAAAGATAAATCATACATAACCTGATTGCACAAATTGCTTTAAGCAACACCTATTCATTGCCACATGGGTTACAGCACAAGTTTAAAGAAAGTGTGGAATGAGAACCAAGAGACTGGTAGAGAAAGAATAACATAATTATCGATAAGGCACTCTCTTCTTGTGGGTCATGTGGAAATATTAATAACTAGTTATTTTTTGTGTAATGTTTTTAATCATGGGATGTGAAAGCAGATTACAAAAGCGGAAAGGATCGTTATCACTGTTTTATTGATGTGGAAATGTAGATAGAGATGCAAGATAAATTTAAATGGAAGAAATTGCCTGGAGTGACTTAGCAGCCTGGAGCAGAGCTGGGACTGGAGCCAACATGTCATGAGACCTTTTCCGGCAGGTTGCCCGCTTGGTCATGCTGCTTCTCAGCATGTATCCCACAGTACCAAACTGCCTGTTATTACACTCAAATCTGACCTGTTACTGTGATTACAAAAGAAGTTCTTAAGAGTTTGAGATACTAGAGATAGCTGTAGTTGCCCAGCAGAAAAAAGAAACGTCCGTTGTCTAAAAACAAGTGCAAACAATGTACAGGGCTGAAGGGCAGTACATTTGCTCCAAATGGGAGGGCTGGAAAGGGTGAATGACAGTGTAAAGAGAGCGAGTGCCACCACTCTTCATCGTCTTTTCAGGGTCTCAGTTTGTTACTACAAGTTCATGAGACATCAACTTTTTTTGCACTTAGGAGCAGATGCCCAGCACTGCTCCCTGCTCAAAGAACCATCAACTTCTTAGCAGTATCAGAGGGAATCCTAATCACCAAATACTCTACATCCATCAGGTTAGCACACAAAAGGAAAGTCAGTTGCACAGGCATACAAGTACCCAATCTGCCTCTCACTCAAAAACTCTGGCGATCCCTAAGATACAACTTGTCAGCACCCTGCAGCAGTGCCTGGCATAGTTCTGCTCACCCGGTCAGAAGGCTGTTTGCCCCAGCTTGGGGCTGGTTGTGATTCCTGGGAGCCCACCCCAAAGCAGCCCCTGTATATTTTTTGTAGGTGTAATGCCATACTTGTAGGTTTAATGCCATCCTTGCACATAACTGTGCAACCATGTGTTCAAACCTACAGTAAGACAATGCCTTTCTAAGAAATTAGAGGTTCCTTCACTATCAAGGCTCAGAGATTATATCAATACGATAAAAGTGCATTGCTATTTTTGCCTATTTGTTGGTGGTGAAGGAATGTGATCGCATGTTGGGTGAGACAGTTGGATCATTACGTGGACTGGGCTACAGCTATGTGGAGGCAGCAGACCAGAGGGGGGAAGATCCTTTGTACCCAGACCCTCTTTAGCTCTTGGGTTCTCCTCTCAAGAGCAAAGGACAAAGTTAGACCCTTGTCTAAATGCTCAAAGAGTTAAATAAGTATTTTACACTTTTAAAAGTTTCTCTTAAAATGTAAACCTTTTTCTTGTCCATCACAGAAATCTGTTGATTTGCAACAAACAGAGGACATACCAATAATGGGTTTTGTTAAGTAAAACTGGCTCTGCATGTTTTTTTCTTACCAGTTGTCTTTATTGCAATAGCTTCTTTGATTCTTCATTAATGATCAGAGCTCCCACCTGCAGGAGGGAACAATTAGTAGTGAGTGCTATTGAATAAGGACTTGTAAGAAAAGTAATAGAAACAAAACCTAATTTTTGCAGCTTGGTGTCTATACAGTGTTATAAGGCTATGCTGTAAGATATTTATAGTAATTTATTAGTTACAATGTATCTTTTCAAATACAGTTAGTGAAACTGATTGCTATGTAAGCCTGACTTTACCCACTGCTTCCCCTGAGACTGTCCGGACCAAAACCGTCAAGAACTGCAAAGATCCAGTGTGGAATGAAACATTTTGCTTCAGGATCCAGAGCCAAGTAAAAGTAAGATGCAGAGTGCATTTGTTTTTCTTTTGGAGCAGAGATATCATTGAGTAATCGATATGTAGGGTACCATAAAAATAAAGGTGTGTGAGGGACTACAAGGATATGGGTAAGAGGAAGTGGAGTAGCGTGCAGCAGCAAAACTAAACTTTATTTTCTGATACACAAAAGATAGCCAAGATATTTCACTACTATTCATATAATGTTCTATCACTTTTCATTTTTTCTTCTTCTTTTTTTTTTTTTTTTTTTGAACACCGGCTTTCGAAAGTAAAGGTGAGAATTTCGGAGTTTGGTACAGCTTTGGCTTTAACACATCTGCCTATCTGTGACCTACATCCATCAAGAGCTTTCCCTGCAGACCTAAAAAAAGTCCAACTTCTTTCAAAAGACTGGGAAAGCACAATTTCACTGTATCAGGGAGGCAAAAGGCAAGGGACAAACATTGCAGCCTGGGAACAAACACCCATGGATCTGCAACACCTTGCACCAGAACACCTGCTCCTTGAAATGGTTTGTGGCTGACATGTCTTTCAAAACTGCAATACCATGCGTAAGAGGTGAAAAAAATATCTTGGCCACAGGAAGTTGCTTGATCTAGTCCTTCACAGAGTAGTATTTGGGAAGACTTTACATTTACTTTGCAATAAATTTGCAGCAGGAGACAAGACACGTGGCATTAGCCCCAGTAATTTTCAGCGTGTGGCAACAGCAGCATGGCAGTGGTCGCAGTGGCTTCAGTGTGGGCTGCACAAAACGTGCCCTGGGGATTTGGGACAACGAAAGGACTCTGGCGTGTCTGTCACTGCTGCCTCATTGCTGTCTGGGCTCAACAGACTAAGTTAAGGTTCTCGCAGGTTTCTCTGCATACACTGCAATTGCTCTGCTCATTATCCTCTGAGTAGAGCCAGAATCTACTGTTCTGGTATGTATCATTGAAGCATTCATCTTCCTAAATCATGGGAACCAGAGCTCAGTAAAATCATGTCATACACTCTCATTGAGAAAAAGGAAAACTTGTTCAGGAATGTCAGGCTGGTTCCCATCAGGAACGGGAGCGTTTACTGAAAGACAACTGTTTTGATGAATGTCTGACAAAGCACAGCAGACGAGGAAGGCCTTCCTGGGTTAGTGCTGTGGGCAGTGCTCACCGGGCTGCAGGAGGGCCACCCCAGCAATACTGTCCCCATATCCTCTGTCAGGAGCAGATAGAAACAGTGAACTGCCCACAGAGCCCTGGCTGCTTCCCACACAGCAGAGTGCAGCCGGAGATCTCCCTTAGCCAGCCAGCACCCTGTGCGTGCCACTCCTGGATAGCTGGGAGTAACTGAGGAACTTCAAATCAGTTGGTCACTAAGAAAATAAGTCAGCCATTTTAGCCAAATAAGGGCAGTCTGTTGCAGTATCACAGCTAGGAAAACTGATCTGAGCTTCAGTGTAAGCCTGCCTTCTACAAATCGCAAACTATTGCTTTTGAGCATATCCCCTCCATCACCTTCCATAATCCTTTCCAGGCTGTTCACGGCTGGCCTGTAAACCAAGTAGCTGCAGCTGCTTCTCTCTGCCTCTTGTTGGTATGTTTCTCTTACCAAGCAGGGTGGGCAGCAACCCCCTGCTGACCCTGTCAGCCCCAAACAGAACTGATTTTCTGTCTGAAGCACGGTGTGATGCATTTACGTATATGGCCTTAAAGGGCAGCAGCCTTCCTGTCTTCTGACAGCAAACTGCAAACTCAAGTTCACTACAGCTCGGCATCTCTCACTTGCTGGTTTCTTACAGAAATGACAAATGTCAAAATTGAATATTTGGATTCTGGATCATCTTCCTTTCAGTATATTTCTATATTGAATCACTTATCAGATTTAGTTATGGACCTTCCTGTGATTCATTATGAACTTTTAAGGCAATAGCCTGAGCCAGCCCATGTGCAGCTACCAACCAGGCACAGCAGGGGCTCTTACCCCTCCTGTCCATCCAAACTGGCAGGTGACAGAGGAGGGAGAGGAGGAGATTTGTGCAGTGGGAGGAAGGAAGAAGAGATTGAGAGGTGTAGGATATAATCTGATTGAAACTGGCCTTTGTTCTGCTGCTTTCTGTGCATTTTGACACCAATTTAACAAAAACATATCAGTTTCTGTAGATTCCATGGCAATTATCTTCATGTGATGTGTTTAACAATTTACAGGATATAATTATGCAACCATGTAGTAGTTATATGGTACTTCCTTAATGTAGTTTAATCACTGCTTATGTCCAAGGTTTTTTGTTTTTTCACCAATAAAATCCTGACCACTAGATGGTTTCCTACAATTCAGGGATAAGTAGTCACCTCAAACCAAATTAGAGGTCAAACATGCCGTTCAATATGGGAGCTACATATTCAATGATTCTACTAGCCTTTGTCATTTAAATTACTCTGCAGGAGAAAATCAGCAACAAGCCCAACTATGTTAGGTTCAGAATATCTTTCTTTAGCTCTGTGTGGATGAAAAGGTTGTGCATGCTCTCTCACTTCTCCCCTTCCTTTCTCTGTCTTCCTTAACTGCTGAGCACATCATCTTGTGTCTCTGTAAGGGCTCAAAATAACAATGTTCCTAATCCTGTACCTCTATTCGCAGAATATTCTTGAGCTGAAAGTCTATGATGAAAATGCAATTGCTAAAGATGACCTCCTCTTCACTGTCCTCTTTGATGTTGCTAAAATCCAGCTTGGAGAAACTGTTCGCTTGACTTTTCAGCTAAATCCAAAGGTGAGGAATAAAACTTGGCCTTGGCCACAGGAAGGAAATATAGTTTTGGTATTATCTCCCGAATAGCTTCTTGTAAAGCAACTGTAGGTGGGAGGGTTTATTTCCTATTGGTTTGCACTTCATGTATCCCGTAAAATACCTTCTAAACCTTGTTCAGCAAAGTGGAAAAGGTTTACCTCCCTATCTTGGACATAATTCTGAAGGTTTTTACTAGCTCCTCAAACCTCTTAACAGGGTTTTTCTGATGCCAGAGTTTCACACCCCCCCCCCCCTTTTTTTTTTTCTCTTTATTGACTCTGTTGCTCAAATAGGTTTTGTTGGAGATAAACGATTTCATCACCATTGCAGTTTCTCTGTTAGAATTTCTTTTCCTGGGACCAGCACTTGTGAGTTTGGGCATACTCTGGCACAGATGTTGGAGTATTCACTTAAAAATTGATACTCTGCTCTGTAATTCTTTTGTGTATACCTGAATATAACACAAATATCCATGCTGAGGTGCTAAAACCCATTGATGGTCAATTACTGTAACTATCTCATTACTTCAGTGTGCCTGAAGGCATACATGATGACCTCAACATGGGATCTAGATGTCCAATTTAGATGCTTTTTTAGAGCTGCTGTTTCACGGACTTTTCTTATAGTGTATATATCGGTCAGCTCTACAGTGGTATCAGCAGGCAGTCTATATTAACTTGTCTGGTGACTGGTCTTTATATAGTCTGTGATATAGGAGTCCTTTCAAACAGAAGAACTGAGAATTCCTTCTGCTATCCAACAGTATCAGTCTTCTGATAATATTACCTAGAAAAAACAAGGCTTTAAACAGTTTTAAGCCAACAGTTCTTGCAGGCTTAGGATGGGGGATTGCCTATGTGACCATTTTACTCTGCCTCACCACCAAATGGACAAGTGCAGTGAGCCTGGGGACTGATGGTTAATGAAGGAGGGAGAGTACTTTCCAAAATCACTCTAACTCAGTTGCTTTCACTTACCTGAGCATATCCTAGAGCAGGAGGGCAATTTGAATTTAAGAATTGTTTCAGGAGCCAGAATAATCATTGACAACCATAGCTAGTGAGAAAGAAAATTAATTCAATTGCTTATAATGAACTAATCTTTCACAGACACAAGAGGTGCTGGAGGTTGAGTTTGCATCGGAGAGCATGTAAGTAAAGCCCACATGGGACCAGAGAACTGTACTTTGCAAGAGCAAGCAGTTATGCACATACTGGCATTTAGTATAATACAGTTTAAAATGCTCAGCATCACAGCAACAGCTGGTGTTTATCAAGTTAGTTGCATATTGGCTAAAACACTGTGTTCCTTATCTACCAAGAATCATCCTGGATACTAATTTATCCCATTATTTGCTAGAAGAGAAAGAAGGATAATAAGAACTGCAACCACTGTGTTTATTACTACTATTGTTTACCATTATCATTAAAAAAATGAGGAAGCCACATTTCAGATGTCTCTCAAAATTAAAAATCAGTGACATATTTAAGACTATGCTGGACAACACAACCTTTAAGGAAAGTGTTATTCCTTGGTGTTAATTTAAGGATGTATTTATGTCATATTAGTTCTGATTGCATTTTTTTCCTCTCTTTCAGTGCAGTCCCTCCTGAAAAGCTTGTCACTAATGGTGCATTGGTGGTAATTTTAAACCATTTCTCTTCTGTGTTTGCTTTCATGCTCATGATGGGAGTGGTGAATCTGGCAGTTGCCCCAACACCTTGCTGCAGGCAGGGCTGAAGGGGAGGGAGACGGGGGGTTGGACACTGGCAGCCATCCTGTTGTGCTGCTCCCTGTGGGAGGATGTTTTAGGAAAGAGTGAACAGAGTCATTGGGGATACCCAGAGACCTGTCCACCATCACCAGCTGATAGCAAGCCTCTTGACAAAGCCTGAAGAGCTCTTTCATTGACTTACCGCCTCTGTCATTCTCTCTGGGGACTTTTGTTGACACCCCCTCACAGCCATCCTGTTTTCCCCATCTCCATAGGCTGATATGAATCTTGCTTTCTCAACTGCCCCTAACTCACTGCTTCACCAAAGCAGGACTGTGATGACAGCCCTGTGATATGGCCAACCCCTCAGTCTACGCTCTGGAGGCCTCAGCACGCTCCCATTCCCTCCCCTGTTATTTCCCCTCCCTCCCCAGCCCCGTCCCCATGGAAGAATGACAGAATCACAGCCATTTTTTCCTTCAGCTGAAACCTAGCACATCTTCAGAGTGCCAAGGTCTTTCTCTTATTAGCCTAATAAACACAGGGCAGATAGTTTTGCAGACCCCAGGGACCCAGGTGACCAGAGATAGGTAGAAGTGAAGTGGCTGAGATATGATGTTTTGAACACTGAATTCTCTCATTGTTCATCCCTGCTACAGTCTCGTGAAATTTCCTGCTTGGAAGTCCTGATGGACAACATTCGGACAAAGAAGGAACCTTCAGGTGAGACTTCAAACTAGAAACAAAAAATCTTATTTTATGGTAAAATGAAAATTTCTCATTTTTTTTGTCATTTTCTTATGTAGTAATTTTCCTACTTTATTCTTACAATTAGAGTACAGGAATTGGATGTTGGAGTATATACAGGATCATAGATCCAACAATTATAGTGTGTCTATGCTAACTAACTATAAAAACTGGACTTTGAAATTAGAGTGAATGATTAGAGTGATAACAAATCATATTAGTGCTGTAAAATAGAAGTAAATATATATTTCTATCTCAATAATTCATATTTTGCCCAATTTGCCTGTATGTCTGAGTTTTAAAAACAGCTACAGCTGTTTTATAAGGACTTGGCCTTTTTTTTTCCTTTTTATTTTTTTTTTCTTCTTCCTGTAATGTTCCCTGGTTGAATAAATAGAGTCTGGGAGCTTTTAAGCACTGTTGAATGTTTTGTATATTAAAATGACAATTTCTGAATGACCATTTAATTTCTGAGACCATAATCATTAACTTCTCTTACGCTTTGTATCTTTTTTTTTTTTTTAGAAAAAGACTTCTTATTTTCAGTGAAGGGATCCTACGAAGAGAGCCAGACCCTGTCACTGGGCTCCTCCCGGCGACCCTCAGAGCTCCTGGACTTCCATTACATCAAGTACAGCCTGTCAGAGCTGCGTGTGGCTCTAGCAGAAAAGAAGCCTCATTTCTGCTCGGTATGTGATCGTTAGTTTGAGTAAGCACAGTAAAGTCATTGTTTTCTGTAACTGACTGAGGCAAATGGAAAGAATTTGTATTTTTCATTAAAAGCTATCTTTCGTGCTCTACTGCTCTGGAAGAGCACTGTACCCCCTAAGATGCCTAAATATTAGATGCCAACTTGGAAACTGCTGGATGGTAACGCATTTGAAAAAATAAGTTGATGACTGCTTTTTTGTGGTGTATACATTAAATATTTTTCTACATTATAATTTATTTTTCAGTGTACCTCAGGTGAAGAGAAAAAAGACTGCCACGCATCCCTCACTATTCCTCTGGATTCACTTCCCTTCAAGGAGAAAGTAACAGTAGCAAAGGTGATTGATACCAACTTTTTAGAATAAAAATGAAGTTGTGGACCAAATATCAATGAGGATGAGTTAACTAGATCAGGGTGAAGTAGGGATTTAGATATATAACTGCTAATGCCCTTACCTTCCTATCAGAGAGGGTTATGGACTTGTACATTTTCATGTGAACCAAGTAGAACCAAAAACCACAGCCAAACTTTTAAGGGAGAGATTTCTGTGACCAGCTGGGGGACTAATGCAGATCAGAGCAAATCAAATGATGAGGCAAGACGGGGCACACTGGCAGACCTGGTGCTATTTTGTACTGGATCTGGTACTGTATCTGTACTCTGTCTATCTTTAGTATAAAACAATTTAAAGAAAATAAAATGGACTTGGAGAAGTTTTAAAAATCGGATGGCTTTTCTCATTGTTATGGCTTTGTGGCTCCAGCATGGCTCTTACAAAAAGTGAAGGGCTTCAAAGCTGACGGAAAGGAAAGGAAAGGACATAAAATCATCTCCAGTGCTTATATTGTGGGTTTTCTTCCAGGATGAAACAATCAATTTACATGTGAAGTCCAATGACTGGTAAGAAATTTCGTCTTTGGGTTTTGTGGTTGTGAAAAAAAAGATGCTGCCCAGCTTTTTTGCCTTCTTATCTTTCTCTGTAACTAAGAGAGAAAGTATGTAGTCCATGATTATATTTACCCCTATTTACCCCGTGTTAGTTACGCATGTGCAGAAAGTGAATGTTGTTAACTGTGCTCTGGTGAAATTTCCTGTTATACTACTATGCAGGAGTTCAGTTTGGATGGGGAGAATTATCTTTTCTGGCTGCAAAATCCATGGAGTTATGACTAGAAAATTATGTGTTTATACCTCACTTTCCTTACTTTTAAAGAACCCAGAGTATTTGTATTTATAAAACTTGGAGGTCTTCAGGCAACAAATCCTAAGTATTCCACTGTTTATAACATCTGTGTATGGGTTGCAGTATTTATGTTAGACACTTCTTGAAAATCAGTGTAGCAATAAACAGTATTTGGGGTTTTTTTCTATAAGATTTTACACCTTTTAACTTTCTCAGCCTTTTCTCTGCCTTGTCTGCGATGTCCTTTTGTGGGGCTGCAATAGCAGCTTTTCTAAGCCTAATAGTAGAGTTTGCAACTTGTAAGCATGGGTCCAGACATTAATTGTAAGATCATGCACATCCTATTTAACCCTGGCCTTTGTTTGAGGTCAAGAAACTTAGACGTTCGCTTGGAGTTTGATCTGTGTATGGAGGAGAAAAAATTCCTACAGAAACGGAGGAAGTTTGTGGCTTCTGCTCTGAAAAAAGCACTTCATTTAGAGCGAGACCTGCAAGACCATGAGGTATGGGGAGCACCATAGGGACTAGACCGTGCTGTGCAACAGGGAAGTGTTATGCTTGTAGCCATTCGTATATTGTTCCTTAACCAGCCCTGATGTATTCAATGCCCCATGTAAAGCATCAAGTAATGTTTATATGAAACAGTGTGAGAGCATGGGTAGTATCAAACCCACTTGCTACATGTTTGCTCAGAAAACAGAATGCCATAAATCAGCATTTTTTCCCTGCCTTATTTTTTGGAAGGGGAAAACCTAACAGTTAAAGTGATACATAACACTGACGGATGAGGATGTTTCTTATCACTGACTCTCTGCTCTGGTGCTCATCATCTCAGCTGTATTGTCACTCTAACAGCACAAAGACATTCAACATTTTTCTCTCATCTATCTGACTGAGTTAGGGTTTGTATTTGTTCATGTCCATGTTGGCATGGGAATGGTTGATGCTTTAGGGATGGAACATGGCCTGTGATCAGGCACTTCAGAAATTAAGAAGTTTTCATTTTGAGAGGTTTTTTTCACCAGTGCTTTTCCCTTTGTCCAGGACAGCTGGACCAAAGGCATATTAAACATTACATGACAGAATGGCTTTGGATGCTATAAAAGATGTGCCTGCTCACAAACTGTTTTCATCAGTCTATTGTTTCTCATTATCATGCTAGTTTCAGTGGAAAAAGGCAGTTTCTTAAGTATAAGAAATTTTTGGGGGAAATCCTTCTAAGTACTAATTTCAGCTTTTCCAACAAGAGAATGTTTTTGCATAGTCAGGTAAAGCCGAATCAGAATACATTGCTTTGACTTGAAATGCTTGATTTGAATCAGGCCACTGCTGAGTATTTCGTTGATGGAATTGCCTGGAAATGTGTATGGGAAATGTCATTTGACTTCTCTTCTCTCAGTGGGTTTCTTGAAGGAATTTGTCTTCCTGTAACACAATTTATATTTCCATGTAATTAGGCTTTGTGGTTCATCACTACAATTATATACTCTAGGTACTTTATAGGAAATGTAATCTAGTCATTATACTTGACTTATAAGAGAGGATAAGCTCTGCTCATTCTCAAAGTAGAGCTCTCATGAGATGATGTACCACTAAGGAAAATGCAGTCTAATTTTGAAATGCCTTGAAACAACAAGTTTTGAGCTGTTTTGGTAAGCCAACATGTAACAATTTAGAATCAAAGTTGATTTATTTTGATCAAAAAAGTCAAAATTAGCTAATCACCAAAACTTTTTTTTTAATTATTATCTTTTCTGTGCAAAATAACATGTTTTCATCTTTTTCTGCCCTGCTTGGGGAAATGGCGAAATGTTGGAATTTCTTGTGGGACAGAAATGCTGCAATTCACTCAAGTCTGATCACATGTGCTAGTAAACTAAGTTGTTGCTTACCACTGCTGTGTTGATGTTTAAACAGGTGCCAGTTGTAGCAGTCATGACAACAGGAGGTGGCACCCGGGCACTGACATCTCTGTTAGGCAACCTGTTGGGTCTTCAGAAGCTGGATCTCTTAGGTGCTATTTCATACATTACTGGGTCATCTGGTTCAACATGGTAAGGAGATTCTGAACAAAGACATCATTCATCACCTCTATAGTCTGCTGTGTGAAGGATTTATTCTCTTTTTTGGTAAAGGAAGGTGTACTACTTCAGTCTCAGGCATTTTTATTGCTGCATTAGGAACACATTGCCTGAGCCAGTGTATGGCCTAGGCACTGCTTATGGGGAACAACATTTTCCTTGACCCTTTTTTTCATGTCTAGGATCCTTCCTAGTGAGTGACCCTGGTGCAAATCACAGCCTTGTGCATAAACATACGTAGCACGGAGGGGCTTTTTGCAAGTTCTCAAGTTTCACTAGTGATTGGGGGGGGGGGGGCCTCTAAATCAAAAAATCTTTTCTCTTCATTAATAAACTGAGCCCAAAAGATGTTTTTAATAAACCTAAGCTAGTTCATTTGATGTGGTCCTTAAATCCAAGTCTAAAAATTGAAAGTGTTTAGAGCATATGACAATATACTTCCTTTCTTTTCCCCAGGACCTTGTCACATTTGTATCAGAGTGCGAACTGGTCACACAAGGATCTGTCCGGACCGATTGGTGAAGTCCGCAGACATATGACCAAGTGCAAGCTAAGCTGCTTTTCCCTGGAGAGTTTGAAGTACTATGACAAGGAGCTAAAACTGCGGAAGCAAGAAGGATACCAGATCTCTAGCGTTGATTTTTGGGGGCTTCTGCTGGAAAAAGCTTTAAGTGATGGGGTAGTGTGTCTATGTTTTCCCTAACAGCTACTGAATACTGTTGTATTGAAAATGAAGCTCCAGGGACAGATGCTAGCCTGAGAGCATGTCAGCATTATCCAGCAGATGATTTCTGCTGACTAACAAAGGGCATTTGTCCCCACATGTAGAATCACAGAATTGTAGCATGGTTAGAGTTGGAAAGGACCTTGAAGTTCATCTAGTTCCACTCCCCCTGCCATGGGCAGGGACACCTTCCAGTAGACCTGGTTTCTCAAAGCCCTATTCAGCCTGGTCTTGAACACTTCCAGGGATGGGGCCTCCACGATTTCCCTGGGCACCCTGTTCCAGTGTCTCACCGCCCTCAGAGTAAAGAATTTCTTCCTAATATCTAATCTAAATCTACCCTCTTTCAGTTGAAAACCATCACCCCTCGTCCTATCACTACACTCCCTGATAAAGAGTCCCTCCCCACCTTTCCTGTAGGCCCCCTTCAGGTAGTGGAAGGCTGCTATAAGGTCTCCCCAGAGCTTTCTCTTCTCCAGGCTGAACCACCCCAACTCTCTCAACCTGTCTTCATAGGAAAGGTGCTCCAGCCCTCTGATCATCCTCGTGGCCCTCCTCCGGACCCGCTCCAACAGGTCCATGCCCTTCTTATGTCAGGCGCTCCAGAGCTGGACACAGTATTCCAGGTGGGGTCTCACGAGAGTGGAGTAGGGGGCAGAATCACCTCCCTTGACCTGCTGGTCACACTTCTTTTTATGCAACCAAAGACACGGCTGACTTCCTGGGCTGCAAGCGCACATTGCTGGCTCATGTTGAGCTTCTCATCCACCAGCATCCCCAAGTCCTTCTCCTCAGGGCTGCTCTCAATCTGTTCTCCACCCAGCCTGTATTTGTGCTTGGAATTGCCCTGACCCACCTGCAGGACCTTGCACTTGGCCTTGTTGAATTTCATGAGGTTTGCATGGGCCCACCTCTCAAGCCTGTCAAGGTCCCTCTGGATGGCATCCCTTCCCTCCAGTGCATCAACCGAACCACACAGCTTGGTGTCATCAGCAAACTTGCTGAGGGTGCACTCAATCCCACTGTCCATGTTGCCAACAAAGATGTTAAACTGCGCCAGTCCCAGTACCAACCCCTGAGGAACACCACTCATCACTGGTCACCACTTGGACATCGAGCCATTGACTGCAACTCTTTGAGTGCAGCCATGTAGCCAATTCCTTATCCACCAAGAGTTCTATCTGTCAAATCTATGTCTCTCCAATTTAGAGAGAAGTATCTCATGCGGGACAGTGTCAAATGCTTTGCACAAGTCTAGGTAGATGATGTCAGCTGCTCTTCCTTTATCCACCTATGCTGTAACCTTGTCTTTGAAGGCCACCAAATCTGTCAGATATGAATTACCCTTACTGAAGCCATGTTGGCTGTCACCAATCACCTCCTTATTTTCCATGTGCCTCAGCAGAGTTTCCAGGAAGATATGCTCCATGATCTTACTGGGCACAGAGGTGAGACTGACCAGCCTGTAGTTCCCTGAGTCTTCCTTTTTTCCCTTTTTAAAAATGGGGGTTATGTTTTCTCTTTTCCAGTGAGCGGGAACTTCACCGGATTGCAATAACTTCTCAAATATGATGGATAGTGGCTTAGCAACCTCATCTGCCAGTTCCCTCAGGACATGTAGATGAATCTCATCAGGTCCCATGGACTTGTACACCTTCAGGTTCCCTAGATGGTCTCAAATCTGGTCTTCTCCTACTGTGGGCAGTTCCTCATTGTCCTGGTCCCTGGCTTTGCCTTCTGCAACTTGGGTGGTATGACTAGAGCCATTACCAGTGAAGACCGAGCCAAAAAAAGTCATTAAGTACCTCAGCCTTCTCCATATCCTGGGTGGCCAGGTCTCCTGTTTCCTTCCAGAAAGGTCCCACATTTTCCCTAGTCTTTCTTTTATCACCAACATACCTATATAGGCTTTTCTTGTTGCCATTGACGTCCCTGGTCAGATTTAATTCTATCAGGGTTTTAGCTTTCTTAGCCTGATCCCGGGCTGCTCAGACAGTTTCTCTGTATTCCTTCCAGGTTGCCTGTCCTTGCTTCCACCCTCCGTAGGCTTCCTTTTTGAGTCTGAGTTTGTTCAGGTGCTCCTCGTTCATCCATGCAGGCCTCCTGGCATTTTTGTCCAACTTCCTCTTCATTGGGATGCATCGCTCCTGAGCTTGGAGGAGATGATCCTTGAATATTAACCAGCTTTCTTGGGCCCCTCTTCCCTCCAGGGCTTTACCCCACTGTAGTCTACCAAGCAGATCCTTGAAGAGGCCAAAATCTGCTCTCCTGAAGTCCAGGGTAGCAAGCTTACTGTGCACCCTCCTCACCGCCCTAAGGATCTTGAACTCCACCATCTCATGGTCACTGCAGCCAAGGCTGCTGTTGAGCTTCACATTCCCCACCAGCCCCTCCTTGTTGGTGAGAACAAGGTCCAGCATGGCACCTCTCTTCATTGGCTCCTCTGTCACTTGCAGAAGGAAGTTATCATTGATGCATTCCAGGAACCTCCTGGATTGCTTGGCTGCTCATCCATCCCCAGGCAGACCTCCATGCATTCCAGCTGGTCATTGCATAGAGGGCGACACCCCCTCCTCATCTCCCCTGCCTGTCCTTCCTGAAGACCTTGTAGCCTTCCATTCCAACACTCCAGTCATAAAAGCCATCCCACCATGTCTCTCTGATGCCAATAAGATCGTAGCCCTGCAGGTGTCCACACATCTCTAACTCCTGTTTATTCCCCATGCTACGTGCATTTGCATAGAGGCATTTAAGTTGGGCCCCCGATGAAGCTGACTTAGTGGCTGGTGTGGCTGGAATTCCTTTGTGCTGCACTCCAGGTGCTCTCCTGTTAACCTGTGACCCTTCTCCAGGCTCCGGGCTTCTGTTGCTGGCACTGGTATCATACTGGTAGGAGTGGGATGGATTGAGGTTCTCTTCCCCAGGCAACTTTAGTTTAAAGCCCTCTTCAGGAGCTTGGCAAACCTCTGCCCAAAGATACTCTTCCAATTCTCTGACAAGTGGACCCCATCAGGCCCCAGCAGACCAGGTTTCTCAAAGCGAGTCCCATGGTCTAAGTATCTAACGCCCTCTCTCAATGCATAATTAGCAGCCCAAGGGGTATTCTGTAGAGCAGAAAACTTATGTCTCCTTCTACCAGTATGAGCACCTGAGCACCTGACAGCAGAGTCCTGCTTTTGGTTTCTTCTGCCCTGTTCCTCCCTGTAAGAACTTAAATAATCCATGTAAAGTGGATACATTTACTGGGAAGAACGAGAGACCATTGTACCACAGAATGTCCTACAGCTCACCTGTAATTAAAAAAGCTTTTGTGGATGTGTAAATGTTTAGATCACTCCTTGGTTAAAAAAATGTCTGGACACAAAATGAGTGGAGAGAATAAGAAAATGAAGATAGAAACAGGTATTTATTTTGCTGTAATCTTGCAAGCCCATACACCATGCCAAGAAGTTCCTCTTTCTCTGTTTCTGGTCAATTCACAGAAAAACAACCACAAACTCTCAGATGAGCAACAGGCGTTGAATCAGGGTCAGAATCCCCTACCTATCTACATGATCCTCAACATCAAAGAAGACTACAGCCTTTCAGAGTTCAAAGGTGATGGCAAAACTGAACTGTATCTGGACCTCAGTTGGTGTTCAAATGATCTGCATTATCAGTTACTGAACATCCTGCAACCCCTTGCACTGCTGAACCATAGCATTCATAAACAGTTCCTTTTCCTCCTTAACTTCCTCTTCCTCTTCCATTTCTAGACTTTGTGCCTAGGGTCTGGGAGGAACCCATCTTTGATGGGGCAGGAGGAATCTGGGGGAGGTACTTAAGGACAGCCAAGGTACTCAGAAGTCAAAGCCTTAGCTCCACACGTAGGGTAATTTAGGCTGACCCCTTTGGGTATAAACTTCACTTATGTCCTGTCTGGAGAGGCTCATTGGAAAGTTCTGAATTAACAAGTCTGGGAAACATTACTGAGTGAGCAGCTGAAACCAGCTGAATGATAACATCTTACCTTGAGGAAGGCCTGTCTGTGGTCACCCTGCTGATAGGGTTTGTCCTGCAGCTGCTTCCTCGTCTTTTCAGAGCCCTTCCTGCAGGGAGGTAGGGATAGGACTGAGATTTAAAAGTTCATTTTGTGCCTCTGCAGAATGGGTGGAGTTCACCCCTTATGAGGTCGGGTTCTTAAAATATGGCGCCTTCATTCGTGCAGAGGATTTTGGCAGTGAGTTCTTCATGGGTCACCTGATGAAGAAGCTTCCTGAATCCCGCATCTGTTTCATGAAAGGTGATGTGCTCCATTGTGAAAATTTGAATTGTGTGAAAATTTGAATTGCGTAAAAATTTATTTTTAATATAATACAGACCCTGCATATTGCAACCAGTGCCCTGCAACATGCAAGACTGAAGCAAAGTATACAACATGTTGTTCTCACCTCTGGCTGAATTCCTTAGACACTGGAGATGGGCTAAAAAATACTTAGAGGAAATTTCAAATAATGCTATTCACTGTTGCTTTTATCTTGAATGGAGACTCCCAAGCCTGCAGTTTCAGGGCTGCTTAAAGAGGTTAGTTTTGTTTTAAACTGATCAGCAGCAGACTTCCACATGGGAAACATTTGTATTTTGAAACTGGAATCTTAAAACCAAATTTGTCTATAAACGGCATGATTTTATAACAAAAAGCAATGTTGTTACTGAGTGTGTTATACAATATGGCAATTTCAAGTAGTTTTCTGAACTGTTACTGATATTTTTGCAGTTTTAGTACTCTAAATCCTTTGTAATTTTGCTAGCATGATTAAATCAGTAAGTTTTGTCATCCTTATTTCAGTAAAGTGGGTAGCTCCCAATAATGCACCAAAGACAGCTTTGCAGTTTTTATGCAATTCTTGTTTTAATTTCGCATAATGCTAGAACTCTCTCCCACACCCCTTTGTACACTGGTTCTCTGGGGTGAAATTGTCTGCAGAAGAGTCCATCTGCTCTTACACCCTGAACAACAGATGTGTTACGTGTAAATAAGCACGACACAAAACAGGATGCCAAGGATATCAGTAAGAAGAGTTTACTTATGAACTGAAAAATCCATACAATCAGCAACACCATGTGGTGTTCCTTATTTGGTGTGCAGAGAAGTTGTGCACCTTGATGTATGATGCAGGAGGAGTCCAGAGTCATACTGGTATAATCATGAGAAAATAGCTGGGCATGAGGAACAGAAGATTGTGCTTAGCCACACAGACACTAATTCTCAGAGCTTTAATGGCTATGCTTAGACCTTTTAGTGATGTCTTGAACTCAAGAAAAGAGGTGGCTGAGGGAAAAGACTCAGAAGATAACACAGGATCCAAGGGTATAAATAGGTCTGAAAAGGGGAGGACAAATTCATGGAAGGTAGTCCCACTGGTGGCTCTGAAACACAGTAGCTCAGATGCAGCCACCAGCACTAGAAGTACTAAATCCAGAACCTTGAGATGATGGAGACTACACTGGAGAAGAGATCCTGTCATACTTTTCATTTTCTTGTATTCTTCCATTAAGCACTCTGTGCTGACCACCAGAGATAGGGGGTAGACTACAGCGCTAGGTGGGACTATAGAGCCGCCTTCTGAGAACATTGTGCCTCCGTTGCAGTTTTGCGATGACAGTGGTGTGGTGTGGTCGTACCTGAAGTGGCCAGATAGCAAGCATACCCAATTCATCCAGTTTGGGCTGAGCTCTTGTGTTCTCATGCTCAACACCTGAACTGGGCTGGTGACCCCACAGCCATAGATGTATCTTTAGGCAGGATAGAGTGGAGAGTTAAAGCAATGTTGCCACCTAGTGACACAACATATGATGCCCTCTTGGGTTGCAATTAAAATGTACTATTAGTTACAGTGTGATAGTTTAAGGATAAAAGCAAGGTGTCATTTGCAGGAAGATCTAAGACCTTTCACAAGAGCAATGGCTAGAGCTGGAAAGATTGGATGACCTTGTGGGGATAAAAGACACTCAGTTTTCCAGAAGAAAAGCCGGCGTGCATGAGAGCTTGTCTGCTATTTTCAACTCTGTCAGCCTAGTAAGATACCGTCTCTCCTCATAGTTCTTACTTCAGCAAATATAGGTACCACGAAAATTCAGTGCAAGAGGTTAGGGAAACGTTGCTGTGTAATTACAACCAGGTTCTGGGGGGACAACAGTGTTTGGAAGATATTAAAATGCACAAGCAGTGTCTAACTCCTTGGGCTTGGGGAGCTGGAAGAGTTACGGAGTGAGAAGGCACCAAGTGAAGACAGGAGAAATGAGAGAAGTTGCCTTCTCACAGCAGGCCTGGACAGAAGCTTCTCAAGCTGCAGCGAGATGAGGTTGTGTTGATGGAAACTGGCCGGGAATTATCTGCAATTTAACTCTGGTTGCCAGCTAAGTGTAGAGCCAGAGAGCCCCTATTTGATTTCACATATTTCTAACATTTCTCGAGCAAGTCCCTTTCTTATGAGGACTTCCTGTGAAGCAGAAGACCCTTGGCTTCTTGTCCCACCCACACACAAGCCAGGTTTAAAAGGGAATTGTATTTCTGTTACTAATTTATGGAATGTGTAATTATATTATTGTGCAATTCAAATTGTTGCATCCTTTGCAATGTATGGCTTTTGCAAAGCTTTCACTAGTAGAGATTTTCATGGCAAAGCTCAGCACTGCTTTCTCTGGCAGAGTTCCTCTCAGGGCCTGCGGCAGAGCAATGGTGGCAGAAAAGGTTTTCAAGATGCAAGGGGCTTTTGGAGATTTCTCCACTGGGGAGACGTTTTTAGATGTTCTTTTAAGTGGGAGGGCAAAAGTGGAAGAAGGGCTATGGGGATGAGAATAAAAAGGAGAGGGAGAGGAGTCTCACTCAGAAGAACTTGTGGCAAGAAAAATCTTACAAGGGACAGTGAAGATGTCTTGTTTTAGAGAACTACTCTGCAGACTATCCTAAATTGTGTTCTAACCACTTGAATCTTGGCTGTTCAGGAGCAGCCTCCAAACCTTTAACTGAGTATATGGTTGTATATGACGTACTTTGTAGATCAAATCCTTATTTTATGGGAAATGGCATGGTTTTACGCTCTGATGACAGTTGCTTATAGGACAAAGTATGTTGGTTTGCAGTGTATGGGCAATAGCTGTATGTGACAATGAATTACAGTGGCTGAAGGCCTGGCACAATGTTTAAAACTATTTAGGTTGCTCTTTGAGGACAGAATGTGTGGTGCCGCAAAAGAACTTCATACAGGTTTTGATGAGAGTTTGGAAACCTTGGGGCTTTCCAGATACCCCTTGCAAAGCTGAAAGTGTATTTTTTTAAAGGGGTATTTTCCATTAAAATATTTCTAAAGCAGTTTCCCTGTTCTTTACCATTGCACAGGCCTGTGGAGCAATGTCTTTTCCTACAACCTCTTGGATGCCTGGCATTCGTCGGATCCGACAGAAAGGTGCTCACTGAGGTGTACCCAACACAGGACTGTTGATGTTGGTTGGTTACGTTTCTGTTTCTACTGTACCTGTTGTCTTATGAATTTTTAAAGGAATGTTACATTCAGATACATACAGTGGGAAACCTTTGTGAAGGTTATTTAAATGTTAAAATTGAGGCCAATGCTGCATGGCAGGTTTTTTTCCCCCTGAGGTGTCATGCTGCCAGCGATATCTAATTAGGTTTCCTCTCTGAATTCATTCATAGCAACTTTATTTCCATTAGTCTCCCTTGGACTGAATTTCTGATTCTGATTTTTTGCCACCAAATATAAAACTACTGAAGTTTTTTTAACAGATCATCTTTGCCAGGGGCCTTTCAGTGAACCTACATGTTGTAACAAACATCTCAGTGCTGTGTTCTCTGTCTGCCTTGGCAGATGGTACTTGTCGTATGTTGTTGAAGACTTGGATATATCAGTTACGTGGAACTCCACTTCAATTTTCTTTGATCTTGTGGTAAACCTGTGTGCTCCTTAGAGGTGTTGGCTGTCTTTCCTGTGTTCAAATGTGGTTAGTGAGTTTGATTTATGGGCTTTTCATCA
The DNA here is from genome assembly GCA_008921705.1 of Burhinus oedicnemus. Taxonomy (NCBI): domain Eukaryota; kingdom Metazoa; phylum Chordata; class Aves; order Charadriiformes; family Burhinidae; genus Burhinus; species Burhinus oedicnemus. The sequence continues at coordinate 543,350 of VFFE01009221.1, read as the reverse complement.
CTTTCTCCATGGAAGTGTTGCAGGACACTGAGCTCAATAAATACCTGTGACAGAATGAGGTGCCATTTAGCACAATCCTTTTTCTCTGCTTTTTTCTGGGTGTCTAAGTCTCCTGACAGCATTTTTTTTTTTTTTCCCAAAGCAAGTTTGGACTAATTTTGAAAGAAACTGGTCGAGATTCTCAGCCTACCCTGACCTTCACACCTATGACTTCTACCAAGCAGTAGATCACTTTTTCCAGCTTTAGAAAGTTTGTTGCCACTCTGACTTTGTTTTTCATGGAATATGCTTTACTGAAGATTGATTTTCTTCTTGCTCCTACTTCGACATTGATTTGATTGTATGTTGCCATGTCTTATTAGGATCTTCTTTCCTCTAGCTAATATTAGATGCCTTTTGATATTTTAAGTATTGCAAAGAACTGTATCAAAACAACTTATTCATCTCCTCTATGCTTCAGAAGGAGATGAGCCTTCCCCACCAGCCAGGAGCCATGAGTTGGAGACTTACTTAGTCACCCCTGAATGTGGCATCATGGGCATCATTCGGCAGGTCCTGACCGAGCGGGTGATGGTTTCAAAGTTCTACAACTTCCTGAAGGGGTTCCAGATGCACAATGAATACCTTCAGAGCAAAAGCTTCCGTATATGGAAAGGTAAACATCCCTGAATATTAATTTTTATCTGCTTAGATGGTTGGTGTTTTCAGCAGTGAAGAGAAGGTAGAGGGTGAACAGGCTTTATTCTTCACTTTAGAAACAAAAATTTCAAGACAACTAGTGAAATTTCATGCAGTCAAATCAGGTACAAGAAGTCCCTTGATTCCAGGGAAGGGCAAATACTACTCATCGGTGGTGGAAGAAGAGCAGCATGAGAAGTGAAGGAGCTCTGTCTTTTTAACCTAGACAGGTCTTTCTTTTCTTTGTCAAAGCTGAGCTTCTGTAGTGTGGCAGGGTCTTGGAAAGCAAAAGTAATGGGGACACAAGAGGCATTTTTTCCTGCCTTATTAGCTAAACAACATATATATTACCTTTTCAATGAATCACTCATCATAACAAATATTTCCTTTTAGATACTGCGCTAGACAATTTCCCCAACCAGCTGACAGAAACAGCAGAGTTCATGTGCCTGGCAGACACAGCGGGATACATTGATATCAGCTACCCACCGCTCATGAGGCCAGAGAGGAAAGTGGATGTTGTCCTACACTTAAACTATTCTTCTGGATCACAGACATCGGTGTGATGACCACTCTATTTTCTTCGATAATGACTGCTGTCTTTTAGCCTCTTTAACTGTGCGGAGTCAGAATAATTTATGTAGAAGAAACTGATTCTGGGAGAAAAGGATTCTCGGTGTACAGCTACCATTTTGTAGATGCCTAGGTCTCTCAGTGATGCTGGTATACCATGGCAAATCCTCTAAGGAGAACAGAAGTAGTATCAGTTTTCTAAATCTTTTATTTTATTTAACCCTCTAAGAGCTAAATGCTGTCTTCTAGACCTCTGTTCTCCTGGGATCTTGATATGTCTATCGAGGTTACACTCCATGTGGAGTGTTTCTCTAGAACTAGTACCACCACTGATGAACTCATTTTGTTTGTGTTGTGATACCCATTTAAAGATCTCCACATGCCGTTGAATTAGAAGTAATTTGTTCAGTTGTCTTTAGAACAGTAACTGTTTTTTTATTTTGTTCTAAATTGTGGAGAAGAATTGTCCTTTGACACCATATCTGCTGCTTCAAATACCAGCTATAATTCCTATTAGTAGATATGGCAAGACAGAAGTTCTTGAAGACTAAAAATTTCACACACACCAACCAGATTCAGGAACAAAAATCCTGTTTTCAAAAATGACTTATACACCCACAAGATTAAATTAACAATTCCATCAAGGTGATGTTTGCTCCCAGATGCCTACCTACATCACTTTTCACAACCATCTTAAGGCATCTAAGACAGTTAGATGCTTTGAAGCTAGAGGCTTTAACTTAAAAGCTAGCAGCTTTTAAATATTTCATGCCAAGTTAACAAAGTTTTTGTACCTTTGTGAATCCATATTTAAAACCCACACCATTTCAGATTACTGTCCGTTCTGCTCATTTCAGGATTTTCTCCAGTAAGGGGTGTGTTTCTTTGTCTTAAGCGGCTAAGCCGCCCTTGCCTGCAGCCATGAACATCTTATTTATCTTGCAGATAAAGGCTGAGGAGGAGGAGCAGGTAGTACAACAATCAGGAGTGCAAGTTGGAGGCTGGGTCTTTGACTGTTGTTCTGTTAATAACTGGTACTTAATATCTCATGCAAGAGACAAAGGCCAGAAGAATTACTGACAGCAAATGCTGCTCCTGGATCTTTGTGAAGAGCCTCTGATGGATGTGTTGTGCAGTAGGAAAAATTGGGAGGGTGAAAGAATTTCTGACCTTTTCTTTTTTTCTGTCTGAATGCAGCCTTTGGAAGAAGCCTCCAAGTACTTCCTAAAGCAGGGAATTCCATTTCCCAAAATCCACCTGAGTGAAGAAGAAAAGAAGAATCTAAAGGAGTGCTACATCTTCGAAGACACAGAGACCCCAGAGGCACCAACAGTAGTGTTTTTCCCACTGGTGAATGACACCTTCAGAAAATACAAAGAGCCTGGTAAGCCATGGGACACAGACGATCCTCCCACCACTTGGCCACCCTTTTTGGCCATGTCAGGATGGGAGACATGGTCTAGCGTGGTCCCCTCCCTCCCCTGCTGTGGCTCCTACGGGAGAGAAATGTGCGTGCCCAGGTAGCGAGGAGCAAATTTGTGCCCCATCTGGAAAGAGGGACATGACACCACATCTATACCCCATCGATGACCTTTCTTTATTTGTCAGGTGTGGAGCGCAGCCCCGCTGAGATGGCGCAGGGCAACGTGGACGTTTCCAGTATTTTTTCCCCATACTGCTTAAACAGCTTTACCTACACAGAGGAGGAATTTGACAAGCTAGTAGAACTGACCAGCTACAACATTCAGAACAATAAACATCTGATCCTTCAGGCTTTGAATTCAGCCATAGAGCAGAAACGACAGCACAAAAAATAAACGCCGTCCTGAGTTTCAGAAAGATATTGAAATATTTTTTTCCCCTGCAGAAGAATCAAGAACTGTTTGTGAATGAACATGACAGACTTGGGAAAGTACAAAGACTTGTATCAGCCTGTGGCTCCTCTCCACCATGTGGCAATCCTAGATAAACCAATCAAACAAAATAATGATTAGTCTCATGCTTTATTTATGTTGGATTTCACTGCCGGTGAATATTTTTTTGTGTAAATCAAAAGTTAGGAAATATGGGGTTTATTGACAAGTTTTTTAAATGCATGAATGTGGGACAGCAATATCAATTCTTTCAAAATTTACTACACTAGTAAAAATTATATGTGAAGTGAAGACAAATGAGCTACAGATATTTACTTTATTCCAAATCTAGTGCAACAGAAAAATGCATAATAAATGTGGATAATTTCAAAGAAAAAGAGGAAACCATATTTTGTGATAGTGACAGCAAGAAATTTTGTTGGAAATAACATGCAAAACTAAATATAAAAGATATACAAAATCTGAGATTTCACATGGAAAATACAAATTTTCTATACTCCAGAATTTACAAGTTTTATTACACCAGCAATATTTAGGCTTGGAATATCCCTTGGAAGTGACCATTCCAAACTCTGTTGTGAGTCAGGATCGGCTCCTCTGGGGTGTGTGTAAGTACTTAACCCGGGGTTGTGTTTTTCGCTGAACACTCACAGTGTTGAGCTCAGCATTCGCATCCCATTAATTTCAACAGGTTTAATAGTATTTCTTGTTATTATAGGATGGGATGCTGTGAGAATATAAACATCAAAAACTGAGAGACATTCAGATGTTGTGGTAAGAAGGCAAGCTAAGTGCTGCACACTGATATCCATGGGTAATTGCACAACTTTGTTGGTCCCTGACTATATACAATCAACACATAGTCTGTGCAACTACTATAAATAGCACAAGGCAATTTGTTGAAACTGCTTATTTTTGAGATGAAGACCAAAATAATTATTTGCTTTGCGAAGTTTTTTAATAATGCAAATACTCTGTAAACCTGTCTCATTATAACCAAGATACTAATCTTAAAAAACGATATAATGGTTCAGTCAGTATCAGCTGCCCTTAATTACCTCAAATTTAAATGAAACACAGTAACTTGTCTGTGCTGAAGTAACGTGTATTGGCACACACAGAGCTATGAATAATGCAATCAGAGCCAAAATAGAAAATAAATCCTTAATGCAAAATGAAATGTGAACCTCTAAAAGGCTGAAAATTTCTCTTCCCTCTTGCTATCATTGTCTCTCTTTTCTGTCAAGCATTCCTTTATTGCTTTGAGCCTTTGCCTTCTTTAGTCTCCTACGCTCACCTCCGATGACTTCAGCCCGCTTAGGGATGGTGTGTCCTTGCCTCAGCTGCTTTTCCAGGCCTTCATGACTCCATCCAATTTGCAGCCCTGGTTCAAACCTCCAGTGTGCTGAAATGGCTGTTTACTTGTCTGTGCTCATCAAGGGCTCCTCTTTGTGATCTCTGCTGCTGAGTCACGCAGTCCCTTTCGGCATTGCCTCTCCTCTGCCCCAGCTATAACTCCCTCCTGGCCTTCCCTGTTTATCATTATTGCAAAACCATTTTGGGTGACACATGTGTTTGCTACTTCTCCAACCTGCCCATCTTCCAGCTGGGGTTTTGGACATCTTCAAGAGCTGCCGTCCAAGGCTGTGAATGACACCAAGTCTCAAGAACCTTGCCTCTCTCTTCCCATCCCTGCTCTTAAATATACCCTTTTGCTTCCCTTGCTGTGCTTTGGTTTGTTGGTTTCTTTTTAACAGAGAGAAGCCCATTTATTCCAGATATGTCTCTAAAGCATCCCTTGCTCTGTTGTACCCTGTAGGGGCTGAGCCCGTCTCACCTCCAGCAGTCTGGCCAGGCCCACACAATAGCTCCTAGTGGTGCTTTCAATGTGGGTAAAGCTCTTGGACAAGAACTGGATCTTCTTTTTAATTCTCCCCTTGCAAACCTCATGCATCCGTTACTTTCTTCTTTCAGATACACGCACAGCCATCTGAGTCCCACAGCAAGGTCCTTGCTGTGACCCTGAAGATACCTATATGTCCTGTGTTACTGTAAACCTTGAAAAAGGCCTGGCTTAATCCTACATCCAGCTGTCCTCCTGGGGCACTGGGGGTAGCAACTCCATAGGTAATATTCTTGAATTGAGGGGAGGAACACCAGCCCCATCATGCCATCTGCAATTGGTTTCTTCCTCTCTGAGATATTGTAGAGGTGCTTCCAGGTGACTGCACCTCAGCAATGGCCTTTCTCCTGACTCCTATCTAGTCAGCACTCCTGTTTTGTATTTACTATAGAGGCGTTTTGTTTGTGACTTAGGGGGTTGGTTAATTTGTTGGGTTCAGCTTGCTTTTTATCATTAGATTTATTAATTAATTGCACAGACCACTTGCAGAAGATCCTGGTTGTCAGTTCTTGCAGGTCAGCATGGAGGCTTTGTGTGGCTTTGTCTTCTGGCGTTTTGTGTTCTGGTTCAGCTGCTAATGGGGTATGTTTCTCATGCTCAGCCTCTGGGCTGTTCTGAGGCATTGAAAGAATGTAGGTAACAGCTGCAGATGTGGGCATTTAAAAGCTCTTTTGGTTTTGCAGGTTGGGAGTGTCCCTTTTTACAGGAAATAAGAGCAATTTCACAGAATTGTCCCTTCAAGGGAGGAAACTGCAAAAATCTGGGCCCACGCTGCATCACAGTTTTAGCACTGACAGGAGTTAGCGTGACTTTTCCTAAATGTTTTAAAAGACAGAACTCCAGGTAGCTGTGGTAATAGGAACTACAAACACTAACACGGTGACCTCCTTAATTATAATGAATATGTTCTGCATCTTTTCTGTGTCTAGCTTTTCCTTCTTACCTATTCATTATCTGTAGGTAAGTGAAGGGATTAGTATGCAATTGCACCTTTGCCCCAGCCCTTCTGATTATCACAAAGATGCATCAAGAACTGGGCAGCTCAGTGAGGTGAGTCAACCCATAGGAACCTAAGGAAAGCAGCAGTGGGGTTTTTGAACCCCTCACGAGGCATGTGAGTACTCAGACAGTCCTGTCAGGTGAGTGCTGCTGAGGAAGCAGAAGCTAATGGGATGGTTGGCAGCACCATTTTACATTGTTCTGTAGACCAAAGAGTGATCAAATGAAAGATTATTGCAAACAGCCTGAGCGAAGTGAGACTACAGGTTGCACCACGTGAATGACAGGAAATGTGTCTGCCACAGCGGATACAGGAGAACGTGGGTAGTAGAGCAGGAATCCCTTCTGGAAACCCTGGGCCAAAACCTGTTCACATGTAAAGCTCTGCTGTGTATGTGCAACGTCCCACTGTCTTACTACAGTGATAATGTTTCAGAAGAGGCCATCAGGGCCTCATTTCCAGCAGGGCTGGTTTCCTTATGCCCTGATTATGATATGCTGGTCAACAGGTAGCAATGGGTGAGAGCTGTATGTCTTTCATGCCATTGAACTTTTGCACCTTTGAGCCCCTCCTGAAAGTCTGTCCCTTGCAAGGTTCCCACTGAAGCCCAGCACACCTGCAGTGTTCATAAAGCACTTCCCCAGCACATCTCCCACCCCTCCAGCTCTTCATATCAAAACTCTGGGATGCCTGGTCATGTCTCCAGTTTCTTTCTCCTTGAGCCCTGATGTCTCCTTTGCGCTCCCCTCAACCCACTATTGCTTATCCCCTTTTCTCCATGCAGTTGGGTGTCTCACCTAGATGCCATGGCCTGATCCCAGCTGCCCTAATGCTTGCAGTATTCATGCTTGTTCCAAATATGACCAAACCTCCATCATTCAGACTTCAGGCTTCTGGAGGTACCACTGCAGTATGGACAAGACATGTGAGAAAAAGGGGAAAGATTAAGAAAACAGACGGTATAAAAAGCAAGGGAGGGAGGAAGGAGAGAAGAAAAAAACATAAATGTAAAATACTCAAATATAAGTGAAAAAGGGAATTATAGCTATGTGGTATTGAGATGGACAAAGGAAGAAAACAGATATTTTGGAAAGCCAGGAAGTCAATGAGAAGGAAAAGATGGCAGGGAATGGAAAGAAGAAAAGAAAGAGGAAATTAGGAACAAAAAAATTTGTGGAGACAAACATTTAAAATGGACATAAAGGTACATCCCTCCCCTAGTTTCTTCAAAGCAGTCTTGATAGGCTGTTCCATTAAAAAGAATAGCAACTAACAACCCTAATCCAGAAAATGTGATGGCATTAAGTCTTACTGCTGAGATTCTGACCGCTCTTGGCTTACAGACACCTGATATGCATACTGTGAGTGCTTTCTAGCTCCCAGTTTTCTATTCTTTTCTCTGCCCTTAAACACTGGGAAAACACGGTCCCTCAGCCCCTAGCAATACGTTTTTTCCTGCCAGCTGCTGTTTATTGCACCTTTCTCTCTCAACTAGTAATCTGTAAATTAGTTGTAAAGATATGAAATGTTTGCTCCCCTCCTATTTCCTTTCTTCTGCTGAGGTAATGGAGCATCCTTAGAGGCTGATGCAAGGAGATGTAAGATTCTACATATATTAATACACACTTTTAAATCTTGAGCAGTTGAGAGTTGTTTCTTTCATTTTGCAATTTCTGCTACTCAGCTGGCTGACATCCAAGATCTTTCCCACCAGTCTTGAAAGCAAGCCATGCTCCAAATTCCTCCTTGAGCTGCAGTTGTTTTGGTTTGGTATCTACTTTGTAAACATATGATGTAGTTTATTTTTGAGATTTAACAGATGATATGATTCAGAAAATCCTTCACAGACCCTCAACAACTACCTTTTCTGGTCAGTCTTCAGCTCTGGTCCATGATTGTTGCTGGTGCAGGAGCTGATGGCCTGTGACCCACAGCTGGTTTAGGGCACAGGAGGAAGTGCTGTACTGGTCATATCGCCCTCATGCTGGTTTCCAGCTTGTAAGGAGATGATAAACTTGCATATAGTCTGCAGAAATGTGGAGAGTGAACAGCAATTCAGAAAACTTTGGGAACTGCTCTTCTAGTTTACTGTACTCCTGGGGAAACCTCCAAATACAGAAAACATCCCACAGTGAGACAAGTCCAGACACAGAGGACTTTCTCGCTGTACAGGTAACCACTGAGGACTGTAGATTTGCAACATGCATAAAATCTGAAAGACAAAGTGGAGCATAAATCTCCACTTCAATTAGGCTGCTCCTGAGACCGGTATGGTAAATGCTGGGCTTTATCCAGTGCATCAGTAACCGTAACATGAAAGAAACATGGACAAGAATTTAACTGTGAGTGCAGTGATGTAAAAAGTCATTAATGATGCCAGTCTCTCTACTGGGAAAGTAATAACTTTCAGTATCAGAGCTGTGTACTAGTTATGTGCTAGATGCACACAAATGCTGATGCATATATGTAATAGATATAAAGTGCCATACTTTTCTCTGTATGATTGTCATGTCCTAACAGGGATATGTTCTAGTACTTTAAAACTCTTTGTTTAAAGACTTGTTTTAAAATTAATTTCCCAGAAGATTCCTTCTTGCCTGTGACAGAGGTAAGATGACAGACAGCAGAAGTGCTCCTGCCTCCTGTGGGTTTCCTCTTCTGCTCCACGTCTCCTTCCTTCACTAACTACACAAGTGATGGTCTAAGACACCACTCTTCTTTCAGGAAGAGGACGTAGCTGAGCCAGAATGCTCATCTGACTCTGCTCTCCAGTCCTGGGGGTTTTGCATAGAGGTATCTCCATGTCTGAGAGCAGCGAGGTGGTCACAGCCAGTCCTGGTTGTGTTTCCAGCTTGCCAAAACATCCCCAGGTTCATTTTGCCCTGCTTGTTCAAAGGCTAGGCAAGCATATACTGTTGCAAGGCATTTAGGGGGACACTGACTATCAGCAGTTTCAGTCCAGTCCAAGAGTGTGATAAAAGAAATCACAAAGCTATCTTTGAAGATGTTGAAAAATGTTAAGTTTGTCATGGAGGTCCATTTCTCCACAGCCTGTCTTTGCAGTCAGACGTAATACAGGTACCTTTGCCAAGTGATCGACACTTCTACAAGCTGGCTTGTAGTGTGAATAAGAAACCCAAATATTAGCAGGGGTATGAGGTCTAGCAAGCACTAAAGGACAAGAGTAGTGTGCTGTTTGCTGCCAGGGCAACTACAGTTAGATCTTTGAAGCAGATAGGTCATTTTGCTTCATCTATCCTTAAATTACTGAAATATGAAATGTAAAGAAATAAAATCATTCCACTTGGAGTCTCCGTTTTTCATTCTACACATTGAGACTACCCAGCTTTGTACATTTGGATTTTAAATTAGATAACAATAGTTCAGTTGTTAATGAGAGCTTTGGAGTTTTCTTTCTTTATGGTGTTCCCTGTAGAGTCACTCAGGTGGGAGCAGAATATCTCTATTTAGCTGAAGGCCATACGGATCATTCCAGATGGCCGAGTGTGCATATAATGTGAAAATAATTCCATAGGTGCAGAAGTCTATATGCAGAATCTGCCTGTTCTTCTCCATGGGTTTCCTTGAGGACTGGGAATCTCAACTTTCTTAAGATTTGTCACCTTTAGAGGGGTTTATAGATGAATATCATAACTTATGCTAATGGTCTCTGAACTAATTAGCCCTGGGGAAGCCAGCCTGTTCTAATAACAAGTATACCAGTATTTTTAGTGTCGCATGGCAGGTCATCCGAGGCCAGGCAGGTCTGCTTTTCTGGTGAGGTTAAAAAAAAAAGATGACTGATTGTTCTCTGAATTAAGCTGCAAGAGGAGTTCTCCAGAATGCAGCTCAGAGTGTCCGTGACCTGAGGCCAAAAGATGCTCTTGTACTTCAAGTGTGGGCACAGCTACTTTTCATGCTGGAAATGCAGATGCTATGACGCAGCCTGCTGTTATTGGAGCTGCTAGTTTGTTATTCATTTGTTTTTCTGTGTTTGAAATGGTAATTTCCACTGGGTATGTCTGGAGGTGTCCATGTGCTCTTTTGTTCATGTTTTTTGGTAGAACAAAATCTCTGTATAATAAAACTAATAAAACTAAACCACTGGATACTATATTCTATTAATCTTGACATGAGTTTCCTGCAGTTGCCATGTAAAATTCAGTTGCCTTTCTCTGGAAAATGTATGAAAGCATAACTCTTATCTGCTTTGCACAGCTATTATGTATTTCCTTGCTTTTTTGTTGAATTCAAGGTACTGCCAGGTGCAGGAGTAGTCCTGGGTAATGCTTGTAGCCATAGGCATTGACCTCAAGATCTCTGCTAACCCCTGGGAATGTCCACCTCCTTTTCCCCTGCCATCCTATCGCACACAATCTGGTACTGCTACTCTCTGCCCCTCACTCACCTCCCCCACCTACTGCTCACCTCTGCAAACTGAAGACCCAGCCCGGTGCCCACACTTTGGTCTTGCTTCCCTGTGAAGAAGAAATGGGAGCAGCCCAGGAGGAGCTGGGAGCTGCTGGTCCATGCAGTAACCTGTCAGATGGTGGGGGTGGCCCTTTCCAGGGGGTTCACCGTGTGGCTCAGGGCAGAGCCTCTTTGTAGGCAGCAGGTTCAGGTCCTCCCACCTATACAGAAGCTTTGACCACAGTGGACAGGTGTGTGCCTGCATGGAGACAGGCCACTGGTAGTTATTTACATACAGAGGCTTTTTCCAGGGCTCAGTTATGCCCACACAGGAGCTGCCGTCACCTTCCACTCAGGGCAGTCCCCATGCCACAGGTGGGAAGAGCTGGATTTGAAGGAGCAGGGTCCAACAGTGGTGCCCTTCGTGCTTCTGCTCTGCTCGGCAGGACAGCCCAGGACTCTGCCCACCACAGAAAAAGGGTGGCAGCAGTGCAGGACCCAAGGGGCAAGCACAGGCTGGGAGAGGTTCCAGGCCAGGGGAAGGTACAGCATCCCTTTTGGCTGTTGTTGTTGCCCTGTAAGATCCTTCCCTGGAGCAGTCATCCTTGGCGCTCCACCGTCTTCAGCAATGGGAGGGGAGTCCTTTACTTATAGAGATGAGATGGGTGGGGCCTCAGGTCATTTTATAAAATAACTTGTCATTGACTCCTACAGGAGTAAAGCCTGCAAACATGTCTCAGGAAGTGCTGCCCGTGGAGGTGCCAGAAACACTCTATTACATGAATCCAGGGAAGGCCATGATGCCATCAAATGCAAAAGCACTACAGGTAAGAAAACAGCTTTAAAGGTTTGTTTAAGCTCCCCTGCATTTGACAGAAAACAAAATCCTGCTTTGTGAGCATGTTTATGTACAAGCTACTGTACAAATTTACTGTCTGATGGGACTAGGCAGCAATGACTCTGCCTCAAGGAGTTTAAGGTGAAATGTTCTCTTCACGGCTATCAGTGGCAAAAGTCCTCCTGACTCTACTGGAGCCAAAGATCTCAGTTTCATAGGCAAAATGAGACAAGTCAGCGTAGCAAGGGGACAGAAAAATAAGAGAAAGTGAAAAAAATGAACAGGGAAGGAAACAATATTTAGGGGACTGAATTATCTGCTTGAATCCAGACCCAGACGTAAAAAATCTTTTTTCTTCCATAATTAAATGCTTCTTTTATTAAAAACTTAATAATTCTGTATCAATAGCAAAAATTTGACATGCGTATTAATGTGACAACCCATTTATTGTTATTGGGAAAGGGATAAGGAGAGACAATAGGGATAGGGAATTGAATTTTATTTCCACATTCTCATTTTTGCTCTCAATTTTCCATTTTGCTTTGCATTCTCTGGGTCATTTCAAGATTTACATTTAATTTTAGCTGTAGTATGCTATACATTGTTCTGTGTGCTCTTTGACTGGATGAAGGCACATCGCTTCAGGAAGTACTTTGGAAACAGAAACAGAATACTTTTGACATTTTTTATAGGAACTGTCCTTTAATGGTGTTTTCATATAAAGTCTTTCAAAAGGGGGCACCCTACATTCTAGAAGTATTTTGGAAGTTCTGTTTCCTGAAAAAATTGAAATGTTAGATTTAAAATTTTGTAATTGCAATGTGTTTCATCCTGTGAGTTCAAACTCAGAGAAAATATTCTGGGATTTTTTAAATCGAGACTTAATACTCCTGAGAGCAGGAGCAGATTGCCAAAAGATCACATTTGATACAAACATCAAACCTTTATTCACAGAATAAACACAGAGGCACCTTTTGGGTATCTCACAGCTGAAATGGGTCCTCCTTCATTGACTCGTTGGAAGGGTACCCCTGGCATGGATTTCGTACCAGCATGTGCCAAACCACATGGTGGTTTGTTCATTATGCTGAGCACTGTAACACAGCTGGGTGTAACCAACAGCTGTTCTAATTGGGGTTTCAGCATAAGTTATTGCAAGTAGGAATTAATTATCTACTCTGATAATGCTGCTGTTGTTGTTTTAATGTTATCATTTATAATTTCTTTCTTTCTTCAGGATGAAGATTCAGACATCGATTCTTTGGAAGATGGTGAACCGCAAGAAGAAAATGAAGAAAGTACTGTACCAGACAAAGGTGATTTCAAGGTATTATGAACAAGAGAATTTCAAACCAAAGAGGGCTGAGGGTTTTGTTTTGCTCAAAAGGGGAGAAGGCTCAGGTAGATAAATACTGATGGCAGCAGTTTGAGTGTTACAAGGGAAATGCCCTTAAGTTTATTGTTTGGATAATTTTATTCCGCTTATTTTTATGATTTTCAGAATTGCTTGTTGTATTTCCCTGTTACATTTTATTGGGAGCATGCAGAACATCTACTGGTTTAATCCCTTGCTTACCTGTAAAAGAAATCCATTGGTGAGCTTTCTGTTCCACAATGATTTTTGTGACTGAAAGGGCCAAAGTAACAGTAACGCATGTTCTGCTGTAATGGCTTCTGCAGTGCAATCTCTATCCTAGCAATTTATGGGGGAGTCCTGCATTATTGAACCCTGATTTTTCACCACTTCTGTGCTCATCAGAAAAAAACTGTAACAGGGGATTCTGTGAAAGGAGTGATGCTTGAATGTTCTAGAGCTATTTCTTGTGTTTAAAGGTTGGTCATAGGTTCATTTTTGTTAGAAATTACTGATTTTGATAGGGGTTATCATTCTGTTACTTTGCTATCTGTGCAGTAAGTACAAGCATTGTTTCCTGTCAGGATTAGAGAAGTTTAAATGTGACTTGTGTAACAATGTTGTCCCAAGAAGTGTCTGTTTCTGAGCCAGATAATTCTACGGAAATTTGCATCATAATCCATGCAGGCAAATTATACTGAGACAAAATGAAGCTGAAAAGGAGCTTTATCTGGAAGCTGAAGTAATACTGTAAACAGGCAGACAGGTGAGCTTTGTGATAAGCTAGTTTGCAGGTAGTCCTGGTACAATTTAGGCACCAAAAAATTAAAACAAATTCTTATTCACATTTGCAGTATTCTTACTTCTTCACATACACTTTTCAAAGTTTAGATTTTGTGTTTGCCCAGTATTAGGGTTTTTATTAAAAAAAAAAATGACCAAACAGTGGGATCCAAAGATTATACTGTATTTTCTCAGGATATATTCTATTAGTCTTGGTTCTTTGTGGCATTTCATCTTGCAAATATTTAGCTTACGATGTCTGGTATCTCCAGCCTGCGGACATACCTAAATTCTGGACCACGTGTAGGATGAAGAATTTTGTAGATAGTAAAAACAGGCCAAAAACAATTAACTTGTCAGTCTTTGGTAAAATGTCTGCTCCTTACAAGGGGTAAGGAACCCAAAATCATGATGAGAGAAAGCAAAAAGATTTGAACTCCTGGGTTATAATTACCTGTGATAATTATACATATAACAGGTAACTTCTTGTCTCTATTTCTTAATCCCACACAGTGATGTGTTTGTTTTTCCATTATCTGCTCAGGTTATAGGCTTAGATCAAAGACATTTAAGGGCCGTGAAATTTCAAGGGGACAGGTGTGACAGTAGTGGACCAAAAGAATCATCTTATGTGTATGGGACCATAACCTTCTTCTAGACCACTATATTGGCCTTGTCTCTCACCGAAGGATTATTTTTCACATTTCAAAATTCCAAAAATTCATGACAGTCCATAGGTGATAGACTGATTTGTTGTTCTTGCCTCTGATTACATAGTCACTGTTCCTTCTTCTATGATCAGAACTTAGCACTCTATCATGACTTGATTACTGCAGCATATCATGTGTTTGTGTGAAGGATGCACACATGCTCTTATCTTCTATTTAGTTTTTCTCAAATGTAAATTTTGCATCACTGAAACTGCCAGAAGACTTAAATATGAGGGTCACTGCCTGCTAAGAGGAATCATGTTAGAAACATTCCACAGCATATCCCAGCAACTGCATGTGCCTTTATGCCAACATGCTAATTTTTACCTTCATTAAGAAATCTGCATTATTCAGGCCTTGGCTGGTGCTTTGCCCCATGCTAAAGCAATAGGCAGAGCCAGCTCTGGTATTTCAGACATCAGTGCTTATATTAAAATATTTAAGAATTGCAGCAGGTCTCATACCATTAATGTGAGAGAAGGGAAGGGGAAAAATTGGAGGCATAGTTGTGAATTCAGCATGAGCCATGTCTTAACAAGGGTAAGACGCCTCATACCCAGGTCAAGTGGTACTTCATTTCCCTGTCAGGCAAGGGCTCCTTGCTCTTGCAGGGTTTGTGCAGCTGGGAGAACAGCACCCCTTTTACAGAGGAGGAGAAGGTTAAACCCTTACCCTTGTGCATAGCAGGAGCTCTGGCTTCTGCTGGGCTTTGGAAGCTGGAAACGGCTCCTGAGATCATGGGAAGAGTGGGGAGCTGCCATGCTGCGTGGTGAGGTTAAGAGGAGGTTGCAGCTACTGCCTCTGATATAGGTGGGACTCTGTCACATGAACCGGGAGCTGAGGCAGGCAGGAGGGCTGGGTCCCTGCTGGTGCCAGGCATGGAGTCCCTGTCTCCCACAAGGGCAAGAGCCTGCTGCTGGGAGCAGCTCCAGCCCCAGGCTCAGCAGCAACTGGAAAGGCAGAAGGCAACAACTCCTGAGCCACCGCAAGCTCTGTGGTGCTTGCAGGACTGTCGCACCAGCAGCGGCTCTGCTTAGCTGCAGAAGCTGTTCTGAGCCCAGGTGCCTCCACTGCCACCCCGAGTGCTGGTACGGGGATGCTTAAAATACAGACTGCTGAAATGACATACTCCTGCATTCGAAAATGAACCTTGCAAAGTCAAAGGAGGCCATTCCCCATCAGTTCATAACTTTGAAATACATTTTTTCTTATTCACATTTGACATCAAAAATGTGAAATATCTGTGTCTGAGATAGACCTCTAGATTCCCCTGGGAATCCGTAGTCAGAAATAGAGATTTTTCAGGATGTGATGCATGTCCTGTGGTAATGTCTACCTTAGGATGAGACACCAGAAATGTCTAACTGCTGTCAGACGTAAACACCTATTTTACAGCTATCTGGAATTAGGTGTGATGAGTCTCAACCCTCAGATGGTTAATGCTCAGTCTAGTTTCTTTCTCTCATATTGTTCTTGTTGGGAAGTGCAAAGCAATATAAGAGGGCTCTGCCTTTTCACAGATGGACTATACTATTTCCTTGGCTACAGTTCTACATATGGAAACAATTTTGAATATGCAGTTGAATGTTCTATGTTTTCAAATGGACCTATTTTTCAAAATCAGAAAAAATCTGGTTGTTAAACATCTGGTAACACTAAAAGATGGAGGGCAACATTAACAGGGCTGAAAGGTCTCTGCAGCTAGCCTGAGTTATCAGTCAAATAATAAATCTCTGCAGCAGTTGGGATCACTGTACACTGAGGGTATCTATGTTATGTTGATCAATATTTGAAGCTCTGATTTTTGGAAATATGTTTCAAGCACAGTGTCATTTGCACAGCCGTATTCCCCGAAAGTGCTCAGAGTCCCATGAGGAATAGGTATGAGGATGATTTGAAGGACACAATTCTTGTGGCCTTGCATATACCCGTCACGCTCCTGTGGGCACAGATAAATTTTCCCTGCTGAGACCAGGGTTACTGTGGCTGTATGTGTGAAAGGGGTGTTTCCATCCAGCTGTGAGTTTTTAATTCACCGGTATCCAACCAAGACTTCTGCTCATTCGGGTGAAAAGGCAGTCTGATTAGAAGAAATTACGTCACTAATAAAAAACACAAAACACACGGCTTGTGAAAACCAGCCAGTGGCAGCAGTGGTCCTCGGCACCCCTCAGCCCCCACGCAGCCCCGCAGCCTTTGATGGAGGTGCCACAGCCCCAGCGCCTGGGGGAGGCAAAGGAAGGAAGCAATTAGAGCAGATGCGTTTCCGGCATGGAGCCCGAGTTTGTTGAGAACAAGGAAGAGCTTCAGAGACATGACCAAAAGCAGCAGCCGAATGCACTCAGCCCAAGCAGCGTGCCACAGTGAGGTCCCCTGGCACATCACACAGCAGTGGGAGATAGGCTCCAGCAGGCTGGGGCAGGGCTTGGCCGAGGGATGTTCACAGCCTGAAGTATCCTGATTACAACTGTAAAAATCTTGAGGGTGCACGTTCTCTAAGGAGACCTGACTCTCAGACAGCTCAAGATAGGCACTTCTCACACCACCAGCTTCAGATACACTGTCAGCAGCAAAGTATTTTAGCTCTTTTGATTTGGTCCCTGGGTACCATCTAGTTAAATCAGCACCTGGAGATGAAGAAAGGAGTGCCCCGGTGACATCCTGTGAGTGATTTCATCTCAGCAGAATGCTTCTCTGGGCCAGGAATGCAGGGGGACCTTAGTCAAGGCAAGGAAGCTATCTTTGCCAGGAAAGGCTGCTGTGCCAATAGATGACATAGAAAAGGATAGAGACATTATTATTGGGTGACTACAGGAAAAATGAGCGGGTGGAGAGGAAGCTCTTTTCATGGTTTTCATAGATAACACAATTTTTTTCAGGTTGGTCTGTAGAAATAGCCTTTTTCAGCTGCTGAAAAAGTAAATTGGTTGCCCTCGAGGTATTTTTAAATCTCATCTGATCTTTGCAGGATGGCTTGTAGAATAGCATGCAATGTGGTTGCACTGAAATAGGTAATGGTACCAGCACACTCTGGCACATAATTTTCTCTGCTTCCTCATCACAATTTTTCATCCAGCATGAAAAAGTCCACCTCCTCACGAGACCAGATGAAAGGCATTCCACGCTTCATGTAGAAAAGCAACAGCTGAGCACCTGCTTGGAGGACAGCTGCTTGTTGGCGATGATATAGTTTTCATCACACATGCTGAAGATTAATTTCAGGATCTCTGCATTATTTTTCTGTTAGTTTATGATTGCTTAGAAATAAATATCAATCTAAAAAGGACAACAATCAAGACTGAGAATGTGTCGGCTGCCCCTGGAGGTTCAAGAGTAAATTCTCCCCTTTGGATCAGCATTGTTGGATGACCACTCTCTGTTCTGGGAAGGCAGCTACCATATTCTGCTAACTGATCAAATATCTACAGTAAAACAGGGAGCTAACACTGAAAACCAAAATACGCATTGGCCCAGCATACATTTGACTGTACTGTTGTGGAATTGCGAGCCTGGGGTAGTGTACAGTAGGAATGGGAAGATGTTGCCAGCAATAACCTGTGCTTGAAGAGTCTGTTAGATGAAGAAGACTAGAGGCTGAAGAAAGGTACTGAGAGAAAAGCAAGTTAAAAAAGGTAAAGAAGAATAGCCATCCTCTGGTTTCATGGACTCTTGTCTCATTAAGGAGTACTGTCATTTTGGAGCTCCACAGACACTTGTGATGTGACAGGATGTATTGTACAGCTAAACTAGTGGAGTAATTTACAGCAGTGCTTCTCGAGATGGATGCATGCCACACATACCTACATCTGAATATAAGCGTGACTTTAAAGAGGGCTGGGATAGACCTACGGAGGCACAAATCTGCCAGGAATGCAGCCAGCCTGCATCCCCAGAGTGCTCATGACAGAAATTTCTGTTTTCAAATTCTTACTTGCCCAGGTGGGAGAAAGTTGGAATCACTCACACGACAGAGGAATCCTTTACTTCCACCAACATAACAACTTCGTGCCAAGTATCATACCATGTTATTCTTTTTTATGTGAAGTGGTGGAAAATTGGAAGAAGAGACTATGAGGTCTGCTCTATGTTTGATGGAGCACAATTTTGGGAAGCACGGAACTGAAGACAAGCCAACAGACTGACAATCAGTGAAACAGCCACAGAGTGACTACATCAATCTTGATTTTATCAAAAGCGAAGCTACAACGTGACAGCACTAAATGGTTGTTGTAGTAAGTCCTTGTTAGCCCCAGGGCAGGACGCTGCTTGGGGTCTTCCACCACTCAAGGCTGTGGTGGAAACCTCTCCGTATGTGGAACATCATGACACAGCAGCAGCCTTTTTTTTGTTAAAGAGATCATAATAGGTTTTAAGTAAGCAGAGTAACAGAACTTCAATCCTTTGCTTTATGGATGCATAGCTGCTATTTTCTTTGCTTGTATAACTAGACCCTAGTACATTATGCTATGGTTGTCACAGTTGCTATTTAAATACATTTCTTTTGTTTAGTATGTCCTGGAATTAATTAAAATAGCAAATCCTCCTGGGAACAGTAGAACTAGTGAGGCCTGATTGCTGAGTGATTTCTGCTGTCCCTGTTGTCTTCACTACTCTCACCAGCAGGTGCTGGGGCTGCCAGGATGGCTACTGCCTGGCTGCTGCCTCTTCCTCAAGTAACTGGCTGGCGACATCTGCCTCTCCCCCAGTGCAAGCACAGGCCCTGATTTCTGTAGCTTCTGTGAAGCCACTGATTTTTGTTGTGAAACTTCAGTAAGTCTTTTTCTGAAACCCACGTCTCTGAGAATTGATTTCACCATGCCAGATGGGGAAATTTGGCTAACACGTTAGAAAGTCATTACATGAGAACCAGGAGACAGGTGATCAGGTGGCAGAAACTGTGTAATAATCATTAAAAAAAACCCAACCCACCGCACTTCCTTAATGTCTCCTATCTAAGAATCTCAGACTGCTTTGCAAATATCGGTTCTCACTCAAGCAATGCCATTTATCTGAGAAAGTGTAGCTGGAGCTGATCCAGGAGCTGGCAGCACCTTGCACAACCTCTGGAGATAAATGGTTGCAAGAATTGCCCTGTGCTTATGCAGATCCTACCGAACAAGGAGTTTCTGCCTTCTAGGGCACATGCTGAGGTGCCCAAGCTCATTCCTAATATGTGAGTGTGGTGATCCACCTTTACTAATTACCCAGCTGAGAAAAAGGGTTAATTAACTGGGTGGAGAACTGTATTAATATGGCTATACTGTTTCTGAAATGTGAACCAGTGTCCTTGCATGGAGTAGCTCTGAGGAAATACCCAAACATCAGTTGTTGTTTGTAAATTTTGCAGCTTCTCTTAGGCTTTTTCCTCCTTTGAGAACGCTTGAAGGTGGATGGATTACCGAGGGTGAATTTCATGAAGAAGTACTAAAAAAGGAAGAAAACAAAGAATTCTTGAGGGGTGAAGGCAGGAACCCTTTTTAAAATCTCCACAAAAACATTTTAACATAACATGATGTGTTAGGAGAGAGAAGATTTTAAACACACATTGAAAAAGTAATTTGTTGTTCCAAAGGAGGCCTAATTGTCTTCCCATCTGCAAATAAGTCCTTTTTGCTCTGTTCTCTTAAAAAAAGTAATTGGCAACAGTACATATGTTGTTTTAAGTGAGATTCTTCCAGCCTCTCTTTATCTGCCTTGACATCTATTTTGTCTGTTTGTTGACAGTCATTCTAGGAAGTCTCTCAAGTGCTATAGAAATAGAAGGATGCTCTTAAATGAGAGGAAATCAGTTGATAAAAATAGCAGTTGTCAAAAAGAATGATTTGGAGAGCTCTGCTGTAACCACTTATGCAGGTGGAAATGTTTCTAGGAGTGTGAGGAAATGACCGTGTGTCACAGCCGCAGGAAATGCTGATTTATTTATTGGCTTTGTCAGAGTAGCCTTTTGCAGATAGGACTGAGCCAGAGACAGCTTTATAGAATGAGCCAGAAGGAAATCGCCTTCCTTAGAAGAAGGAAACCGGATTATCCTCTAATAATAAATAGGAAGAGGTCCCTGCAGCCACAGAATCTGGAGAGACTTGTTTTATAGAAGGTTATAGCTGAGGGATTCAAAGGGACCAAAGGAAGCTAAGCACTTTCAATCTTAAGGGTTTTTTGGAGGGGGGTATTGTTCTTTATTTTTCCCCAAAGGCAACCCATACCTAATTCCTTATCCCCTAAACCCTCTGGAAACAATTCTCAGCCATTGGTTTATCTCATAGTTGTGATTTACAAAAGCTCAGATTACTGTTACTGTTTTTTCCTGTACAACTGTAAAGAGAAAAAAGGGAAATCTATGCTTTTAAAGCAGAAGGCAAAAACACTTCTCTGGGAGCAGTACTTTGGGTTTATCCTGTGAGAGCCAGCAACAACAGATATTCTCCACAGTGCTTTTTTCAATGTGATGGGACCTCATGTGTGATTATTAAGGGGATTGACTGTAACTTTGAGTAAGACTGCTGGTATTTTGACAACTCCACCATGGTGCTCACCAGCGCATTTATTCTGTTCAAGAGACTTATTGTAGCTATGTTGTAGAGCTAAACTCTGCAATTTCAGAGCAAGGGTGTTTGAAAGTGTCTCACAGACAGTATCGTTTGACAGGGATTTATCCCTTTCTTTCCTACTTCAATGAGCCATCCAGACTCTTAGAATAACCCATCAAAAAGACAGTGAGATGTATAAAATGTTAAACCAAGACTTCTTTAACAGCAGAAGCTTATGCTGCAGATTTTCATCTGCAGAATAGTGATATCGTTGACACAATTTTTACCGACTGTATTACTATTTTGTAGCACTTGGTTAGTTTGCACATTTGATATTTTTTCCCACTGAAGCCTTATTCATACTCCATTTTGTACTGTTCTTCTCCAGATAGAATCCTCTCCCTGCTACCTGCTGACTGTAAGGATTATCCGGATGAGAAATCTCCAGCGAGTGGACACCTGTAAGTATCTCCATTCTTAGTGGTGTTTCAGGGTACAGGCAACAAGTTTTCTTTTATAATTGTACAGCACCCTTTTCCAAGTATTTCTGAAATAACCCAATATTTATGTAAATTATTTGTTATAAACCAGGTCAGTCCTTGCTGCTTGCTGCTGCATCATTGAACGTTATTCCTATGTTTTCTGGTTGGTTTCCAGACTTGAACGTGGTTTTGAGCATAAGTACTTTCTCCCAAAAAAAGGAGAGTTTCTGACACGGATATATGAAAAATACCGCATACTGTGTTTTCAAAAGCAAGGGGTATTTTTGCCATTGGGTAGTACCACCTTGGGAACTGTGGCTGGGAGGAGCAAACGTTTCATTCCCCTCAGTCTGGGTTCTGACACAGGTGAAATGAACAAGAAAAAACTTTTTAAAATCGTTACCAGCATGTTAATGCCATTATTGATTACCCTGAAATGACTGCCAGAAAGTGTACTGAGAGCTGGATGCCTTGTCCCTTCTAACACTCATGCAGCAGTCTTGCAGTTGTGCAAGCGTGTGAGTCACGCATTAGGCAAGTGGTGGGAAGTAAGTGAGCAGGAAAGGAAAATACCACAGTTTAGTTGAAGGACATGGACTATCCACATGTGCAGTGAGGAGAGGCATTTCACACAAAATAGACAAGTCAACAGTTCATTTTGTTTGAATCAATACAGCTATGTGACCACCTGTGAAAGGATGTTGAAACTAGCTCTACGGTGAGCGTGGAAGGGAAATAGTGTAACCCTCATCCCTCTTGATTTTTCTGTTTCACTGTGAGTGGCAGCAACTGACACTATACTCTCTTGCACAGGTAGAGCCAGGGAAGGTGTTCTGAAAGACAAAGATCTGCATTTACCATGCAGTACCATTCCCATCTTACCCTGTGGTTGTCACATGTTTTTCTGGAAGGTATATCAGAGGACTTCCCGGTGTCACAGCTCCGAGTGAGGGATATACTAGCCGTATCTTAGGTCATATCATTGGGTTGCATTCTCTGCACCTGCACCTCCCTCCTGGTCCATGGCTGTGGCACACGTGTGATGATGCAATAACACAGAAAGGTTTCATCAAGAACTCATCTCAGACCTTCTGCGTGTCAGGCGGCAAGACAAAATCACAAATAACTAGGTTGTAGATAGAGATTATGCAAGCAGAACTGAAGTAATATTTTGCATTAAATACATAGCTGACTAGTTTGCCTGCATCTGCTCAAACAATTAAGGATTGTTTGATATGCTTTGTATCTCAAAGTACAATTAAGATACAAGTATGACAAATCACATCAGTAGAACAGAGTACTTTGCCAGCCAAACAGCCAACAGTCATTGATCTCCAATGATAAACCTAAAGTCATGCAGTAGTCATACAGAATTACTCTAAAAACATTTTAAAATCAGTATCATTACTTCTAGGATCTCCAAACATATTCGAATACCTATTTTTGCAGTTTCAAAATTCTTCAAAGCATTATTATCTACATAGAATTTCCCACATGAAAAAAAAAAGAAAAGAAAATAACAAAGAGTCATACAGAATCAAATCGATGCTCATACAGTTCTCTGAGGGGGATACACTTGGTAGGTCCACTGCAAAAGTTTCTGACACTTGAGGAAACAGAGTTACAAATGAAGCTGTAGAAAGGCACCAACTATGATAACATATCTGAAACAACTTTTACATCCAGAGGGACTAAATAGGCTACAGGCCTTAAGAGTGGAAGGGAAATTATTGAGGAGGACATGGAAGCTGTCTCTACAAAAAGGAATAGGAGGGAGAAGGTGAATAAGGAGTAATTTGTCATTATTTTTCACAATGCAAGAATAACAGAGCACTCAATAAAATTATCAAAGAGGAAGTTTAGAATGAGTAAAAGGAATATACAAGTAAACTGTGGAACTCATTGTCACAGGAATGTATGTATGTTAAAATATATCTGTTCAAAAAGAAATTCATGGAGCATAAGTCTAGCAAGGTATTCCTAATGCAAACTCTGGGTTGGGAGATCCTTACTCTGGCATTGCCTGAATGATGGAGGGTGGATCAGGTGCAGTACTGCTCTAGAATTTTTTCTTGCTTCTTCTAGTCTGAAGCAAGGTGTAGAAGGGCTACTACCTGGCAGTGAAATGATTAAGTATTTCTTCTTCTAACATGAAAAAGTCTGATGTTTTTTGTTCTGTCTCATCCTTGGCAAAAAGCTATACTCTTCCAGATAAGACTTTCCCTAAATGCAGTTAAAAGTGGTTTCTTAAGACAGAAGGAGGGCAGCCTTAAATACAGTTCTTAAATCAGCTATAAATGAAATAAAGACAAGAAAATTCCTTCACAAGGAAAAGGTGCAGATGAGATACTTTGTTTCTCCTTCAGAGAGATGCTGATGTGCCTAAGTGAGGCAAAATGTGTAAGGCAGCCAGACTTGCCAGGCTGAGTAGACTTCCCCTTACTGGGGAGATGTTTGGTATGAGCAGCCAAAGTTTTCAATGCTAGCAGTCAGTTTGCTGGCAGCCTGCTGCAACATGCATCATCTGTGCACTGCAGTGTTTCTACATTGTTGTTTATGAATAGAATAGAATAGAATAGAATAGAATATTTGAATAGAATAGAATAGAATAGAATAGAATATTTCAATAGGAAGGGACCTACAACAATCATCTAGTCCAACTGCCTGACCAATTCAGGGCTGACCAAAAGTTAAAGCATGTTATTAAGGGCATTGTCCAAATACCTCTTAAAGTCTTACAGGCTTGGGGCATTGATCACCTCTCTGGAAGCCTGTTACAGTGTTTGATTACCCTCTCCATAAAGAAATGCTTCCAAATATCCAGTCCCATGGCGCAGCTTTGAACAATTCCCACACATCCTATCACTGGATACCAGGGAGAAGAGATCAACACCTCCCTCTCCACTTCCCTTCCTCAGGCAGCTGTAGAGAGCAATGAGGTCGCCCCTCAGCCTCCTTTTCTCCAAACTAGACGAACCCAAAGTCCTTAGCCACTCCTCATAGGACATTCCTTTCACCAGTTTTGTTGCCCTCCTCTGTACGCATTCAAGGACCTTCACATCAGTCTTAAATTGTGGGGCTTTTGATGCTGCTTATTGTTTATCTGTACTCACAGGAATGGTAAAGACCCAGGTATGCCTCCCAGACCTTAATGCAAAGTGGCCATGGGTGTAAGGAGAGCAGGAGGCAAAGGGATATAGTATGTAACCAAAATGTCTGAAGTGAAAAGATCTCTGGGAATCACGATTCTCAGAGTCATCAGTCTGCAAAGCCCGTCGTGCCAGCTGTGCAAGGGAAACAGATGTTACTGGGGTAATTTCTGTTATTTCCACCTGTGGGCTTGAACACAGAGCAGAAAGGCAGCCCATAGCAGCCCTTTTCTTTCCCTTTGGGATTTTGTTCCTTAAGAAAAGGAAAGAAGGAAACCTGAATGCTGGAGGTGAAATGCCCTGTCAACTCACACATTCAGGAAGAAAGTACAGGGAAGGAGGCTAAGACGTAAGAGTGGTGGGAAGGTAGAAGTGAATTAAAGCAGAAGATATGACTCCAGACAAGGACAGTTAAACTGCTGTTAGGACCTATTTTTTTTTTTTTAAATCTAAAATAAGATATGGAAGGTGGAAAAGAACAAGAGAGAGAGAGGGCTAGGGTCTGCTGAATATTTTCCAAACAAATCTTTCCATCAGAGGAATATTGGTTTTTTGACTCTACAGGAATATGTTGATTTCCCCACAATTTTTTTAAGGAAAATTTTGACAGGATTAAAAATGTTTTTCCATTTCTGCATGATAATGTTAAAAAGGAGGAAAACAATAATCAAGGTGTCAGTTGACATATCACAATGCATTACATAATTTCTCAAGCAGCTCTGAATTTCAGTTCTTCATCCTCACTTGGACAGAAAAGCAGAAAGCTTTTTTGAACAAATACACTTTCAACAACATAAAATGCACCCTCCACCCAGTTTGAGATAGAGCCAATGGCTGTAAAGTCACACTTGGCAAAACCTGGTGGAGAAGAAAAGAAAAGGAGAAGACAAGAAAAAGCTCCTGTTGCAGCTAGGCAAGTTCTTGCCTTTCCCCACAAGTCGATGCGCAAGCTCTTGTTCCCCTGATCTACCTGCAGAGTCCTTGGCTGCTGCTGAAGGGTCCTCTCCATTTACTTCTGCCACCACTTCTCTCCATCAAAAGTCTCATATCAAAGGACATCCCTTCTCAAAGTTAGTTACCTTTTGCATTATATCATATGTGATCATTTTATTGTTAAGAATTGTGTAAGAGAGAGTTTCAAGCTGCTGAAGTATTTTGCATAACCTGCATGAAGAAACCTTGCATTCCCCCAGCACACAAAACATCACATTTTTAGCTGTAGCCATTTAAGATATACTTTAATTTAGGTGCCTTTAAGAAATGGCATGGAATATCCTTCACTAACCTTCTTCTGGTGCATTTCTGGAGAGAGATGTGGTCCCTGTCTTCCTGGAGGTGGCAATTTGTTAAGATCCAATGTCTAATTCAATGAGCTCCTTCTGCAGGAAGCCTCTGCCATCTCCTACAACAAGGGTAGTTCTGCAGCTGCTTTCACAAACCTTCTCCAAGAAAATTACTGAAGGCAAGGCAGAGATGGAGACCTTTGAAATTGTTCTCAAAAGCGGAGGAGGCTCCCAGGCCCCTCTCATCAGACAGCAGCTGAGGGTTAGCTAGCGTGTGTGCATGCACACATAAGCACAGGAAAGCTTCTTGATTGAGAAACTGAAGAAAGTGTCTGACTATGAGAGGAAATTCTCACCTTCTTCTTTTATATACAATATCGCTGTTGTCTGTAACTCACGCAAGGAAGAACAGAAACGACCTCCTGTTCTAGGTCATCTTATGGTCTCTGCTTTTCCCTCTTAGAAGGGTATCTTGAAAAGAGCTACATTACATCAGGCCTTTCTGCCTTTAAGTAACTCATAGCTGCTGTTGGTACCACATAGTAACCTTTCCAGCATCATGCAGCACCACTGACTTTGCCACATTAACAATTGTTTTGCTTCTTTCCCTACCCAGTAAGCGAGGCTGATTGCTACGTGTCGTTGTGGCTGCCAACTGCGACATGTGAAAGGTCCCGCACTAAAACTGTGAGAAACTCCAACAATCCGGTGTGGAACGAAACCTTCTACTTCAGGATCCAGAGTCAGGTCAAGGTAAGGAGCCAAAGTTATCTGCTTGAAGCAGCCTGAAGACTCTGTGTGTGGTGGGTCCTATCTATCTCCTGAACTGGGCCTAGGAATTATTTAAGAGATGGCACACGATAAAGTACTGTTCAAATTATTTAGCAGCAGAGATGACTGAGTTCCCACGCCTGTTCGATGGTGTTGTTTAGGAGGACCAGAAACTGAGCTCAGTATCGAAGTTTTAGAGAACTAGAGGCTCTTATGAATCAGTGCAAGATGGATACAGAATCTGGGAGTTAACTAAGCTGTTGTGTAGGTATAGGCAATGTTTTTTCCAAAGAGGGATGATACTTTATTTCTCTGCTTTTCTTCTCAAGCACATCCCCAACACTCCTTCTTCCCTAGAGCTAGTGATGTCCGGACTGTAGAAACAATAAACCCCCTTCTGCCTCTTTCTCCAGAATGTGCTGGAGCTGACTGTGTATGATGAGGATTTTGCTACTCCAGATGACCATCTCCTCTGTGCGCTCTTTGATACTGCTAAACTTCCAATTGAAAGAACAGTGCTCCTGTATTTTAAGCCCAGCCCAAAGGTGAGACCTGTGAGATCAGTGCCTGCAGGCTCTGGCAGGAGGGGGTATAGAGGGCACACTTACCTGAGTTTTCAAGCCTGAACTATAAATTTTAATGTACTTCTGTGTCCTGGCCTATGTATTGCATTCCTTTACCCTACTCCCATGTCTTTGGCAACATATATTGCAGCTCTTCTCTGTGATATCTTCCATGAAGCAGTCCCTTTCCGCTACAGCTGCTTGAGCACTGGATGTCAGTATTAGTTGGTAGTCTTGGCAAAGTATCTTTTGGTTTATTTTCTGGTGCTGAACTTATGGATTATTGTTCTAGTTTGTCACCGGTCCAGCAGCTATGTGTCTCCATCATGTAGATCAAGTAGGTGGTTAAAATAAAGCAACTAAGAAACCAGTGGAGAGTCATACAACTCTTTCAAAATCTTGGGGTGAGCTTTCTGAATCTGCCATGGATGACTATGGATGACTTACTTATCCCAATAATGGGTACCTGAATTGCCATTCAAAATACAAACGCAAGTAATCTGGATTTGAGACTCTGAGCACCTCCTCCCAGTATTTTTATAAATTATTAAAGAGCATATGGCTGAAACAGTGTGGTAGGTAGGGGAGGGATCTGACTGTGAGCTACCCCTGAGTGACATCAAGGCTGCACAACTGTTGCAGAGAGAATAGCTGTAAATTTTTTTCTGTGTAATTCATAGCCACTACCTCCTGCCCCTTTGATTGCATCTACTTTCACCCCAAAGGAAAAGCTGAAGTTGTCCCTGTGTGCATCCCAGCACTGTCCTCTGCAGTGCACTGCAGTGATACCTCTAGGGCTGGGCCTGCTGACTTGGCTATTGGAATTAGTGCAGTTTTGGAGCTCTGAATGACTGATTTACTCTGTTTCTCAGTTTCCCGTCTATAAAATGGGAAAAAAGAGTCTTGATTCCCTTTGAGATCTGTGAATGAGATCAGTGAAATATCTTGCATGCAACTTCTTGCTACCATGGGCAGATTGCTTCAGGTACCCAAAATAGGTCACTCACAACTAGCTCATACTTACCAACACTGCCTTACCAGGGGGTTGCACAACTGTAACTCTGAATCACTCAAAAATACCGGTCTCTGTTTATTATGGTAAAGTGATGGGTGGAAAGTATCTTTAACTTCCAAGCTAATAGCAAGGACAGTAAATCATGGCAGGACAGTGCCAGGAACAGATAGGAGAAAAAGGTAGAATTCAGAAGACAAAGCAAGGTGCTAATTGTCTTTCTGGAGCGCCTTCATACTAAAAGATAAAAGTACAGGTTGTTTTGATTGTATCTTGTAGAATGAAGGAGGTGAAGAAGGAATCATTAAACTGTTTTGAAATGTTTTTTCAGAACTTCCAGTCTGAAATATTTATTACAGGCTGTGTATTTCAACCAATTATTTCAACATTGCATACCGGGGACCTGGGTTTAGACAAGGGAGAAAGAATTATGTAGCTACTTCATTTAATTTCTTGTTCTTGTTTTCAGGCCAAGGAGGAGCTAGAGGTTGAATTCAAATTGGAGGCTGCGTAAGTGATATACAGATTCTTTAAAAAATGCAAAAACTGTTAAATGCTAAAACACAAAACCAGCATTAGAAGTCATGTTTTGTGGGATTTCTGCAAAAAAGTACCTTTGTGGGATTTCTGCAAAAAGGTGCCAGAATTCTCCTATATCTTTACCTCAGTCTGTGCCAGAGTGAGACATCTGTCTGATCCCTCCTGTCAGCTTGTTCTGCAGTTTAGTTGCTTTCAGAGACGCACCTCCCAACATTGTCTCTCCTATCCACAATGTCAGATTTGCCCACCTGAGGACATTTCAGAAGACTTCCTCAGTGTGTGTGCATGAGCTTGTGTGTGCATGCATGTCTATCAGTCTTTCCATGCCTGTTACATTGGACAGACTCCTGAGGCTGAACCGTTCAGGTTAGGTTTCCAGTGTATCTCCGACTCCTTTGATTTTCCCTTGCAGCACTGTTTTCATCCTAGTAATTCTGTTGTTTTTCTGTGCAACACAATGACAATGTTTTGGAAGCTCTACTTCAGGGCTTTTCCTCCAGCATAGTCAGCCTGCCGTCCATATGAACCAGTATTTTTGTCTCTGTGTTTCTACGAGGTAACTAAGGCACAGCAGAAATAAAGTGACCAGCCTAAGGTCAGCCCTCAAACTAGTGGGGAGCTAAGACCAGAATTCAAGTCACTCCATATCATCTCCTGACTTCACCTGAATGATCTGTAAAGGTTTTTTTTTTTCCATGTAATTCGTACCCACTGCCCTCTGCCCCTTTGACTGTATTTGCATATCAGCAAATACATAGAACTGGGCTTCCCAACAGGGATATGCTGGTGCATTAGCATGTTACCGCTGAAATATGTGTACTTTACATGTTATTGTGAGGAGAAGAATTTGACTGCCTAACCACAAATTCCATTTTAGATCATCATGAGATTGTACTGCAGAAAAGTAGCTGTGATACACATCACTCAGCTTTGGTACAGAGTCATGTCCCCTGAGAGCAGTGTGCACTCCAAGCAAGCATGGAAAGGAGATTGTTGCATAGCTGTTGGGGTCCCTCTGGCCGTCATTCTTCTAAAGGGGGAGAAAGGGCAACACCCTGGGCAAGGATGAGTGGTCATTTGTTTGATCTAAAAAATCCATGTTTTTCATTTTTTTTCCCAGTTCTGGTCCTCATGAAGCCATTGCTACCAATGGAGTCCTAGTGGTATGTGCCTTTTTCCCAAGAAATTTCCTACAAGTATTTCCTTAATATAAAGGGGAAAGGAGGGTGAGGGTTAGAGAAGCTGTGAGCTATAAGATAGCCACTAGGTCAGTTCTTTCTCTTTCTTCCCCCTTTCCTGTTTAAGATGCTTTGAGAATGGGATATTTTACTGTCCTGTTCATTGGTGATATCCAACTATTTCCCATCTGTCCTATATTTTGACACAACACACACACACAAGAGCTTTCATCTGGTACCAGTACTCCTTCAAAAATGTACTGCTGTCTATCAAAGCACAGTGGTAAAAAGACTGTGAAGCCATTTGCTGATAACCTACCCAGCCCTTTCCTCTCCTGGGAGATGAGCCTTGCCTGGCAGGTAAGCTCAGCACTAAGTATTGACCTGTTGTAATTACATTATATGAAAGAAGAGTAAGTGCCATAAAAAAACCCCCAAAATATTTATAGTAATGCTTCTTCAGAAAACCCTTTCTACTACTGACTTTTGGTCACTCAGCAATGTATCTTTCATTTACTTTTTTCCCAGTTTAATCCTTTATATCTATGTTACTATCCTGAAAATTCTCCTGATTTTTTTCCTTTGTATTTTCCTCTTACTGCGCTCAGTTGTATGTCATTGTCACTGGAGGATGCTCTACAACTCCCTCCAAAGCTTTTCCTTTTTCTTAGTCAGCAGCTACTAGGCAAAAGCCCAGAAACACCAGGGAATTGAGCACTTCAGGGAATTAGACATGTCCAAAGCTGACTGATGCACAGCTCCCTGTAACAAGGCTGGGATGTGATAATCTTTCTCACAGATTCTTGTTCTCGGCCTTTCACAGTGTCGTGAACTTTGCTGCTTGGAAGTTGAAGTGGCAGAGAAGCAGCAGCAAAAATCAAGTAAGGTTATTGCTTTGTTATCTATTTACCAATATCAATATGTTTATTGATGACAGGATGCCCCTTTCATATAATGTATTAGTGGAATAAATAGTATTTACAGTATTCAGTGCAGTTAACACCAGGTAAATGCATTAGGTTGTTACAGACTGCAATGACTGCATCTCGTGCTTCCTTAGGTATATGTCAATAAGGTCTATTAGACCTACATTAAAGTTGAAATCCCAATTGTATATAACAGCAAGAGCTTTCGGAGTCCCCTTTCCATTAAAATGCCTCCGCTTTACTCCTTTCCCTTTGCTGCTAGCACTCCCTTCAAAGTGCTTTCCACTAGACAAAGCTGTGGTCCAAACTCTACAACTCTGCTACCTGCATCCCACTTTTAATCAGGCCAGCACAATTTTCCGGTTAAATTATAGTGATATTTCTCACAACTGTTGTTTTTCTCTTTTAGAGAAAGAGCTTTCCCTCACCGTGAAGGGCTCCTTTGAGTGCACACAGGATATCACACTGGGCCCCGATGGAGTGGCCAGCCCATCAGGTCCCACCAAGTTCCACTATATCAAGTACGCGGAGCCAACGCTGGATGTCATGTTGCCAAAGAAAAGGCGCTACCACCCTGTATGTTGGAAGTGGCTTTAATGATGAACTGACCATGAGTGCCTCTCCAGAAAGTGGGAGGAGGGGGAGAGGGTAAACCCATTACTGGTTTTGTCCTAAAGTGTGTTGTTTTTCCAGTGGACCTGTAAGTACAGTACAGAGACGGGCTCCCCAGTGGTGATGCTGAATTCACTGCCCATGGGAAGGAAGACGACCATTGCAGAGGTGAGCATCACTTCCAGCCTTTAGGAATAAAAGATCACTCAAGTTGAAATCATTCCTTCAGTAAGCCCCCATAGTATTGTCCCAGGTGGCTGCTAAGAGGGTCAGAAATGTTCTGATTTTTTCGCGGACCTTGAACAAACAGGAGCTTTCTTTCTCTAGCTGTTTTCTCCACAGAAGGTTGTCCCTCCATTAGTCTCCATTATGTGTCAACAGCGGATGCAGAGACCAACAAAGATGTCAGAATACATGATTCCTTCAGTACATCTCTTCCTGTTTACCCAAAGACTCACTGACTCCTCCTTTGCTTAGGGTCCAAACTGTAATTGCTCCTTGGACACAAGCTAGGAAAAAGTCAATAAACCTGCCTTTAGTAAACCATGTGCTTCAAATGACAGTATATAAAATATATTGAAAATATTAGATTGGATTTTAAAGAATGTAATGAGAATATTGCTTGAAATAGATGTATGTGCTGTAAAATTTTGAAGGAAATTAATAGAAGAAAAGGATCCTTACTATAAAAAATTGTTTCTGCTAAGAAACATCTACAGATGTTCAGATTATTAGGGACAATCTTGTCCAAATATTAATTGTTATGCTGTTAAGAAGTAGGACATCATTAGATTTCAGGTCCATTAAAACAGAGCACTTTTTGTCAGTTAATATGAAGGCTGCAATAACAATTTTAAGACAGGATGAAGTCTTGGCAGCAGCAAATGCAGACTTGCAGTCTCTTCACTGTGAGACTGCGGCCAGGATGTCAAGGATCTGATGTGTATTAGAGCATAAAGAACGGGAAACATACAAAAAATGGTATTTCAGGATGCTGCAGAAAGCTTGTGAATAACACAGGAAATGGGAACTACTGCATGAGTCTCAGGAACCTCCTATACCAAGACTGTTAATGGTTTCTACAGTCTGGAAGCATTTGGGATCTGTGGGTAGGGAAGTTCCACCAAGGATAAGTGAATGTTTTTGGAGATATATGCCAAGAACTCAGACATTGAATTTTGCAATTGCCAGACATTGCTGTGGTCTAAATCAAGCTCTGGCCCCAAGACAGAAAGGAAAAAAAGAAATTTAAAAATGAAAATTAAAAAATTACAGTACACATTCTTGTTTTCCAGGAGAAAAGATTTGACTTGAATGTGACAGCACAAAACTGGTAAGAGATCTTCTTCTACTCCTGAAGACTTGGGTTATTGATTTTGATACTGTTTTAGCCACATAGAAATGACACAAGCAGACATTCTCAGTCATAAAACTAGAAAGTGTTTTTAATAAAACATAAAATACGTGCACAGTATACCATACATAATTAGCCTTATGAAGATTTGACTTTAATCAATAAATGTTGATAAACATGTGTTTATTTTAGCATTATCCCTTCTCTTCTGACCACAGAATATTATTTTTGATCAATGTCAGTCTGAAATTCACAAAAAACCAAAGCTGACTAAAAAACCAGAATGGACAGGAGTAAGCATTAAAGGATGAGAAATTATAAACATTTAGTTTTTTCTTAGCTGTCAATACTCAGTAGTGATAAACCTTGTATTCTGTTAAGTTCAGCTACACGGTATATTGAGTAGAAACTCAGGTAGACAATGTGGCTAGTGATTTGACATCTATAGACATGTTTGTTAATACTCATCAGTAAACATGAAGATGTTTCACGTTATCCATAACCATATGTAACACACAGAACTGGCCAAACTGATCTTTGTGTGTGTGTCTGCCTGACTAGGCAAAAAAAGGGAAAAATAACTTAATTTTGAATTCAAATAGAATTTTCAATTATTCATTTCAGAAAGGCAAGTGACCAATAACAACAGAAAAAACAGCATTATTCCAGAATAGGAAAAAATATTCCAATTTATTTATTTTACATTCAGAGAACTTTAAAAGCAGTTCGTTTATATCTTGATTTACAATGGAAACTGGCATTTGCAGCTCCACCTAATTCCCTTACATGTTTTCTTGCACGCTCCCCTTGCATGTCTTCATTTACAAATACAGGCTGATTTTATCCAAATCTGATGGTGGAGAAATCTCATAAATAAATTTTTTTACTTGTTTCATTGAAATTGTGGACTCAGTAGAAGAGAATTGTTCTGTCACTGAGAGAAAAAGAAAAACCCTGCCGTTTTACAATGCCTGGCCAGGGCTAGCTGGCCAGTCAGGGAGTCCATGAGTAGCTCTGACCTGAAGACACCGTGCCAGATCTCTTGCTCATTGATGTCTTGTAGGCGCAGAGCAGGAAGAGACAGGAGGGAGATTAGTGAGCCGAAGAGCACGAATGCCCAGGGACATAAGCTGCAACAGTGGAGTTTTAAGGAATGATTTCTTAAGTTTCAGAATTGATGCAAATGACATCTTCCTCTGAGGAATATTATGCTTTACAATTTTTGAATCAAGGTTGATGTGAAATACAACTGCCAACGTTGACCTGTGAGACAGCTTGTGGAAGTGCAGACAGATCAGAGCAGTGAGGGTGAGATCCTGCCCTACTAAACTCAGTGACCCATCTCCATCCATCCAGGGACTGGATGTCACCGAGGTCATCCCTCCAGCAAGCAGGGTTACACAGCCACCCGTGCCTGGCAGGGGGGTGGACGCGTTTCCTCCCCAGCGACGCTCACCACTAGAGGGGGATGAGTTCCCGCTTGAGTTGCTCAAAACAAGACTTTTTCTTCACGTTGGAAATGTCAACATTTGAAAACTGGGGTTTATTTTATTTCAGATGTAGAATGAGAAAATATCGCATGAAATGGGAATCAACACCCTCACTTTTGACCATTTGCACAGATTTTCTAAACTTGTAATTCTTATAGTTTTAGAATATTCATTTAAATATTTAGATTCATTTGTAAAAATTATATGTTGTTTCTTCATTAATTAGTAATAACCGGGTATAATCCCACTGGTTAAGCTTACTACTTGAAATAAGTTTTCTTACTTTCAAAAATAGTTAGAATACTCTCTCTTGATCCTGTCACATTGCATCACCCTGTTTGAAGGGAAGGGTGCTGTAGATTATCTTTGATCCAAGTCCTAAGATTGATATGGGTGTGTTAATATGTAAAATATGTGTTTGTTTTTATCTTAGTAATTGTTCATGCCACCAAGACCTGGACATGCGCTTTGGGTTTGACTTATGTTCAGAGGAGATGACTTTCCTGGGGAAAAGAAAGAGATACGTAGCAAGCGCCCTGAAAAATGTTTTTCACCTACAACAGGATCTGCAGGATCATGAAGTACGTGTGTGCTTGGGGGCTTAGATCTTGAATTTCTAGTGCCTTCATGTGCTCTTCAAGACGAGCAGTCAGCAAAATGGGCCACATGTATCTGCTGTGCAGGTACCAGCTTGTCCATGCGTCTTAAGTACATGGTGTTTCTGCTGTCAAGGTTTGTTATTGCAAGAAACACCAGTTGCAGTAATTTCATCCTTGTGACTGTCAGTTTGGAACTTGTCAGATTTGAGGTGTCTTCATCCCTGCCATCCTATGCTGTAACTGGCTTTGTTCGTAAATGCTATGTGCATATTAAACACATTACATAGCAAAGATTTCTTCCCTTGTTCAAATTCATCATTTTGTGAAAGTTTAGAATAAACATTTCTGAGTGCTTCTTATATCATCTTCTCTTTCTTGCAGTTTTGAAATTTCTTAGAATAAATATAATTTATTTTAAAGTAACTTCATGGTACTGAAGGATAACAACATTGATGTGGATAGCTTAACAACACCGGCTATGAACCATATTTCTTCATGGGGTTGGCATGTGGATTTTCATACAATAGTAGTAGATGTGCAAAATAAGAAACAAGTGGCAAAGGAGTAGGAAATGTAGTGAAAATACATTGTTGCCTCCACAGAAGGGTTTCTTCTTGTTCATCTGTGCCCTTATTTGCCCTAGAGATGGGCAAGAACACAGGTTTGGGCTAATCTCTGAACTCATGTTTATCCAGAGGGAAGTGGCATTGATTGGTTTTGCAGCCTTTCCTTCCAAAGTGAGACCTGGGCTCCAAAATCAGGACCTGGGCTGGGTGTGGTGGCCAGACCCCATTGCAGTCCAGGATGCCATGTTGAACGCTGTCGGTATGACTGTCCCATCCTCCTCTGCCCAACAGGTGCCGGTGGTGGCTATCATCACGACAGGTGGAGGACTGAAGTCAATGACAGGACTATACGGCAGCCTCATGGGACTCAAGAAATTAAATCTCCTGGACTGTGTAACATACATCAGCGGGTTGTCCGGCACCACGTGGTAAGCCAGCTCATGCAGGAGGCTTGACCAGGCCTTTTGAGGGTGACGCTGCTGCAGAGAGGAGCTTCTGAAAGCAGACAGGATCAGGAGGTCTTCTTCAAACATCATAGAAGGAAGCTGCTTCTCAGTAACAGGCCATTAAATATTAGCTTGACCTGATTCACCAATTTTTTATTAGCAATCTTTTACTGTGCTTTTTAACTCCACATTAACAGCAGTTAAATATGTATATGACAATTACATTTGTCAAAATTGTTTCTAAGCAAGTAGTTACTTTGGATGTAAGACTGCCCATAGCATCACACCTCTTCCTCTCTCCACTGATGTCCCAGTTGTTGTTGTTCCCAGTAACTGCTGAGACTGTCTCTGCTTTCTAACTGGTTACGCAGAGGAAACTGCAGGACAGTGCACACTTACCCCTGCAACCTCTCAGTTTGGGAAAGGACTGAGTTCCTCCAGGCAGTGTTATTCCCTGCCCACAGGACCTAAAACTGCCCAGCATCTGATGGTCCCACATAGGGAAGACTGGTAAAATAGAGGATGGCATTAAAATAAAGCATAGTGATACCGTAAGATTAGCACTAAGTGATACAAAGCCAAGAGACAGCACCTGGTGTGGACAGATTTATGGTTCTAGAATACAAGCAAAGAAAATTTATTACAATTTTCTGCCTAATTTGTGCTTAAGAAATGTACCTATGTTCACACCTGGCAATTTTATCGCTTAAGCTGCTACCAGTCCTGTTTAAAAAAAAAATCCAAGGACATAAAAAAATAGCTTATCCTTCAGGGTCATCTTTAAAACAGTCTTAGAAACTCTGGAGTGTTCATTCTGCTGGATGGAGCAGCAAAACGAGAATAGGTATGAACAGAAATGAATCCCTAAATTTCAAGTCTTTTTTTGCTCCGTTTGACTTTTGCTGTCTGTTTTATCTTTGTCCAGGACCATGGCCAACTTATACAGAGATGCCTACTGGTCGCAAAAGGACCTAGACTCGCATATTGGTGAAGCCCAGAAACAAGCAACCAAATGCAAGATGGGCTGTTTCTCTATGGATCGCATGAAGTACTACAATAAGCAACTTTGTCAGCGGAAAGAAGAGGGATACCGGACATCATTTATAGATCTTTGGGGACTCATGATTGAGTACTTACTAAATGATGGGGTATGATGTACATGATGTACATTCCATTTCTTAGAGAGCCATGTATTTTTCTCTTAGTGAACAGAGAGGAGACTAGCCCATGATTTTGGTGAACATACCTCAAAACAGAGCAGAGTTCTCCATGTCAACATGTTCTGAGGCTTCTTAATTTCCTTTAATAGTATGCCTAAGGAGAAATGCATCCTATATGTTAATAAATTAGGTTGTGGATGTAGCCATTTGAACTCTGGCTGGTATTTAAATAGAAGTGAAGGCAATCTTGGGCAGTCTGCTTAAGATGCAGATTACACATGCAAAAAGAGTTCAAGATGCAAAGCAGAATAATCTCAACAGTGTGAAAACTATCCAATGCAATCATGAAACAGCTAGAGTGCTTGGTGGTTTGCATCCACTGCCAGGTAACTTGATCTGCAGGTATGCTGGAGGCAAGTGCATATTTTACTTTTGCTGAGGACTGCTCAGACAGTAGCTGGCTTAAGTGATATTAATTTTTACAAGCCATAACAAATTTGCTTTTCTATTATTTAAAGTTGTTTCTACCCTTACAGTACAGCAGTCCACTCCCTCTTCTTTCCAGCTAGACCACAGTTCAAGGATGTGTGCTTTGGCCCCTGGGAAGTGTGAAGGGACGAGTGGTTGAGGATTGAACAGAAGTGTGCTCCAGTGTGGACACAAAAGCTGCAGTCATCCAGTCATTCATTTGGGTTTATTTATTTGTTTTTATATACGTACATATATAGTATTATATTTTTGTAAATGGAAAAGAAATACATAAAGAGAGGAATACTATCTATTAAACAAAGGTATTAGCTGAATAGCTGCCTCTCTTTTAGTCTCAGCTAGATGAGGTACCCCTCACAATCTAGCCAAGCATCTTTCCCTTTGAGCAGTGCTGACTATAGCTATGTAACCACTAACGTCTCCCTAATCTGCCAGAACTAGCTGTTTTTAAATTTATCAGCAGTTCATGAGATTGTATGTTTTTTACAAACCTCTTCAATGAGAATATGCTTTTCCAGAAAAGAAGCTGGGTGGGATACAAATAATCTGCTGCCAAATTCCAGTCCCCTTGCAAAGGCTGGACTGTGATAACTGTTGTGTAGTAAGAAAGGAAACTCAGCGCTGACATGCTCAAGGGCTTCCTTCAGCCCCAGGAGAGTAAGGACTGCTCACTAGGCTCCTCATTCTAAGGGGCAGCTTGCCCCTTCTCCTATTTGCCAGGGTAGTACTTTCTCGTACACGCAGTCATCTATGCAGAAGTAGTTTTCCCTTTCCTGGTCTTTTTGTGAACCTATGCACAAAGTTAGGCTGGAACCTGAAAGACTGGTCTGCCACCGGTGGGTGGGTGCCTGCAGTGCTCTGTGCAATGGAGCTGCCGTGGCACGTCCTGCATGCTGGGGGCAGACCCGCCTGGCTCCTACAGAGCTGGAGCCATTGAATTTCCCATACGTCATTTCCATCTCTTCTCACATAGCTGTTTTTCCTCAAAACCAGAAAGACTCCCACAAACTTTCGGACCAGCAAGAAGCACTGTGTGATGGCCAGAACCCACTGCCCATCTATGTGTCGGTCAGCGTCCGGGACAACTACAGCACCAATGATTTCAAAGGTAAGGATGATGTTTCAGATCCTGTGGGGCTAAAACTGGGAGTTGAATTCCTGTGATTTGCTCTTCTCTGCTTGGCAGCACTTGGAGAAAACAGTCCTGGTGTGTTAGTTGCTTTTTGGAGAAGTAACCGTCACCTCCATGCCTTACAACTTTAATACAAGAGCTAATTGAGATCAGCACTTCACTGTCTAGACATATATAGTCAAAATCTGCCAGAAAGGCCATTTTTGAAATATTATCTGATCCACCTAGAATAAGAAGTATTGGATTTGTCTGAGAATTAAATACTGCTTTTTGTCTATGCCCAGTTATAGTTTCAATATGAAGAAAGATCACATAGCTATTGTAAAGTTTGGCAAAGCATCTAACCTACTCCCAACTGAACCTTTTGATTTGCTCATTATTGTCATTGTTTTTTTCCATGAGAAGAAGCAGCTGGAGGAGGAGAAGGGTCGGAGAAGAAACTCAGATAAAATTTGTTATGGTTGAGGTGAAAAAATGAACCACTTCTGAACGAAAAGGGAATTATGGTCCATGACCTTTCTGTTCCAGTCTTTGTTCACACTGCAGTTCTATCAGACAGTTGCACTTCACTTGGAGAGGTCATCCAAGAAAGTCAAGGACTAGTTCTGTCTTCCTTAGATAAAGAGTATAATTCGCCTCTTACAAAAAACTAATTTCTAAAGACCTGAGTACCTATCTTTGCACATAACCAAATTATTCGAGGGAAGTTAACGGTATCGATAACAGTGGAATTGTTATCTATCTAGATGTGGCATATGCAAGGGCAGAGAGAAACCTCATGCACACTGGAGAACCCTGGACTGGTGCATGCACACAGGGCATGTAAGAGCTGGAGCCTTGCCATGCTCCTGCCTTGTGCCACCAGCAGGACCACCATGAGCGACGTACCTGTTCCTGCCTCCCCCTTGCCACAGTGCCATTGCTCAGCTGCCTGGCCCTGCGGGCAGTCATTTGCAAGCAAGGCTTTGCAAAGACAGTGTAGCCAACAGAGGTCAGGCCAGTTTATACCCTTGACACCCCTCTCCACACCCGGCTGAGAGCCTGGGAGCCCTCTAAGTGTCCTGTTGTGGCTGTATTGCAGAGTGGGTGGAGTTCACCCCCTACGAGGTGGGACTGCTGAAGTACGGCGCGTTTGTTCGCACAGAGCATTTTGGAAGCGAGTTCTTCATGGGACGCTTGTTAAAAAAGCTCCCCGAATCCCGGATCTGCTACCTTCAAGGTGATGTATTGCGTTGTCCTGGCACAGA
Organism: Burhinus oedicnemus; assembly: GCA_008921705.1. Lineage (NCBI taxonomy): Eukaryota > Metazoa > Chordata > Aves > Charadriiformes > Burhinidae > Burhinus > Burhinus oedicnemus. The sequence continues at coordinate 503,701 of VFFE01009221.1, read as the reverse complement.
GACACTTCAGAGGGGTACAACACTGTTAACCAGAGGGTGGATATTTCTGGTCTAATGCTGTTATGACGTCGCCTGCCAGGAAATGGGGGTGTGTGGTAGTTTGTCCAAAAGAATACAGTAAAAAATCCCACATCTTTTTTCAGTTTCTTGTCACTGTCTTGGTATGCACAAACTTTTTAACATTGTGTGTTATAGATGGAATAGATAAAGCTCCTTAATTCTTTCATGGTAAGGAATAGTTCCCACTTCTTTTGTTATTATTCCGATTCCTCTCTGAATGCAGTCCAACTTATGAAAATTTTGAGACAGCAGGAATCCTGCAGGTATGCTTCCACTGTGAGGTTTAACTTCAACCCCATGTAGAAAATCCCATTTACTAAAGATGCCCAGGATGAGAAATGAGACCAGAAGCGAAGGGTCTCTGCATCTCTCTGCTCAGTCCCTGACTCGTACTGATGGGCTGTCTGTAAAACTAATAATATCCCTTTACCAAGGAGCCAGAATCACTGGCAAGTGAACACAGAGGAGTGCAAGCCCAGTTTCAGTCATCTCTTCTTATACTCATGCTCCTTAGAAGCTCCTTGGTTTCGGTATACATGTTGTGATAATAAATAGTCCGTAATCCCAAGGAGTATCTTTAAAATACTACCTCTTGGGCTGGCCCTTTTTACCTGGTCCACTGATGGAAAATTAATTTTCTACACACTGTGTATTCTGTACTGGTTTCTGTGCCCCACTGAAAATTAAGAAGTCTGATTGTGATAGACTAATTAGAACACATATTTAAATTTACAATGGCAGATGAAATGGTGGCATTGTCTTTTGTCAACAAAGCCACCAGTGCCCCTGAGGGGAAGCAGAGCGGGGCAATCCTGGATGGAGAAGAGTACACCGTGGAGCCGGAGCCCATGGCGTCTGCGAGCCTTTTACGTGCTGCGGTGTGAGATCTTCTCTTACAAACCAAATGGCTGAAGAGCCACTTCATCCCACTGTGAAACAATTCAGGGTGTGTGAAAGCCCATCAGAGCGTGTGCAGAAAAAGAGAAGCTGGAGCAAGGAAGACAGGGATAGAAAGGATGTTTTTGTGATGTCTGCAATATCTGAACTCTCATTTCACTTCTCGAGCAAGTGTTTTCTTTTCCTTTACTTCTCTCCCATTCTTCTCTCTCTTTACCATGTGGTAGGTTAGGCACAGAACTGACGGCAGCATGACATGAACCAATGCCATAAAAAGTTAAGAGGAATATAACAGCCCAAAAGTTTAGAAATATTTGCATTAAGCCCATCCAAAAATTAATCCAGGAGGTCAAAATAGAAAGAAAAAGGCAGTTTCTTGTTAGAATGTGTCCTTGTGTTCGCTATGTTCCTTTACAGGTATGTGGAGCAGTATATTTTCTGTGAACCTATTACAAATATGGGGACTGTCACACAGTTCAGAGGACTTCTGGAAGAGATGGACACAAGACAGAATAGAAGAAGTTGGTGAGAAATTATTAAGCCTTTCATTTATGTTTACTTAGTCTTCTGGATGCCTTTTGGCATCATCCTGTCAACTATGTTGAAGCCAGCATCATAGGATCCTCCTAAGAAATAGCGACTTCCCCTCCCACCGTAAAGACTAAGAGGAAGAGGGTAATTAGGGAAATGCTGCTGTAATCACTAGACTTACTAAAACCCTATTGATTAAAAAGATCTGCCTTTAAGAGGAAGCTTTAGAGGGATCACACATTTCTCAGGAACTGTTTTGCCCATTCTCACTCAACCATATGGAACCAAGAACCAGTAGAACCAGTGGCAGAGAATAAAGTTATTTTTACTACCTGTGCAGAGAATAAACCTGAATATCAATTGGTTAATCAATATTTTCTAGGGTTTTATTTTATGACTCAGTACAGTAATTATTGCATTAGATTCATCCTGGCACAAAGATAAAAGAGGCCCAGAGGGTATTTTCTGAAGCAATACAGAAACCATGGTTTTATTGCTAAATCATTTAATATGATAGTAACTATAATTACAGACATCCCGAAAATAAAGAAATACGTCTGTGCAATCACGGAAACCACCAAGTCTCTCCTGCTGCACTGTCAGCCACTTGGTCCAGCAAAGCAGGTTGTGATTTCAAGAAACCACACCTTGTGCCATTTCTGATTTTCACCCACGTATGCTGCCATGTAGTCACCCTGAAAACTACCTATAGTTTCTAAATGTGAATGTATGCCCCAGGTTTTCCTGAGATGCTCTCATTCTACTGATTAAGCATATGCTCATGTAGCCCTGGATGATCATCAGGTAGAAGCTGTCACTGTTGCAATAGACCCCATGTTGCCCTGTTGTTGCCAATCTGATGGAGTGGGAGCGTATGCTTCAGCCCTGTTTTCTCCGTGCTTGCCTCTGTTTACTGATCTCTTCCTGTAAGGATGTGTAACTTTCTTTCTGACAGGACATTCTCTGAACTGCTTAGTTCCCTTAAGGTGTCCCTTTTCCAGGTCCTAAGACTGGTTCTGATGAATTGTCTTCAGGCCAAAGCTTAAGACCATCAAAAGAACTTTGTCCAGCAGTCACTCCTCTGCTTCAGAATAGTTTTTGTGTGTTTAGTGAATCATCCCAGAACAACCCCAGAGATCTCCTACACACTGGGACAACCAGAAATGAATATCAGTTAATCAGTTAACAAACAGTTCACCAGTTTTTCTCCCCTCCTTTAGATGAAGACCCGGTATTGCCTACAAGACCCCACGAGTTGAGGACTCGCATGTACACTCCTCCTGGCCCCCTGTCCAGCGCCCTTCGGGGAGCATTGACTGACCGCTTCTCTGTTGCCCAGCACCACAATTTCCTGAAGGGCTACCAGCTGCATAACAACTACCTGGAAAACAAGCACTTCTGTCGATGGAAGGGTAATGGGAACTAATGTTTAACAGGCATCATTTTCAAGTGGTTTTGGGGTGGGGAATCTAGGAAAGAACGTTGCCACGCTTGGCAGGGGAAAAAAAACCTGAAAGAACATTTCTTTTCTGAACAGAGAGAAGAGACTAAAACCTCGGTGTTGCCAGGTATTTAAGCCCGTTTTTAAACACAAGCATGTGTTCATGTGCTTTAGCTGTGATCTCTGTGGTCTAGACCAAGAGGGTAGGCTTGCAGCTGACAGAACTGAATTTAGAATCACAGAATCATGGAATAGTTATGGTTGAAAGAGACCTTTGAGATCATCAAGTCCAACTGTTAACCTAGCACTGCCAAGTTACTACTAAACCATGTCCCTCAGCACTACATCTACCAGTCTTTTAAATACCTCCAGGGGTGGTGATTCCACCACTTCCCTGGGCAGCCTGTTCCAATCTTTGATAACCCTTTCTGCGAAGAAATTTTTCCTAATATCCAATCTAAACCTCCCCTGGCGCACTTGAGGCCATTTCCTCTTGTCATATCACCTGTTACTTGGGAGAAGAGACCAACCCTCACCTCGCTACAACCTCCTTTCAGGTAGTTGTAGAGAGTGAAAAGGTGTCCCCTCAGCCTCCTTTTCTCCAAGCTAAACAACCCCGCTTCCCTCAGCCGCTCCTCATAAGACTTGTTCTCTAGACCCTTCACCAGCTTCATTGCCCTTCGCTGGACATGCTCCAGCACCTCAACGTCTGTCTTGTAGTGAGGGGCCCAAAACTGAACACAGTATTCGAAGTGGGGCCTCACCATTGCCCAGTATGGTGGACCAATCGCTTCCCTAGTCCTGATGGCTACATGATTCCTGATATAAGCCAGGATGCTGTTGGCCTTCTTGGCCACCTGGGCACACTGCTGACTCATATTCAGCCGACTGTCAACCAATACACCCAGGTCCTTTTCTGCCAGGCAGCTTTCCAGCCACTCTTCCCCAAGCCTGTAGTGCTGCATGGGGTGGTTGTGATCCAAGTGCAGGACCCAGCACTTGGCCTTGTTGAACCTCATACCCTTGGCTTCGGCCCATCAATCCAGCCTGTCCAGATCCCTCTGTAGGGCCTTCCTACCCTCAAGCAGATCAACACTCCCACCCAACTAGGTGTCATCTGCAAATTTACTGAGGATGCGTTCGATCCTCTCATCCAGGTCATTGATAAAGATATTAAAAAGAACCAGCCCCAATACTGAGTCCTGGTCATCACCACTTGTGACTGGCTGCCAACTGCATTTAACTCCATTCACCACCACTCTTTGTGCCCAGCCATCCAGCCAGTTTTTGACCCAGCAAAGAGCACGCCCATCCAAGCCATCAGCAGCCAGTTTCTCCAGGACAATGCTGTGGGAAGCAGTGTAAAGGCTTTACTAAAGTCTAGGTAGACAATATCCACAGCCTTTCCCTCATCCACCAAGCAGGTCACCTTGTCATAGAATGAGATCAGGTTTGTCAAGCAAGACCTGCCTTTCATAAACACATGCTGACTGGGCCTGATCACCTGGTTGTCCTGCATGTGCCACTTAATGGCACTTGGGATGATCTGTTCCAAAACCTTCCCTGGCACCAAGGTCAGACTGACAGACCTGTAGTTCCCTGGATTCTCCTTCCAGCCCTTCTTGTAGACAGGTATCACATTTGCTATCTTCCAGTCAGTTGGGACCTCCTCAGTTAGCCAGGACTTCTGATAAATGATGTAAAGTGGCCTGGTGAGCACTTCCACCAACTCTGTCAGTACCCTTGGGTGGATCCCATCCGGCCCCATAGATTTCTATGTGTTTAAGTGGTGTAACAGCTCGCTAATCATTTTGCCTTGGATTACAGAGGCTTTATTCTGCTCCCCATCCCTGTCATCCAGCTCAGAATTTGAAGTAGTAAAGAGCAGGGTGAACACGAGAGAAAGCTGAATTTGGCAGGACTGTGCCTCTAACTTCAAATGCATCTGGAATATGCCAGAAAATATGACCTACAAGAGAAAGCTGGAAAGGAATGGGGCTTTGCAATGCAAAGACTGGACTGAGGGGAGGCATAAATCCAAATGTAAAAAGGGATGGGAATATTTTATTCTCCAAATCGGTGATGGATAAGAGATGAAACAATGATTGAAATGAAGCAAGGGGGATTTAGGTTAAGTATTAGAAATAGCTTACTGGCACTAAAGAGTATGACAAGTTACTGGAATAGATTGTTTGGAATCTCAACACAGAAGAGTTTTCAGAACAGGCATTTAGGTGACATTTTGCAGTCCCTCCCACACCTATTTGACAATCTAGTAGTGTGGCAATTAATTAAACTAGGCTTCTGGGATGGTCATTTCCACCTTTTTCCAGTCAAAATACCTACAGATCATTTCTTATTCCAAGAAATATTTTCCTTTCAGACACTGTGTTAGACTCGCGTCCCAATCAGCTGATGCAAAATCCTGATCAACTGGGCATGATAGATGCTGGATTTTTCATCAATACCAGCAGTGCACCACTTTTAAGGCCACAGAGGGAAGTGGATGTCATCATATATTTAAGTTATACTACTGGATCACATACGTCGGTGAGGAAGATCTTGTTACCACGTGTTGTCTCTCCTTTTGCTTGTAAATGCCTAGCCTGTAGTGCCTAGAACTGCTAGTTATTTCAGCTGTTCAGTTTTCAACTATTGCATTCCCCTACATTTTTCACTGTAATGATTAATATTTTTCCTATTTCTTCCTGCTGCTCCTGGAATCTCTCTTGCTCATTTATGAACACGTTGAATTATTCAAGAGGGCATCAACACAGTCTCTTCCAGACCTATGGCAAGAGCCTCTTCTGCTTGATGCTGAATCAAGAGGGTTTCCAGACCCTGCACAGGAATATGCATAAAGATGAGGAAGCGATTTCTCCTGACTTAAGTTAGAAAACAAAAGGAGTTAAGTGGATAATCAGGGGTAGATCATTTCTGGGCTGACAAATAAGATACTACCAGGAAAATTCAATGACAAACATCTTCCTGCAGAAACTCCAATTTCATGGAGACAAAGTTAATTAGCTGCCCATAAGGCCTTGGAGAAAAGAAGTTTTGATCTTTATATCTCAGAGACTGAGGTTAGTTAAAAACTTGCTATTAATCATCTTGGCCTGCTTAAGTGGAATTATTTTTTGTGAATGAGAACAGCTGTGCTACGGTTAATAAGCTATATGATGCATAAGACATACATGTAATGAAGTTTCAATTCAGCCTCATACATTGATTGTCTAGATTAATTCTATGAAGAAAGGCTGCTGTAGTTGTAAGCGCTTTAGCAGAAACTATTTCCTATTTGGTAGTGTCCACTATTAGATGGTGCAGAGTAAATAACACAACACATAGTAGGACATGATATTGTATTAAACATTTCAGGGAAAAGGTACTAGTACTAGTACTAGCCTAGTACTTCAGATTTTCTCAGTAAAATACCAATCCCAATTAACACTGTGCCATAATGCCTGCACAGGCAGAGATGTAATTGCTCATTTAAACTTAACTTTCTTATCTCCTGGCTTCCAAGCATGTAATAAGATACCTTAAACTTTTTCTTGCTGTGGTTTTCTTTTCTAATTAATTCTATATAATATATTAAACACAGGCTCTCTCTCATTTACTGAAACTATACGTTTTACGCTAAACTTCTGCAAATTGCTTCCATTTTTCAAAAAGCAGTGTCCTGCATGAATTCTCTAACTCTGAAATTTTATTTACAGCTTGTGATTAGTATTCTGGTTACTATGTATGGTAATTATGTGTAGAGTAACCCCTGATAAGAAGGAACACACCCTGTGGATCTGAAGTGCTAATCCTTAATACTAGATAACAATTTGGGGGCTTTAAGACAACAAAGTTGAATTGCAGTGTTGACCATTTCTGTGATACTCCAGTCTCTAGATAAGGCATGTAAATACTACTCAGAGCAAAACATCCCATTCCCCAAAATTTCTTTGACTGATGAAGATAAGAAAAATCTGAAGGAGTGCTACATCTTCCAAGATTCAGATTTGCCTGGATGTCCGATAGTGATTTTTCTTCCCCTTGTGAATGATACCTTCCGAGAGTACAAAGCACCCGGTAAGTTACAAGTCGTGGCAAAGCATTAATTAAAAGACACCACTACCTGCTTCCCTGACTCAGATGGAGCCTTCTTTTCTGCTGCTGGCTATCTTTGCTGGCTGGGTTCATGGGGGAGCACTTTAGCTAATTAAACCTGCTTTCCCCATCCCTGCCAAAGCTGGTATGTTCATTCATGCCATCTTTGTAGCCCTAAGAGGACAGACACAGCCTTTGTCTTCTGGATGGTGTTTACCTTCATCTCTTTCCCATTCATAACATAAAGTGTTGCTAGCTAATTGTAAAAGTGTTTTTTTCTGGGAAAAGTATAGCTCACACAGCTTATTTTTCCCTACCTATATTGTTTGCTGTCCAGGGATTTCATTCTGTGCTTGAGGAGGCATAGTGTCATGTATGAATGATGGGCGAGCAAGAACCTGGCTTTCAGGTTGAACTCCTACAGTGTCAAGACCAGTATGTCTCCTTTTGGTACAGCATCAGCCCAGGGGTCATTTTGCACATTGTGCTGTGCTCGAGGCCTGTCATTCCTTTTCTGCCAGGCCACCTGCTTTGTATTCCTCTCCGTTACTGCCAGTTATTAGGATGCTTTTGCTTTGCTCCTTGGTAGCAGGGAGCTAAAGTCTAAAATTCTGCTTTTGTGGAATTTGGGAGACACAAGAAATGGAAAGGCAGAAATGGATCCTGACGGCAGGCCCCCTGAGACTGCATTCGTGACTGCAGGAACTTTAAGCTTCCATATGTTTCTATTACTCCTTTCTCACTTATATTCTGTTTTATTACTAGCAGCTCCCCTCCCGCAGCCAGGGTTTGTAGCGGTCTGTCATGGTTTGGGCCAGATAGGCCCAATCTGGTGGAACGACAGATGCTCTCTCTCTCTCTTGCTCTGCTCCCAAAGGGAGACAAGAAAGAGAGAGAAAAAGAGAGACTTAAGAGTTTAGAAGGAACTAAACTACTTTAATGAAATATTATTAATAAAATAATAATAAAGAAAATAATGAAATATATACAAAACCGTATCAAGCTCCCAGGATGACAATCATGTCACCAGCAGGCGCTGGGGAAGTCCCAGACTGGACTCAGTGACGGACAGGAACTGGATTCCAGATCTGGATTCAGGATTGAGACCAAAGGCAGACATACAGACAGAGTCCTCCTCGGATGCTGGCCATTGAAGAAAGAGTGCTGACCCTTTGATCCCTCAGCTTTTATACTGAGCACGAGGCAGATGGGATGGAATACCCTGTTGGTCAGTTTTGGGTCACCTGTCCACTCCTCCCCGCAGGTGTGACCCCTCTATGCTTTTCCGCTTCTGACCCTCCAACAAAGTTGGCTGGCCTTGGTTGTTATAGCAATAAGTATAAGCAAGAGCCTCTCTGCATCCCATTCCTTGGCACCAACTCTAAACATGGGTCTTATCACTCTGAGAGTGAACAGTTTTCTGCACAATATGCTGTTAATTTCAGCAGTTAGAAGAGGCCTAACTAAAAAGTAAAGTTGCTGAACAAAATTGGTCCTGTTTTACCTCAAACCAGGACACGGTCCCAGCTGCTCAGGATAAGACCTGCAGTGCACCAGCGGTGGCTATTAGAGTGCCCTTTCAGGCTGATATCTTTGACTGATCCATGGCTTTAATGAGAGAGATCATAGAATCATGGAATGGTTTAGGTTAGAAGGAACCTTAAAGATCATCTGGTTCCAACCCCCTTGCCATGGGCAAGGACACCTCTTACTAGACCAGATTGCTCAAAGTCTCATCCAACCTGGCCTGGAACACTTCCAGGGATGGGGCCTGCACAGCTTCCCTGGGCAACCTGTTCCAGTGCCTCACTACCCTCACAGTAAAGAATTTCTTCCTGAAATTTCTTCCAGATGTTCATGAGTAAGCTGTAGATGACCATTCCAATGCTGTCCCTCACTTTTCCCTTCTGCCCTTGTCACTTCAGGCACATGATGTTCTCTTGACTAGAGTGGGGACCTGCATTATTCGTGCATTTAACCATATGAATTTTCTTCCGGAGAAAAGTCCCCCTCTTTGGGCTGCTGTGGACAGCTTGTCACTGAGATGAACACCATGTCACGGCAGCAACTTCTCTTTCTCTCCAGGTGTCAAGCGCTGCTGCTCAGAGATGGAGGGAGGACAACTTGATTTGACCAGTCGCTTTTCGCCCTACTGCATGTTCTCGGTCAGGTATACTGATGAGAATTACCGCCGGCTGCTGAACCTCAGTGAATACAACGTCCTGAACAACTCACAGATGATTATGCAGGCCTTGCAGACAGCAATGCAAAGAAGGCAAAACATGTGCTAATCACCCGTCCAACTGCCCCTTTCTTCTCAGAGGAGTTTTTCATGCTCTAGGACACAGAAGGGACATAGCTTTTTGAACACTGGCCATTCTGCACTACAGAAAGAAACTACCCCAGGTGGCCCAGTGTTTTGTTGGGGGGTTTTCCATTCCCAAGAAGTGGCCTCTGTAGGCAAAGACATTGCCTGGGAAGTTTTCATGTGTGCTTTGTTCCCTAAATTAAGGTTGTCTGTAGAACACTTTACCTAAAATCCTTGTTAGATTTTAAAAATAGTATTATTTTAAGCCTAATTTATAATGTATGACATATAGGAAAATCATTTTTTACCATCACAGTACTACAGTAATACAACCCAGCCAACACACCTACAGGCCGTAAGAAGGGGGTATTAACTTCTGCTCCCCACAGTTCTTCTTCGTGGAACACAAGGTGCATCCAACCCTGGAAAATGAAGAAAACCTGAGACGTGACTGGAAGCTGGCATTGGATCCTTGGGTCAACTCTATTTTGCAAGTGTCCTGAAGAGCAGCCAAAGAAGTTGGAAATGTAACAGGGAGAAGTGTGTGCACACAGCCAGCCCCTGGGCTCTCTTGGGCTGTGAATGAATCACATGTAGATGGGACAGAGCAACTTAGGAGGAAGTGGCGTTAGATTTTTCGTGTAAGAATTCTTTTCTAGCAAAAGGTGTAATTCGGGCACATCAAAATTTTCTGTAAATTTATGTCAGTTTGAATTGTTTTGTGTTGAGGCAGTATATAAAAAGTCAACATTTTATTTTGAACCTTTCAAAATAAAACTTCCTGGGATTTTTTTCCCAGTTGAATTACTTCTCATATTAAACCTCCTTTCTTAAATTACAAAGAAAAAGTGCTTGAAATGAAAATATTTTACTTCCACTAAACAATGAAAACTGTGCTGTTTTACTCAATTCAATTTGTTTAAACAGTTAAGGACATGTGCTCATCAACAAAAATTCTTATTTGTTTAGTTCTGCCTGTTCAAACTGTGCAGATAAGCAGGTGTGATTTAGTAGTCCGCAACAACCAAGACCATCTTAAAACAATCTGAACAGACCCTCCATGGGATCTAGCACAAAACCACCAATAACATTTGCTGTGGATTTGCATTTTTAAACTTCCTTCATTTTCTCTTTTATGGAAAGTGTCCTTTCTGAACTTTTGAAAGTGTTGAGGGTGAGCTGTAAAAATTATAAATCCATAACAACCTTTGCAGTCCAGGATCAAGTCAAGTTGAAAATACACTTTTTTATTAAAAAGTTTTGTTTCCTAATGACAACTGGGAAAATTTTGAACAAAGAGTCTACTGACTGAAAAAAATCTATCAACTAGATGTCATAATCTGGGGCTAAAATAAACCATGGAAAATGCTTGGGTTAGTTAAAACATTTCATGTTAATATTTTACAAACCATCTTTGTTTTGAAACATAGCTTCTTTTTAATAGACTGCCTACCTCATCAGCCCAGGGGACCCAACCTGAAAATAACAGGTTTCATTTACAGTCAAATAACATGTTTGGCTTGGTGCAAAATGACACTCTAAGGATTTTCATTTTGGCAAGAAACAATGACAAGCTATTTTTACAATTTGGTTCACCATGACTTTTGCCAATGCTTTTGTCATTTATGATGTTAAACCAAACCTTACTTTTTTGTGCAACTGTAGCCTAATGTTGCAAGTCTAAAGATCAGAGCATAAATATTACCATTTAAAACTCTTTAGGTTTTGAACCGCACTTCTGCTGGGTTTTTTTGTTCTATGGTAGTTTCACTAGTCATAATCAGAAATACGGTGCTATGTGGTCTGCATACCACCCTGGGAATTGCCTTCATTTGAACCCGAAATCCCTGGTGTGAAAAAATAAAGACAGTTTTTGGCCATAAATTCATGCCACCTCCAGCTCTGAAGAAATGTTATTTCCATGCAAATATTTCATGTATACAACACCAGACAATAAAGGCTTTTTTGCAAAATGAAAGTTATCTGCCTTGTTCCACATATTCAGGCATTTCAGTAATACACTCCAGATTCACAGTGTGTTCCTTGTTCCAGGAAAATAAAACTGTTGTTATCTCTGCAAAGAGCATAAGACCATACCAAATATTTGCTGCGAGCATTGTGGATAAAGGAATATCTCAGAGACGGATTGCAGGGGTACAAAGCAAGCCATGATCCTCGCTCCTGCAAGGGCTGTCTCTGATGTGCATTGCAAATATTATTCGTGAAAACAAGAGCTTTTTGGCCACCAGCACTGTGGGAGTGACAGTCTCAGAGCCTCAGTCCTGGTGGACAGTCTGTTTTATAGCTTAGACCTCCAAGGAGATGTCGTAATAAAGCACTGCCTTTAACTACGGTTGAAAGATGCTGATGTTGCCAAGGGTTTTCTGTGACCTTATGAAAAATGCATTTCATCAAGCTACATAATTGCAGCTGGCACATGGAGGAAACATGCTGTGTATGTAGACACAATCCTTCACAGGGTTGTGAAATAACATAGCCTATAGCAAAAATTTATTCTACCAAGTTGACCGTGATGACTGTTGATATTATTTAGTGTGGGAATGCACAAAGGGGAACTGTGCTGGCAGGTAACAATATTTAACCAGTAAACTCAAGAATGCTTAAGGAACAGGTACCTTCTTGCTTGTAGACAATATATCGGGAGAGCAGGGAAGCCAAAGGATTCCCTTCCCCTAGCAGTTTTGATCTGTCATGATCTGCTGAAGATACAACAGTATTTGACAGCCCTTTTTAATCCTGTTCCAGTGAGTTGGGAGCTGTGCCAGTTTCAATGGCATAGGGGTCATCTGGGTGCTTGCAGGGGCAGGTGCAGGTGTCCTGCCACGGCAGGTGGCTTTGCAGGTGTGCCGAGGACGGTGCATAGGGCAGCATGCGGTCCGTGCTGAGTTTTGCCTCTGGCTGGCAGGGTCATTGGGTCAGACACGGGTGCTTACATGAAGCTAGATTACAGCCAGTCTGAGCCGAAAAGTGGTGCAGAAGTATTCACAGAGGGTGGAGCTAAGTTAAGGAAAGTCATTGCTTCAGGACTCTTCCTCTAAACAAAAATAATAATAAGCCATAGGAAAGAAGGAGAGAAGAATACAGTGACTTGAGGAGAGACCTAGCCCTGGTAGACCAAGGCTGAGTAGATATAAACCACCATATGAGTGTGTCTGTTCTGCATGCCTAGACCTGGGATTGCACGGACATGTGGTAGAGAAACCCTTAAACTGGATTTTGCAAGAACTAGTTTAGTCTGAGAGCAGTAGTGCGGTCCCTCTTTTTCTCCATTAGATGTTGAATCCTATCTGCTTACTGTCACAGATAACATAAATCCAATTAATGTACCTTTGCTGCATCTTATTGCAGAGTATGTATTTCTGTAGGCTTTGAGGTCTTGCTAAGTGGAAAGCTCAGGGTTCAGATAAAAGGGCTTCCGTCTCTCACCATTAGTCATAGACCTGCCATTGGCCAGTATTGGGCAAAGTGACTCAAACAGCGTACTTCCACCTACTGTGCAGGTAAAGGTATTTTTTTCCTACTTATTCGACCACAGGACTCCGTTTCCTAGTATAAGAAAATGGGAGGGGAATAACTGGGTTTAAGAAATCAGGCAGAGGTGGGGCTCTGAGTCAGTTTATAAAATAGTTGCTCACCTGCATATGAGACATTTAAACTGTTGGTGTCTGTAGAAGCTGGGAGATGTGAAATTGCATTGCCACAGATAACAACGGATGTGTACATGACAGCGACCACGATGGAGCAAGATGGCATTTTGTCTCAGGTAAGAAGGGTGCAGAGCAAAGCAAGGCGTCTGGGATCTCAGCCAGCTATGCTGCACATAGCGCAAAGATGGTACTACTTTCTTGACCTACCACTGACTATAAATGACTGTACAGGATGAAGAAAGTCAGTGCTTCAAAAACTTAGTATCAAAATTTAAAGAAGGTAGCAAGCTGTAGGAAGGAAATGAAAACTACTCGGGGAGTAAGAGTTTATTTACAAAGGGAGTATTTTGTATATTTGGGGGTTTTCTTCATTTTAGAGACATGATATATGCAACCTTAGAATAAGTATTAAATAGCATGGAGATGTGCTTCAAGGTGAAAGATTAATTACAGGGTGTGTTTAGAGGAGACAGGTTTGCTGTGCCTTTAACAGCCACGGCCAGGAGCTGCCTTCCCTCCCTATGTGTCATGCAAAGGGTGGACCTTCCCTGGCTGCTACACCTCTGCTCAGGCTTGCTGGCGCAAGCGTGGCACAGGCAGGGACACTGGACACAGCAGGACACAGGACACTGTACCTGCCAAGGCTCTATGGCCAGCACTGACAATGGGCTCCCCTTCACTGCTGTTCTCCAGTTCTCCATTCCCGATGAGGATTGCTTTTAAGAGACAGGATGATTTGTCTAAGGGTAATGTTGGCCATTCTTTTCGCAGGAGCTGATCACTCAAACCAGTCAGCTAGGAGAAGCAATTATGCGGCTGAATCCTGATGGGGAACAGTGGACTCCTGTTACAAAGGTACCACAAAGGAGGATTTCAAACGAAAACTGTAAGAGACTTTCCTGCTGGGTGGAGTCTGGGTGAGAACAGATAGGGTTCAGCGCCTGCCAAACAGTCTAATTAGCTACCATAAGCCATCCAGCTCTCTCCGTGAAACACCGTCGTGCTTATCATTTTGATCGTTTCACTTATGCAGTCTTGCTTGATGTTAAAGTCCTAGTGCTGTTTTCTATCCTTGGCACAAGTGAAATGAACCCTGTTTTAATAAGACTAATAGCTTTAAAAGTATGGGTTTGAATAGGCTTTCTGCTACATGCATCTTGCTAAAGCACAAGGGCAAATTTACTCCCAGTGTAGGTAATAATAGCTATGAAATTTTGCCACTTACTCCCACAAAGAGTATGGAACAATCTTGAAGTGGATTTTCAACACCTGATTTCCTGGATTATTCATTCTTCTGGCCTTTACAAAAAACTAATAGTTTTCTGGGGGACTTCAGACATGTTATATGAAATCCTTCCTCTAGGAAATGAGGAGACTAGATGTACTGAAAAAGATTTTTTTACTTTGTTCTCTCTCCTCTGAGGTCAATTAGTAATAATTAAAAACTGTCCCTTGTTCTGTTTTGAGCTGAGTTAAGTTGCTGAGCTACAAGTGTTGTGCTTATGATTTAAGGAATAGTCAACCCTTTCTGTTGATTAGTTGAAACGAAACCCCAAAGATGAGAAAATACAACGCAACTCTCTACACTGCAAGGGTCATGGCAGATTCAGAAGAACAAACCAAACCTCCCAAGAGTCATTAGGCAAAACTCACACCACTGATGGGATTTTGTCCATTTGTTATTTATACCTCTGTGATGTCTAAGCCAAGACTCCCTGGTTATGACTGGGCATACTTACATACCTGAGTACTTTGTCCAATCTGCACTCCCTCCTTGACGCTTCGGGATCACCACAGGCCATGAGGGTGGCTCCAGGGGCCCTGATCCATGAAACTGAGTTGAGCCCTTCCAGGAAAGTGCCTTCTCCAAAGCCAGCCACTGGCAGTACCAGCCACTGGCTCTGTAATTACTGAACACTCTCCACCTGTACCTGCCTGACTTCTGTGCCTTTGGAGTTAGGTTTTAGACACTAATATAAGTGCCTTTGATGGTCTTATCCACAGCTACTCTTTGGACCCTTAGCAGTGGTTTGACATCCTTGATTTGTGCAGTCAGTCACCTGCTGTGCAGCTGAACAGCACGAATGTTGTTGGTGCCTTTTCCTAGGAAGGGGTGCTTTTGTTACCTGAAAGCTACTTTACCTGGTTCTTCATTAACCTACTTGTGAACTGCCCAAATCTGGACAACATGTATTTATTAATCCTGGTTGTATGCATTAATACACTCAGGTTTAACATTATGAGAGACACCACCTGGACATATATTCCATCAAGCCTGTAAGCACTGATGCACTTCACTTTTTACGGAAGGTACACACGGCACACTATTAACAGAGTACATACCGAATTGTTTTGCTCAGACAGGCCAACTAGAGCAAAAGTCCTGCTCTCCTTTCCTGCAGTGCCTGTGTCATGTCTCCTTCTCAGTGAGACTAATGAGGTCAGCATCATGCTAATGCTACTTCAGGACTGGCAATGGTCCTTTTGCAGCATAGGTGAAGTCAGCAGGTGGTGTCACTACCTGTCCATGGCCCTGTAGTTGCACTAAATGGCTTTTGTGTTTTAGAACTTTTGAAGCAAAATTTTCCTGCTGATTTCTGTTCCAACATACTGTATCATTTCCCTGTTTCCACGACTGTAGAAATAAAAGGTTAGTTGGAAATGGAGATTAATGGTATTTATTTGTTTATTTTACGGTAAAAGAAGGGATATGGAAGGATGAAAATAGCATTAGGGCTCCAACATGAGACCAGAACAGCAATGAGAAGCCATGAAGTCAAGCATGAGGCCTTAATGTAGGAGACATGAGCTAATATGAAAGAGTGATGCCTAAGGGAACAAACAAGAGTTTCTCATTAGTTGTAAAACAGTTTGTTTGCACTTCTAATGCAAAACGGTGCAAAGAAACTCCAGACATGAAGAGTTTACGTGATTCGAAACTAGAGAAAAATTTCTTATGAGAAAAACTCACATGAAAAAGTCAGAGTTGAGCTCAGCTGAAGAGGAGTAGTTATGTTACCGTAAATGAAAGACACGTGCATAGTGAGTAGCATGGTGGAAGTGCAAAGCAGAGATCTCTTCCTCTGCCATTAGAAGCGATGTGGGCATCAGAGGTCAGCATTTAACTCTGGGGAGCATTGTATATTTAAAAGAGCAGGAACATCAGAAAATCATACCACATAACCCAGGAGACTGAACATGTGTAATAACTGGATGGGAGGTGATTCCCACAATGGTAATTTTATCACTTGCAAAGAGCCTAAGGAGGTTTTTCATTTTCTGCCTTGGAAATTTAACAAGTAAATCCTCTCCCAAGCTAAGTCTGAATCTTACCACTTTGTGCAGCTGGATTTTCATTAGAAAATTCTCTATATATTCTCTATAATAATACAAATCCACGTATCATGTTTTAAATGTAGAGAAGCCTTTCAGTCTAGTACTTGATTTAGATATTAGTAGGAAAATAAATGTATTGACCATTTCATAGTCACATAGAAAAATTTGACTAAGTTGTTCATGATTTGGGTATTTCTCTCTCCTCATCATTTCTGTCTTCTAAATATGCTACGTACCCTTAGCATTTGTTCCTATCTTCTGTATGTCTTGTTTTTCCCTGCAGATAGAATCATCTCTGTGTTACTTACTGACTATAAGAGTCATAAGAGCAAGAAATATCCACCAGGCAGATGTCTGTAAGTATCTGTAGTGCTCTCTATGGTCCCCTTAACCTTCATGGGGTACCAGCTAGTCCTGCTCCAAGAAAAAATGTTTTCTAAATTTATTCCCTGGATGGAGAAAGTCCCCTCACTGGCATACTGGTCCCAGCACTGAATATTGTGTGCTGGTCTTCTTTGAAGCAGCCCTGTTCTGTGCAGACATGACTCTATAAGGTCACAGCTGTACCTATTGCACCTATTTCTCTGCATTCTCAAAGGGAGCAAGGAATGCTCCACAGACTGTTGAAAGCAAGAAATGTGGTAAGATCTCCTGTGTTTTCCTCTGGAGTGTTTTCATGTGACAAAGGATACAAAATGGTTGAGATAATGGAGCAAATACTGAAAATGGAGTAGCCTTATCTCAAATTTAGTTGGTACTCAGAGGTTTCTCAAGGCTAAGTAATCCAAATTACCATACCCCGATTCCCTGTCTAAAAGCTAACCAACACGTTAGGTGTTGTTACGTTTTGTAGGTTCACTTCTGATGGTCTGCAACTGAAATACAGTAGAAGACTATAGCTTTCCTTATGCAGAAACCAATAAGCATTTTTTCTATGTTTTTGGGGGGTTTTTTAATGTTTTGTCTGGCTAAAATAGATGCTATCACTTTGGCTCCTTAACCCTTGCAGTTATAGGGTGCTGTGTTTGTCCCGAATTATTTTAACCTGGACTAAACTGATTGCTTGATGATATAGGAGGAGAAAACCCTTTGTTTTTAACACATATATTATATCTCTGATCACATTTATTCAGAGAATAATCACGGCCCTCTTCTTTTTGCTCCATTCCTATTACCTAAATTGTAATGTTTACTTTGGACAAATATGTCATCACATATCATAGTTTCTCTCTTTTAAAGCAAAGCTTCATGTTCTTCAATTCACTCTTCCTTCTAGAGAAAATCCTTATGTTAGATGTGTTTGTGTTTTTTAACATACAGTAAGCCAGACTGATTGTTATGTGAGCCTGTGGCTGCCAACTGCTTCAACTGACAAATTTCAGACAAAAACCATCAAGAATTGCAAAGATCCAGTTTGGAACGAAACTTTCTACTTCAGGATCCAGAGTCAGGTCAAGGTACTGAGCTGGGACTTCGCTGTTAACCATGACCTAGGGAGCAACTGCCAGGTTTTATCCTTTTGCAAAGGGGACATAAGTAATTTTCTCAAGAGGCAAGCGGAAGATGCAGAGAGATGTGAGAACACATATCCTTACAATGTTTTTCTATGCCATGAAAGACAAGAAACTCTCTCAGCCACAGGTAGAATATGACCTTTGAGATGTCTGTGAATTCCCCATTCCCCTCATTCCTCCTCGTAGGCAGATGCCTACATGGAGTTCATTTCCCCTCCACCTCCTTTTCTTCATGCTCTCTTTCTCTACTTTCTGGGGATAGTAAACTTTACTTTCTCGGCACAGCTTTTTTAGTCAGCTTTTGTGAGGATTGGGCTCCTCACAAAAGCTGACTAAAAAAGCTGTCACCAGGATAACCTGCTTTGAATGAAACCTGACACATTTCTAAAGTCCTTCTCTTCCCAGAATGTGCTGGAGCTGGCACTCTATGATAAGGACGTGATTACACAGGATGACCACCTCTTCACGGTGTACTTCGATATAGCCAAACTTTCCCTGGGAGAGCAAGTCTTCATGCACTTCAAATGTGATTCACAGGTAAGGTCTGAAATAAGAAATGGAGTAGGCTGGCAACAATGTTTGTCTGCTTTTCTGTTTAAAATGTTATTTGCAAAATCTTTCTTCTTTTCTTTCTTGTATATGGAATGCCCAGCCACATAAAAGGGAGTTGTTTTTCACTCTGATGTGGGAAAGCCTCTTCACACCTGGATCTGTAGGCTCACTGAAGAGTTTGGTGTTGGCCACAGAGGCTCGCAAACTTCAGGTGTCTTTGCAAAATTGTCACTTTGCTGAGCCTGCCCCCATCGAGAATCAAGGAGTGTGTCCACACCAGTACATCATGCTTTTTGTCATAACTTGTAATTCCTATGTAATTAGGAAGTAATAACTCTATTACTGGAACCAAGTGTCGAACCGGACTAGTTGCTAATTACGGACTGTGGCATGGGTGTTCAAATAAGATGTCTAAGTCATGCCACTCAGCTTGGCAACAAGAAATACTCCTATTTTGAATGTCTAGGGAGGTTCTGAAAGTCACGCATCCCACCTCCTGCTTCTGTCCATCCCTCTCCTTTTCCATTTCCCTCCCAGTCTCTTGTCCATCTGTCATGCACTGTTCAGTTGATTAATTACCTTGTCTACGCACACCCAAACTCCACTCTGAAGTTCATTATCTTTAAGTGCCTTATTTGACCATTTCTTTCTCTGCGCAATACCAGAGGAGCAGTGTGTGGACTTCCACTAGCCCTTGGTAAAACAGAAACATTCGACTAGTTGTAACCCAGCTCATTACTGTCTGGGTGGTTACAGGTGCCATACCCAAGCCTTTCATTACTGCATTTGCACAGCTACAATAGTTTGAGCTCATACCCTTCAGGCCTTTGTAATTTTTTTGGTCCTTTATTAATAACTTTTAGGTGTCTAATGTAATAGGTAATTTGAGCAACTAAGTAACCTACAGCATGATCTCACTTCTCTGTTCATCATCCCTTCTGTCCCCACCTTTGTTTTCCCCTCTCCTGTGCTTTCTTCCACCTTGGGATTATATTCTTCTCCGCCACCCCACACACCAGGCCTTAATGCCAGATGTACTTCTCTCCCAATGCCCTGAACACGTTGCCAAGCAAAGCAGTTGTCCTCTTCCACAGCTACTTTGTCTGTCACCATTTCCCGTCTTTACACTAGAAGGGTTTGGCTGCTACCCTCAGCAGACCCTCTTTCTCTGTGATGGCAGACTCAGGATGAGACAGCATCTCCGGCTGGGTCTGTCCCTTGGGCCCCAGCAGAAGCAGGCAAGCCAGCTGCTTTCTTTGTTAACAACTGATATCACAGGCATTCAGAATCTTCCTATCAATAAAGAAACTCGAGGCTCAAGGCACACAGATGTGAGGTGGTGGGTGGCTCTAGTTTAAATGCTCTGCCAGTCGCAAGTAGTGCATGCATACCTACATTGCAAGAATGAGAACTGCGTTATGAGAACTGCCAGTAGACTAGTGCCAAAACCCTTTTCCTTTCTTTATTTTCCAGAGACAAGAGGAGCTAGAGGTGGGATTTGCATTGGATAATATGTGAGTAAACATGAAATGCAACATAATCTGCAGCAAAAAGAAACAGCAATTCAGAGGCATGAAATAATCTAGTACAATTGTCCAGAGTGCATCATTTCTTGACAATGCTGAAGATGAACACGGTTTCCCGAGGAACCTGTGCTATGAGCTATGTGATGCATTGATGCATGCCAGGATGACCTCCCATGAACTTCAGACAGACAGGGAGAACACCATAAGACCTTTTCTTTGCCTAGTGTAATGAATACAATTTAAGACCAGAATACTGAGACTGCTGTTCTGTTACACATTTACCTTTGAGGTCAGCAGAGGAGCTCACCTCCCTGCAAAGCACAACATGGAATAACGCACTGGATTTCTGATTGAGAGCCCTTTCTGTCCCATTCTCTGACAAACTGCAATTTTTAAAAAACATGAAACCATCTGCAGCCTCAGCTTGGGGCTCAGCATAAAACCACTACACAGTTTGGCCCCACAGTACCATTTTGTTTGCTGAGCTCCAGGACTGGACAAGCCAGTAGGTTGACAATTGTGCCTTGACAGAGTAGAGTAAGAGAAGAAACTTGTACCACGAGTCTCCTGGGACTTTTCTTTCAAATCCAATAAGCAGCTAAAAATAAGCAAAAATAAAATCAGGAGAAGGGTGTGGCTCATGAATTATACCATAATTATACTGAGTTATTAAGAATGTATTTTTCTTTCTGTTTCCTAGTTCAGGCCCTTCTGAAACCATCATTACTAATGGAGTACTAGTGGTGAGTGTCATGTTTTGTCATCTTTCTTGTCCTGTTGCCACACTTGTTTCACTCATCTCACAGTCATCAGGCCAGCATACCCTTTGACTGAGCAAAGTCAGCACTGAGGCACTGCGATTTCCCACTTCATCATCTGCCTCACAACACATCCTCATAGATGGCGCCTGTGGAGAGGCTGCAGCTGGAACAGCAGGGATATCGTCCATGCTAGCAACCCTCTGGTGTTGCAAAGGCAACATGTGGAAGTGGTTTAGGTCCGAGACATTGGTGCAGCAGTGAACTCTCCCTTGGACATCACTCCTCCTGAATTCCTGTACTGCCAAAGCGATGCGGTTTGTCCTGTCCCAGGCGCACATAATTTCCTGCAGTCATAACTGCCCTTTTTACACTGGGAATTTCAGACCATGCCATTTGCACATTTGTTAGCTTTGTTTTCTCATTATTTTTGTTTAAATCAGTCCTCAGCATCTCTGTCAGGATCCTGGGAGTGCTGTTTTTCACTTTGCCCTTACCATCTCCCTTCTGCAAGCACTGTTCACCTGTGCTGCACACCCAGCCTTTCCCCGGCTGCATCCGGTTTCTCAGAGACTCATCCTGCTCTAGCCAGCATCTGAAATCAAGGTCGTGGTTGAGAGAAAATGTTTTCCTTGGGACAAAGTGCACTGCCTGTATAGCATTTGTATCATCATCAGTAGGAGCTTAGATGAGGAAACAGAATCTCAGACTGGAAATTCTCTGCCATGAGGTATTTTATTATTCATGTCCCTTACAGTCTCGCAAAATCTGCTGCTTGGAAGTCCAGGTGGTTGAGAAGATGAAGAAGAAGAAGAAGAAAAAGGAGAAGAAATCTTTATCAAGTGAGGTTATTTCTCCATCAGCTATTTTAAAATCATGATGTCTTAATATTATGAAGGCAATTGGCTTAATGTAAGAATGAAAAAAAACCCCACAAACCCAAAACATGAGAACAGCCTTCTGATAGACTCCGTAAGAACCTTTGTTTCCAGTTTTGATGAGAAAACTACTTACTCTGTGTCTGCTTTTGTGTCACTTCCTTAGAGAAAGAATTCTCCTTTAAAGTGCAAGGTTCTTACGAGGGCACCCAAGACATTATGCTGGGATCTGATCTGGTCTTCAGCTCCTCCTCTCCTGCCAAATTCCACTATGCCAGATACAAGCAGCCAACGCTGGATATTATGCTACCGGGGAAGAAAAGACCTTCCTTCTTTGTATGTTATAACTGGACTTTATAAAACATAATAATGGCATGTAATGTAACACGCAGCATGAACAGTAACATTAATTTGCATTGTGGAAAGACAGTAACATTCCCTACAATATAAACTTGGATATATTTGTATTTTTTCAGCGCTCCCATGTGTTTGATACAGGCTCACCAAACGTGGAACTTCATTCCCTTCCAAGTGGAAAAAACATGATCTTAGCAGAGGTGAGTGCCTGCTCTTTTGTGGGAGAGGTTGAGAAACCAGAGTGTGGAAGTCTGCATCCCCCTGATGATTACCAGGATACTCTCTGATGATGAAAGCCTGCAGAGAAAAATGCCACAGTCTAATAGTGGTGGGTCTTTAGGTGATAAGGCCAGGTTGTACCTTGTTCAACTTGAATGGGTGTGGAAATGCAGGGGATCCTTGTTACTCCATTCTGATCTTACTTTGCGCTAAATTTTGAGGCTCTGTTTTTCCCCTTCTTCCGCACCAGTGGGGCACCTGAACTAACTGAGGTAATGCCAGTCTCTCCCTGATGCTGACCGTGCTTTGCAAAGCACTTTTAGATTCATAGTTAAAAAAAAATCCATATAGAATGAAAGGATCACTACTGTTGCGGGGTATAAGCCACAGAAAGGGAGGAGCAAATGCTGCCATGTAGAGCAGTAGCATGGCTGCAGCTTGGCTGGCTGCCTAAGTGAGGTAATGTTACTAGGGATGGGTAAACTACACATTATCATTACTTTCCTCTGTAAACAGCAGCTGTCCTCGGATGTTACATTCACTAGAAAACATGGGGAATTACTGAACAACTTTCTTGACAATAAACCACTGTGGTCGATTCACATACACTGCTGGAACATTCAGAGCTCTGGATTTGTACCCACATTGCTAGGATGGCACAAGCGAAAACTCCTCCTGGGGCTGCAGGGGAGGAGTGCTAAAGCAGGTTGTCACGCTTACACTGTTTGCATTCTTGCTTTCCAGGATAAAGGATTTGATTTATATGCGAAGGCAGAAGACTGGTAAGAGACTTGGCTGCTCTTGGAGGCTAACTTGTCCTTAGCTGAACTTTGCTCTTTACTGGGAAGCAGGCACTCACAATAGGACAGTAGGTTGTGTGACCAAGTGGTGTGGAATTCACATGAACTGAAAGCAAACTATATGTGTAAAATTAACAATACATGTAGATAATCCACACTGAGACATGAACAATGAAAAAGATGCATAAAATAGAAGAAATAATATTAAAAGCCAATTATGCTAGTCGGTGTTATGCTCATCACAGTCTTCAACCTTTTCTTTAACACAGTGCAAGCTGATCAGCTGGTACTGTTGATCATGAAGTAGGTAAACTTTGCTGCCTACTTCAAGGCAGATGTGAGAAGTTTTTCCTACAAGTCTCGGTGCAGACTAAAGTATAAGAGAATCCACACAACAGATGTCTCAGAAATTACCTGCAGGAATGTCTTTCCTTAAGTTTTCTTTTGATAGCTGCTTAGAAATTTAGCAATCCCTCTTTCCATCATTCTTTCATGCAACACTGGGTGACACTACACTCTGCTTGGGAGCGTAGGAAAGGCTCCTCCTGTAAATCTGGTACTTTGTGGATGTGGTTGATTTCCTTGTATTGGAAACTCTGAGCTTGTCTATCAATAATAAAATGGAATATTCTTTTTTCCTGATCTCCAGCCCAGACCACCTTGATGTGCGTTTAGGTTTTGACCTCTGTGTGCAGGAGCAAGACTTTCTACGCAAAAGGCAGAAGTATGTTGCTCCTGCTCTGAAGAAGGTCCTGCAGCTGGAACAGGACCTGCTGGACCACGAGGTCTGTAGGGCAAATATTCAAAACATCTAATACATGCTTAGCAGTGGGGGCATAACATCATAATGTGACCTCTTTTTCTTCCCATTTAAATTTTTTTCTTGTCTTTCTTCATCTTTAAAATTATTTACACTTCCAATACTGCCCCATACCTCTAATCTCACCCTGTCATTCGTGTCCTTTGCAGTTGCTATGCTGAGCTTAATTCTACTCCTGCTACACTTCCATTGCAAGCCAGGCTAGATATTCCTTATATAGAAATGGCTTCTTCCATGGTCTTTACCCTACCATTGTTATCCTTGATGATAATCCTTCCTGCTCTCTTTGACCTTTGAGATTTCTTTTTAATTCCTGCTTTTACAACTGATTTTTTCTCTCTTACTGTCACTTTTGTTTTGAATTAATGCATTTTTCACTTTTTTTTTACCAAACATCTGTATTGAACACATTGGAGACAAATGTCAGTTACCTGAGCAAATATTGTCGTTACTTTTATTCCTGTTCTCCTTTATGAAATAAATGGTAGCTTATGCTTCAGTAGAAATCATTGGGAAAGAAGTCTGTGTCCGGGCACATGTAGTGGGGTCAGGCTTTGTGTAGTAGGAGGTCTCTGCTGAGAGCCACCATCAGCTGCAGTCCGCTGTCTGATGCCAGCGCTTTCTGTTCATGTCTTGCACAGACCCCAGTGGTGGCCATCATGACTACAGGAGGAGGCATGAGATCTTTGACTGCGCTGTATGGCAGTCTGCGGGGGCTCAAGAAACTCAATGTCTTGGACTGTGCCACGTACCTGACTGGCTTGTCTGGTACTACCTGGTAAGTAGGACTGGGCAGCTCCCGGATGGAGCCTTCCTGATTACACTGATGCGGTGAAGTAGGCTGGGGCTGACATGCAGTAGTCTACCTATAATACCTTCTCAGTAGTCCTGTTTTTTTGATCTTCTTCCAAAATTGACAGATTGAAGTCTTTTCGTGGGGGAAAGTCACATGATTTGCAACAGCGTAAAAACAAATTGCTCAAGCCACTTTGACAGGGATGACTGTGACTTCAAAGGGAACATAATAGTTTCTTAGGGAACTGAAAACAGGAAACCTTTACTTAATTTCAAATAAATAACTTAAAACAGAAGCATAAAATGTAGCCATAGCCTACTTCAAACCTTGGTGTGTTTTTTTCCCTCTTCAATATATATTTCCTCTTCCTAGGACCATGTCAAACTTGTACAGGGATGCTGACTGGTCACAGAAGGATCTCGACAAGCAAATCAGTGAGGCTCGAAAACATATGACAAAATGCAAAATAAATTCCCTTTCCTTGGAGTATTTGAAGTATTACAAAAAGCAGCTGTGTCAACGGAAAAGAGAGGGCCGCAAAACATCTTTTATAGATCTCTGGGGGCTTGTACTGGAATCTTTGTTACATGACGGGGTACAGTATGTCATAAAGCAGCGTTTACAGTGGCTTACAATTTTCTGAAAATTAATTTCTGGAGAAGATATTTTCCTGTTTGTTTTGAGAGAAATAGTTTGTCATGACACTGTGTGTGTGCAAATGCACAGCCACTTCCAAAACATTTGGTGGCAGCCTTTTAGTTATCCAACCATGGTGGAAATAAGCATTCTTGCTTGTGAGACTTTGGATATGTTTTTCTGAGAAAACACTAAGATTAACATTTTGAAAAAATATTATACTTTAAAATATTTTGGCATATTCTGTATTTTATTTAGAAATAGCAAAATTACAGACGTTATCTTAATGTCCATGAGAGATATTAATAAACAGACCCGCAGACTTTTGAAATACATGAGAGGTCTTACGTAAACTTGCAGCATAACATTAAGCTGGTTTATACCAAAACTATTGCTTTCTGCTGTTTATCATTTCCTTCTATTTTTGTCCTAATGGGTCATCAAAAAATCTGGCATCAGATTGGATGTCTGCAGGTATTTCAGTAACAGAACGCTTACAGGAATTTTGAAAAATATGGTACATTTCAGAATTTAAGCCCAGGATGTGCTATACGGTAGAGGTATTAGGGGGCATTTTTCTGCCCTACAAGCTTAGATGCAGAGAAAATATTCCTGTGCTGGTTTTTGTCTCAGTGTAACCCTATTTCTGAAATCACAGAAAGACAACCATAGACTTTCTGATCAGCAACGGGCCATTGATCGTGGTCAGAACCCATTGCCTATCTATACTGCAGTCAATGTCAAGAACAACTATAGCACGCTGGATTTCAAAGGTAATTATGAGGCTTCTGAGAGTCATCTGTCTTTAAGCGGGTAAATCCTGGGACAGTCTTTTTAGATAGTCTAAAAAAATCCTTCCCATTTAAAGACCAGAACCTCAGCTGATGTGTATTTGTGTAATGTCCTTATGGTCAGGTAAAAGTTTGACTGTTTATGCAACAGACTCAAAAATATTATGAAGGCTTTTCACGTTCAGGAGTTTTCATTTGTACCATGCTTATAACTCATTCTATTGGTCTGAAATATTAGACTTAACTGCAGAAATTATTTTAATTTTTAACTCCTTTCATTTCCATGATAGATGTACTAAAACATTGTTCTCTTCTTTATGTTCCTTTTCACAGAATGGGTGGAGTTCACCCCCTATGAGGTGGGATTGCAAAAATACGGAGCTTTCGTTCGTGCTGAGGATTTTGGCAGTGAGTTCTTCATGGGTCGGTTGATGAAGAAGGTCCCTGAATCCAGGATCTGCTTCTTAGAAGGTAAGATATTGTCTTAAAGACATCTGAATGATTTTTTTTTTTTTTTTTTAAATTGTGAGCTATATAAACTAAGCATTAATAAAGCACCGGTGCATGACTGACAGGGCAGTTTCACTGGAGAGGATAAGTATCTCATTGCTGAATTAATACTTACTATAGCGGATTCAGTTTACTGTAAAAAAGAAAATTCAAAGTGACAGACAAATAATTATTTTCATTTTTAAAGCTAGTTTTGAATAGAAATATAGTATTGCTTTCAATCCAACAATAAAATTCAAGGCGTCCCCGGTTCTGCTTCTGCTGCTCCAGAAGATTGAAGTTCAGAGCCTCTTGCCTGTCTCACACGTAGTCAGTAATCTGTGTGCTTCCTATAGACAGTTTACATGAGCCTTCATGCTGATTCTCTACTTCATCAGGGTGTGTTTGAGCACTCCAGGTCTCCCCTGCTCCAGAGCGTCTGCTTTGGCCACAGATCACTGACTCCAGTTTCCACATTACCTGGGCAAGCCTGGGAGGAAAACAGCATAGTCATACCCAGAAGCATTTTTGCTATTGACTGAAGTGGATCATGGACACATGTTTTCCAGACAAAGAGAAAAGCTGGCAACTTGTGACTGGTTCAAGATGCAAACTTCTCTTTGACTGGCCACCTCACTTAGAGTGAGGGAGATACTGTACAATTTTAGCCTAAGCCTATGCTGGACGTGCATACATTTGAACTTCCTGAATCAAAAAACAGTGAGAATTTGTGCCTTAAAGGATAACCAGAGAAATTGTTTCTCAAGCTCAAAAATGCATAGTCAAAACTGATCCCTTGGTGTGTTAACAGGCTTATTCTTAAAAATGGAAGCCTGCAATGCAGAGGCTGTAAGATCACATCGTAGTTAACCCCCTATCCTTATTATGTAGTTAGTATGTATTATTATGTAGTTAGTATGTTAATTTATGTAGTAGACCCTTATTATGTAGTTAGACCCTTAGTTCCCCATCAGATCTCTCAGATTGAAAACTTTCATCCTTTCTTTTTATACAAGCCTTGTGATACTTGGGTTTTTTTCTGAAAACCCAAGCTCCTTAAATCATATTAATTCACAAAAATCTCACCATTCATTGAAATATATATCTAGGACTAAGTACCATAAGACAAAAACTGGATACCAAAATAAGGTTTAAAAACCAGCAGCCAAATAAAAATTATATATCATCCATTTAAAACGTACAAAAGAAGAGCATAAACCTCACAAATTTAATCTCATTATAACAGTTTTGCAATTCATGATGTGCGAATGTTTGAGTTAGAAAGCTCTTTCCTTTTACAGGCATGTGGAGTAGTTTATTTTCGTTGAATGTGTTATATATCTGGAATTTGTCCCATTCATCAGAAGATTTCTGGCACAGGTGGACTCGGGATAAAATTGACAATATAGGTAATTTATCGTACTTCTTCCTTACTGTGCATTTATTGTTAGATAGAGTTAATGTTAAATATACCATCCCATAGATCTGCTATGTGAGATGTGCACCGTATACTTGTCATCTTTTGGAGTGTTTGTTCAAAGGCCACATTGCCTTTCTGGAAGGAATTGGATTCAAAGACTTATACTGCAAAGCATAATTGTATAAATCAAAAATCTCCAGTCCTGTGACCTCTGTGCTCACTGAGGGCTCAACACCGATGTTGGCAGATGATTAAAATGTTCAGGAATAGTAAGATTGATCTGTAAATGATTAATAAAGCAAAAAGATTTTGACTACACTGAGTAGGAGCTACTGTTATACAAATAAGTACAACAGTTACCCTTTTCCAAAGCCTGTATTCAGTCCGTTCCACAAGTGTGTGTGTGTCTGGTGCAGATTTTTATTGCTGCCTGATATTGGGCTTTGTTTTTACCCACACCTTGACGGTGTAAGGTATTTGGGTGGAAAAAAACAGCTTTTTATTTTCTTTTTCATTCAATCATTTGTGCTCATTGAGTCTTTTCATCCTAGGACTTTTAAATAAAGAAAACACTGATTTTTATTACTTACCTTGACATCTTGGGGATGACCTTGCTCTAGGCAGGTAGAATTTAACAGCTTTTCCCTGTGCAGAGGAGGAACCCCTCCTACCGCTGAAGCTGCATGAGCTGAGGACTCGTTTGTTCACCCCTCCCGGCCCCCTCGGCAGCGCCCTTCGCGGAGCTCTCACCGACCGCCCCTGCGTTGCCCAGGAGCACAACTTCCTAAAGGGTTTCCAGATGCATAATGACTACCTGGAGAACAAGCACTTCTGCAGATGGAAAGGTAATAGAAGACTTGTGTGCCTGGGGAGAGGATAAACAAGCAGAACAAAATGAAAACCCAGAGTTGATATTAAACCCGTTCTTCAAGGTTAGAGGCCATGTTTGGGCAGATCAGTCAGTTGTGGCACACCAAGATGTAGCATGGCATGGTGTTGAGCTCCATCCCAATAGTTTGCTGGTGGCACACACCTCCTGAGGCAGGGGCACTAGGTCCTGATGGTGGTCCTCCCTTTCTCTGAAGACACAGTCAGTGGGGAGGCACAAGAAACCCCCTTCATGAATGTTGCCACTGCAGGTCCAAAACTGCATGTGGCTGGAGTTTGGAGGGCAGAAGAGAAGGGATAGAGTGAATCCCCCTTCCCTGAAAGCAGTAACCTGTTAGGGCTCTGTGGTCATGGTCTAAGAGTGGAAAACAGGCTAACCAGTTTTGTGCTATTGCACTTACAGCAAGAAATATCTTTCCTTTTAGATACTGTGTTAGACACATTTCCCAACCAGCTGACACAATCAGAGGAATTCCTGTCTCTGGTAGATACGGGATTTTTCATCAATACAAGCGTCATGCCACTTTTAAAACCAGAGAGAAAGGTGGACGTCATCCTGCATTTAAACTACAGTGCAGGATCCCAGATACAGGTGAGAGGAATTGAAGCAGTCTCTATTTCTTCTTCAACAGCTGCATACCTGGAAGTTTTTAACACTTAGGTGCTTTCTATATTGCTCTTACTAAAAGTCTTAACCAGTAGCATTTTTAGCTTAATGCTGCAGTGTGGTACTTCATTTATAGGTTGTACATATTCTCATTTGTTTTTCTTGTATGGCACAACTGTGTTGTGCTAAGAACTCAGGGAAAACAAAAACCTTCTCTCCACTGACACAGTACTTTCCAATAGGGGTTTCAGAGCTTTCACACAGCTAGCCTGGAAAATGCCTGCTTTGTTCAAGAAATTCTGAGCCCTGAAATCCTCTTTAAGTCTCCATACTGTTCTGTGCATTGATCCAGGCTCTGGACCAGACCTGCAAGTACTGCTCGGAGCAGGGAATCCTTTTTCCCAGGGTGGACTTGAGTGAAGAAGACAGGAAAAACTTGAAGGAGTGTTACCTCTTTGACGGTGCTGAGACGCCAGGAGCACCAGTACTGCTATTTTTCCCACTGATTAATGATACCTTCCAAAAATACAAAGCACCAGGTAAGTAATCAAGCATGTCAAAAGAAGGGTTACATCATGGCCAGCCTATTAAAGCATAGAATCATAGAATGGTTTGGTTTGGTTTGGAAGGGACCTTAAAGATCACCTAGTTCCAACCCTGCTGCCATGGGCAGGGACACCTGTCACTAGACCAGATGTCCCCAAACCAGGTTGCTCAAAGCCCCATCCAACCTGGCCTTGAATACTTCCAGGGATGGGGCATCCACAACTACAACTCCCAATTAAAGGAAGTATATTTAATACTCAGACTTCACTGTTGGCTCATTTCAATACATCAAACCTCTCTGTTGCTTAAAGTTACTTGTTTTACCAAGTCAGATTTGCTGTCATGATGGTCCTTTTTCAATCCCCAAGTTAGTTAGTTTGCAGGTATTTTTGATGTACCTACATGAGCCACAGGCACAGCTCAGGACTGCAGTGTAGACCCACGTAAGAGGAAGAATCACCATTTTTCTCCCCTCATTATGTGAAGCACCTGATATCCACCTGAGCCAGGGACTAAGTTGTCAGTTTGAAAAAAAAAAATTATTTGTTTAAAAAATCATTTAAAAACCCACAAGAGTAATTTAGATTACAAACTCTCTCTGTGGAGAGACATCTCCTTTCCCCGCTCTGTTAAGAGTTTGCTTGGTTATGACCAGAGTAACTCACATCTCTCATCAGTGATTTGTCTCCCCTTCCTCCTAGGTCAAAAGCGCTCAGAGTCAGAGATGGAAGACGGCAAAGTTGATCTTTATGGCCGCTGTTCCCCTTATTCAACATATTCAATCCAATACACTGAGAAGGCATATGACTGTCTGGTTCAGCTGGGTGAATACAACATCCTGAATAATGAGGACCTCATTATGCAGGCCTTGCACACAGCAGTGGCACGGAAAAGGCAGAAAAGGAAATGATGTCCGACAAGGGAGGATGCTTTTGTCTCCCTTAACCCACCAAGATACTGAAGCTCCCTTATGATTGGTCAGCAGGCTTCAAAGGATTCCTGCTCAACCGCACTTGATGGCAATCTCAGATGAACAAAGAAGACAGTGAAGAGAAACTTTTTTATCCGAAGCATATCATGGCAGCAATTCATTGCAATTCAGTTATGACAGTGGAGTACAATTCATTGTATGCTACAGAGGATGGGCAGTCATGAGGAAGAAAGTCCTAAGATGATCATGAACATGGTGCTAGTTGCCTTGAGAAAGAGTTTGAAATGTTTAAGTCTGATATGTTCAGGGCAGACCACATTAAAAGCATATTTTATTAACATGACTTGTACTTAGTGTTTGTGAGGTGATGGCGAGGCAAAGAGCAGCCTGTGGGCCAGGTTTGTGACTGGGACTGTGACACATTTGTAGGCAAGTTTTTAGAGAAAGACACATGTGACATGGTATCCTATGGGCACAAGTCACCTCCAAGGGTGGCTTTGGGCAGAGGCAGAAGAGGCACAGACCATGGATACCAGATCAACCAAGAAAGCAAAAGAGTGTTGATGAAGTTCTCCACTGCTTGGCCACTAAGCTCCTCTTTGTGCTTCCTCACTGCTTCTTGGCTACCTGTCCTGCTTTCCACTGCTGGTGTGAGCGGTGACCAGACATACAAGCTGAACAGAACAACACTCTGCTGGCTTTAATCCCCCTCAAAACAAGAGCAAGGATGTGCAGGTCCTTGAATTCATCAGCTCTGCCTGTCCTCGCTGTTGGCTGGGTCTCACATGAGTTCAGCAGCTGCAGAACTAGGAGGTACCCAAGGTGGGGGGGAAAAGGGCTTTACATGGTCTCGGTGTGAGAAGGAAGATTTTGTGTTTTACAGGAGGGGACCTAAAGAGGATATCCTGCTCCAGGAATGTTATTTTTTTTCCTCTTGAGACAGCAAACATTTATGTTACCTACACTGTTGCTGTGAGTCTTGTGCCATCTGTGAAGAAGACAAAAAAGGTGCAGACCTATAGAGATCCCTGGAAGCTCTGGGAAGGTTTGCTACAGCAAGTACATCCTTCTGCATGGCAAGCTGCTGCAGGAGGATCTGTGCCTCCTGAGCTGTAATTTCTCTTGGACTGGCTCTGCACCAAACCCAGCATCGACATGCACATACATGGCATAATTTGCCCACTGGGCCAAATGTGCCATGATAAGAGGTTGCCTAACCTAGGCT
This sequence comes from Burhinus oedicnemus, assembly GCA_008921705.1. Classification (NCBI taxonomy): domain Eukaryota; kingdom Metazoa; phylum Chordata; class Aves; order Charadriiformes; family Burhinidae; genus Burhinus; species Burhinus oedicnemus. Next base: position 471,609 of record VFFE01009221.1, on the reverse strand, counting down.
TCTGTCCCTATTCCCAGGAGGGAAGAGGTGGAGGACGCAGTTTGCTTGCACCCGTAGCAAAGATCCTCTAGCTCCTCTTGCGTGCTTCACTGCCTGATTTGTTCCCTAGGGTTAAGATGCTTTACTTGTTCATTTGAAAGAAACCCAGTAGAGAAATAGCCTCATGAGATTAAAACCCATGCAAACCTGGATCACACAGTCATAGCAATATGAGTACGCAGGAGTATTTCTTTCCAAACACACAAATAAGCTCATTTTCATTACGTTCCTTGCAGATAACCCTACTCTAGGTTGAATTAATAACACAAAACACACTAATACTTTATGGACCAGATGAGTTATTTTATGTTTCTCCTGGAGCATTCACTTCTCAGTTACTAACAAATGGTAGAAATTCCCTAATCATTCATAGGTATCTGTTTTATTAACCAAAGTAATATTGAAAACATTAATAAAAATAGGACTGAGAGGTGATGTTTACAACATGTAACAGGTCTCTCAAAATAAGTAAACCTACTCAACATATTGTTTTTTCTTTTTTCTTATTCTGTAGTAATTTGAGAAGATTAGGTTGTAAAGTGAGAATACAAATTCTTAACACAAGATTTTGATTCTCCTAGACTACCTATTACGAATGATCACTGACTTTTCAAGCATACTAATTTTGAATACATAAACATACTAGTGAAAAAAGACAGTTATGTGTTTAATTGCTTTCCACTCATAACTTAACCATTCATAATCCATGTTTTCTATTTTGTTCCTTCTCTGGCTAATTTTTAACGTGCTTAGTAATGTAAAAGTGTGTTGAGTTTTTCAGTGTATGTACCAGTACAGCATCCACAATTTGTGGCCTACATTTCAATGTTTAAGTTTTTTGGATTGCAGAAGGGCTCTGTATTGTATTTACATGGCAAGGTTTTGGTAGCAGGGCGGGGTGCTGCTGGGCAGCCTCTGTGGCTTCCAGTCACATTTCAAGGTTCACGTGCAGGATCTTATCTCTACTTTCCAAATGAGTAGATAAAGGTATCTGCAGTGCGCATGGCTGAGTCGTGTCACTGAAGCTTTAAATAGCATCATCAGAGCCTGATAGAGGGAGCAGGACACAGTGTTTCTGTAATGACACACCAGCCAAAGACAAAAGTGTTCTGTGCAGCTCCTTATTTTAAAATATAGGGGAGAAGGAATGTCAGTGGCTGGGAGGGGTGTCTGTGAAACACCTGCCTTGTTCCTGTAAGGGAGCTCTCTGGATATAGTCACCCTTTTATTTCTGTACTGCTGGAAAGTCGTAGCTTTAACAGTGTGGTTTGTCCAGGGTAGATTCTCAGAAGATCCTTTTTGTGGATTACAGACAGGTTCTGGCTCTCAGCTCTTCTTCACTTTGCATTTACCCTTCCAGAATGAAACTCCGAGAGTTGGTCTTCTTGTAGTCAGCCTGGACTGATTTTCTCAGGACCAGTTCACTTTCTCTGCACAGTCAGTGTGAACCTCTGAAAGGGTGGTTCTTATTGCTACAAACAGGTCAGAAGTAATTTCCTTTCAGACTATCACCAGTGATCCCAGCTTCAGCTGTTCACATGTCAGTGGGGAGCTGGGGTATCTCCCACATGGTTTTGTGCTTGAGCTTTCTTCTAGGATGCCCTCCCAAACTGATAGGCTCTTTTAAATGACAATGGTCATTTATTACGTCTCATTTTAGACATTTTCTGGGGCATGGTTTTGCTCAGTCAGGCCTAACTCAAGATTCAACAGCCCTGAAGGAGGCTTTTGATCCCTTTCACATGTGAAACCAAAACAGGAGGTTCAGCAAGGAGCAGCAGTAAGCTGCAGCAAATAGGACCGGGAGGCCTCGGGAGAGGTGAGAAAGGACTGCGAAGCTCTAGAGGCTAAAGCTAAGCCTGGAGGGATAGTTAGGTTGTTTGGATCCTTTGCCTTTGCAATTCTTGTTTGCAAGTACATAATGATAAGCCTTTAGCCAAATGTTGAGGGACAGTTTTCTGGGGCATGGTTTTACCAACTGTTGCCTGCTAAATGGGCCTACCAGCTTGCAGTTCTTTAATCAGTCCATTTTATTGAGCTGTAGAAAGCTCTTGAGTTGCTGAGCTCTGATTAGCTCCTATTAGGCTGCAGAAGAACAAAGTGAAACCGTGAATACAGTTTTGTATTTGTACTAGATTATTCATCTTATTTCTTCCTATAGACTTATAAAAGCCGGAAGTACCATCAGATCATCTTGTTTGACTTGTTAGATATCAGACCTGTTACCTGCCATGCAGTTACTTAAATGTTAATCCTGATTACCTGTGGCTGGCCAAAGTCTATCCTGAAGGAAAATGACCTCTCTTCTTTCTAAAGATACCAGGAATGGTGAAGCCACATTTCATAGAAGTATGTTCTAGTGGGTGATCTTCTTCCAGCAATAATTATGCACCTTGTTTCCAGTCTCATTAGTCTGGCCAGAGCCCAGACATTAGTTCTTGTTAAATCTTTTCCTATTAACGTAAAAGCCATTGCATCACCATTGTTTCTTCATTAGATTTGATTTTACAAAATACACGAAGGTTACATCACAGTCTTGTTTTCATCCAACCAGTAGATTCAGCCCTTCGGGTTCCCAAAATAAAAAAATCTTTATTTGCTAGGTCCAGCTGTAGCTCTGTTCTTGCACTCCCTCCACCTCTTCGTCATCCCTTTATAAAATGCAGACTCCAGTACATTTCCCAATGTTGCTGTATACGGAGGTGAACATCGCCATGTTATTCTTACATATAAATGACTTTCCAGTTTCTATGTGCAGAATCCAGTTGTCCTCATTTGCCACTAGAGAATTTTGCTGAGTTGCTTATCTTCTATAAGCTGGTGAGTTGCTGTTTTCCACACTACAACCTCCCCTTTCGTAAGGGGGAGTAAATTGTAATATACATTTGTCATTCCTTTAGTCATAACTTCACACTTCAGTGTGCTAGAATTAACCGTGGTTAATCAGGCCAGTTTATCAAGCAGGTTAGATTGTTCTGTGTGATTGTCCTGTCCTCGGTATTACTCAGCACTCCATCAATCTTTGTTCTACTGCAAATTTGGCCAGTCAGGATGTCATGCTTATGTCCAAATCACTCATCAAAACGTTGAATAGAGTTTGAGACCGGTAAACTCTTAAAAATTCCTCAGAAGAAAACTTTTTGCAGTGATGTTTCTCACTGAGGACTAATTCTAAAATCAGTTAGCTAACAAATTCTTAACCTTAGTAAAACATACGTTTTCTTCAGTCTCTGCATAACAAAATCTTACTATCTTTGCACAACAGACTATAAGTAAAAAAACTTGCAATTGCAGGATAGGACAAAATCAGTCTCTTCTTATTAAAAACCCCACTATTTTATACTAACTGGCTTCCAGAAGGTAGCTCAGGCCTTACCAAAACTGCTCATCACCTTACAGCGAACTTCTGGCTAATGCTAGCCCCAGAAAGATTTGTTTTCCATGCAGTCACATTGCATCACCATTTTACTACCCTATGCACCTTACTGGTGGAACACTCTGTAATTGCTTTAACATCCTTTACAGCTTTATTGCACTCTGGTCACTGAAAGACAGCTTCAGTGCCCTGGTTTGCAAGATCAATGCATCCATAGGAACAGCACACTTCAGTTTTGGCAGTATATTGACATCACCTCTAGTACATACCTAAAATAAGGAAACGAAGAAGAATTTCTGTGCATATTCCAAATATAGGTAAGACTTTCACAAAGCTTAATAGAAAAAGATTTTAAAAAAAAAAAGAAATGCACAATTATATATACCTCTATTAAGATCAGCTCCCAACAGCTTTCCTGTCCTTTTATTTCCCCTATATACTTCTTAAGTTCTTTCCCAAACTATACAGCTAGGCATTCCATTCTTATGCAAACCAGGTAGGTACCTCATTTCTGCCTTCATAGAAAGGGTTTCAGACATCATTTTCACTCCAAATTTCCCCAGGTGTTTTTATACGTACATATATATATATATATATATATATTTATGCACACACACACATACACACATGCATATGGAATTTGTCTGGGTGGAACCATCTGCTGTCCAGACAGTAAATCGTACAAGTTAATGACTGTCCTAAGGCTAACTAATTAGATGTCATCAATCTTTTTTGGGGAAAACACTCCCTTGTGTAGTGAAGTGCAGTTTTCAGTGTATAATTGCTTTGTATGCTGAAACTTGTACTTCATATAAACGTGCATACATTAACATATGCTGTACAAAACATATGAAACTTAAATGAGAAGAATGTATGTCAGTTGAAACTAACTCGATTCAAAATAGGCATTGCTATTAACTACTTCAGGGATGATGAAGCATGTGGTGTGTATGACTGCTAGCCCACATTTTGAGGAACAGCAAGAGAACTGAGTGTTAATATATGACAGTGAATTCTAAGTTAACTAGATGTTTTGCTCACTGTTGCAGTGGCAACCAGGGTAACCTATCTACTGGCACCTTACCACATCCCTTTTGCTACTTTTGAAAATTGGTGCAATATTCACTTTCTTTCAATCTTCTGCAGTTCTGCAGTATGCCATGAATTAAAATAGCTGAATCATAGACAGCCAAGAATCTTCCAAGACTATACTTTTGGAACTAATTGGTAAGAATTATCTCTATTCTGTCTTGATATAAGTTGTATGGCTATGCGTTGCAAAGCAGTTCATAATATTCTAAGTGATCTTTAAGGTCACTTCCAACCTAAACTATTCTATGATTCTATGATTCTATGATATTCATCAATGAAACATGTAAAGTTTCTTCTTTCCCAACATGGAACGCAAGTGTTTTATTAGCATTCCTGCTTTAGCTGGATTGTTAGTAATTATTTTGCTATCTCTATCAAGTAATGAGTATAGACCTTTAATAGGATTTTGCTTTCTCCTCATATATGTTTCCTTTATATTTGCATATGTACATATGTCTACATATGCTTCCTATTGTCGCCCTCGAAAATCATGTTTTTTCTATATTCCATAAGTTATGATTTACTTTGAAAGTTTCGTATTTCCTGTTTTCCAATGCACTGTGCATTGCTTGTTCACATCCAGCTGCTGCCCTTTTATCACCTCTGAAAGAGGTCAGGCTTTCAGCCAAAATTGTGAAATTAGGATATCATACTGCTGAGATTTCCTCAACTGCAGCAGGAACAGATAGTTATGCCACCAGAGACATCTCTTAGCCCACCCTGACCTTTCCCACTGGTTTTTAGCATGCAGCTGCAACGCTGAGCCTCCGAAGCAATAGGGATTCCTCTTTGTTGATCAAGTAAGTTTTTTTACCAACAGCTAGTCTGACCTTATCATTGTCTTGGACTTGTGCAAATATAAGGAATAACTAATTTTCCTTTCACATCATATCTGTGCAATGTGATCTAAATGAGTAGGTTTTAGTCATTACATCACACCGGGTCAAAATATCAGAACCACGTGAGAGTTGCATGCAATAGCTCTTTAGACAGGTTTCCACACGCTTTAGTAACATGTGGCTCCCTTACATTTATTTTAATGGATATTTAGCAACGTTTGCCACTACAAATTTGTCTTTCTTTAATCTATGTTTTCTTGACCTGACCTAAGAGTCACGCTTGTCTTTGATGTCCGTGAGTTTTAGCACAGTATCATGTTGCAATGGTGATTTAATTTAGCATGTAATAGGCTGTACTTACATAGTTGCCTATCTCGATCTCCTGCAGAATGTTTCTTTCCTTACGCATTTCTGAAACACTTCCTTAAGATGTTTTGCAATTGTTTCTTTAAAGTCTTTCCATGTGGAGCTGTTAACACAGTTTAATCTTTGTGATCAGCCCTTTTGTGAGCAAGTGGCCGCACTAGATTCCTGCACAGGTCCGTATTTTGTTCAGCGGGAGCATGTGGAATGATAGCTGGTATCTTTCGCCTACTAGCCCCAGATTCTCCCACACTTGGCTCCCCAGGCAACTGCAAAGCCTTTTGGGACTCCCTGAGAAATGGCTTTGTTCTGTTAGCAGCACATAGCATCATTGAGACCACATGCCATGGGCAGCTGGCACGAGGCACGGATGATAGCTCTGTCTCAGGTGGCACAAAATGCAGGTTGGAGGGGTGTCTGTGTGACTCCCAACAGAGCCTGGGTTTGTTAAGCACTGCTTACAGGACCTACCAGGTGCCCCGGAAAGGCCGTCACTCCATTCTCCCAGTGACAACACACTGTATATAGGGCAAGATACGCTGCCATGCACACCTCTTCAGATTGCACAATGGGTCACAAGGCTTGAAGTCAAACGGCAATGGGAACATGGCTTCTGCAAATGTGGAGAGATACTGGATGCAAAAGATTCCACAACAGCCGGGCCCTTCTCACGCAAGAAAGAGGCATCAGGAATTTCAGCAGTGCAAGATTAGCTGGAGTGAGTGCATCACCTCACCCTGTGCTTCCTCTTCCTTTTCAGCCTACAAGTGGGACGGGAAATGCCCACAGTGCCTGACAGCTGTTCTTGGTTGGGTACGCCTTCCATAAGGATCTTCTTTTCCCATAGCTTGCATTTTCTCACCAGGGCTCTCATACTGGAGGCAGCCACCTGCCCTGGCTTGTGGTGCTCCCAGGGACTGACAGTGGGAGGAGAAGGGAGCTACGTCTTTTAGGGCAGAATCTCTTGGCTGTTTCTGTCCCTCTTGGTTAATTAGGAGGGAAGGAGTTCATTCTTTTGTGGTACTTCATCAGATGTGGGCTCTGGTCTCACAGTGCATTGTCCTATCCTCTTCTGTAACACAGAAAACGACAGAAAAGTTAGGAATTTCATCATACCAAAAGCTGAGCCATTGCCATGTTGAGAAAAGCAGTCTCCTGATGTCTGCTGAAACACTCCGGTTATGCCGCTCTTGACTGAAAAGACAATGCACTCAGAAAGGTGCTCTGCTCACCTTTACACTGGGGAAGTAAAAGGGATCCTGCTTAGCGGTGGGGAAGGATTTGAGGAGCTGCCATAGTCAGTGGCAAACCTGTCACCTGCACTGGGGTCCCCTGATTCTGCCCTGGACTCTCAAATAACAGTCCTTATGGGAAACCACATTTCTATCTCTATAGTCAGCAAATGCACTCTGGTGACCAACAGTTTTATGCATGGACTAGATTCTTGTAATGTACTTTATCTCCTGGAGCTAACTGCAATGAATACTGGAAATTTAAAGTTGACAACAGCATATGATATCCTGTATGTCAGACAAGAAAACGAAACTCAAAGGCATACCCCCCCCCCACTTCCTGATTCTGTTTAGATACCAAGATGCCATTAACTCGCTACAGCTGAAAAAGCAGTCCCAATGTCTTTAAATGTTTGATGCAAGACTACAGTGACGCTGGTAAGAGCTAGGATCCTACACAGGGCATGCCTTAAAAAGGAAAGACTATTTTAAGAACTAATTTAAGCTATATAAGCTCTGCAATAAAAAAGTATTGCACTTACAGGATCATAGAATCATAGAATGGTTTGGGTTAGAATGGACCTTTAAAGGTCATCTAGTCCAAGCCCCCTGCAATAAGCAGGGACATCTTCAACAACATCAGGTTGCTCAGAGCCCCGTCCAACCTGACTTTGAATATCTCCAGAGATGGGGCATCTACCACCTCTCTGGGCAACCTGTTCCAGTGCTTCACCTCTCCCACCATAAAAAATGTCTTCCTTATAAGTAGTCTGACTCTACCCTCTTTTAGTTAAAAAACATTATCCCTTGCCCTGTCGCAACCGGCCCTACTCAAAAGTCTGTCTCATCTTTCTTATAAGCCCCCTTCATATATTGAAAGGTCACAATAAGGTCTCCCTGGAGCCGTCTCTTCTCCAGGCTTAACAACCTTAACTCTCTCAGCCTGTCCTCATAGGAGAGGTGTTCCATCTCTCTGATCACTTTTGTGGCCCTCCTCTGGACTCGATCCAACAGGTCCATGTCTTTCCTGTGCTGGGGGCTCCAGAGCTGGATGCAGTACTTCAGGTGAGGTCTCACCAGCATAGAGTAGAGGGGCAGAATCACCTCCCTTTACCTGCTGGCCATGCTTCTTTTGATGCAAACCAGGATCCGGTTGGCTTTCTGGGCAGCGAGCGCACATTGCTGACTCATGTCCAGCTTTCCATCCAACAATATCCCCAAGGCCTTCCCCACAAGGCTGCTCTCAATCCCCTCATCCCCCAGCCCGTATTGATACCGGGGATTGCCCAGACACAGGTGGAGGACCTTGCACTTGGGCTTGTTGAACCTCATGAGCTTCGTATGGGCCCACTTCTCAAGCTTGTCCAGGTCCCTCTGGATGGCATCCCATCCCTCAGGCGTGTCAACTGCACTACTCAACTTGGTATCATCCACAAACTTGCTGAGGGTGCACTCAATCCTATCGTCTATGTCATTGATGAAGATATGGAACAGTACTAGTCCCAGTACGGACCTCTGAGGGACACCACTCATCACCGATCTCCATCTGGACATTGAACCGTTGACCACTATCATCTGACTGTGACTATCCAACCAATTCCTCATGCAGCAAACAGTCCATCCATCAAATCCATATCTCTCCAGTTTAGAGGGAAGGATGTTGTGGGGGACCGTATCAAAGGCCTTACAGAATTCCAGTTAGATGACATCCGTAGCTCTTCCCTTGTCCACTGATGTAGTCACTCTATCACAGAAGGCCAGTAGTTTGGTCAGGCAGGACTTGCCCTCAGTGAAGCCATGCTGGCTGTCTTGAATCACCTCCCTCTCCTTCACATGCCTTAGCATAGCTTCTAGGAGGATCTATTCAATAATCTTCCCAGGCAAAGAAGTGAGGCTGACAGGTCGGTAGTTCCCAAGATCCTCCTTTCTACCCTTTTAAAAATGGGTGCAATGTTTCCCTTTTTCCAGTCACCAGGGACTTCAGCTGACTGCCATGACTTTTCAAATATCATGGAGAGTGGCTTGGTGACTCTGGGATGCGTCTTGTTAGGAACCACACGTTCAGGTTCCTTAGGTGGTCTCGAACTTGATCTTCTCTTACATTAGGAGGAACTTTTGCTCCCCCAGTCCCTGACTTGAGGTCCATCCACTTGAGAGGTGTGGGAAGAGAGATTGCCAGTGAAGACTAAGGCAAAAATTTGTTGAGTACCTCAGCCTTCTCCCTGTCTGTTCTTACCAGTTTTTTTCATAGCTACCTCCTTAAATTTAATCCCATGTCAATTATTTTTTAAGTACTCAAAACATTTTGGTTTTAATTCCAGAAAAATGAAAAAGATTTGGAAGAAGCTAAAGAGTATAAAGAAGCATGTTCCATACTGGAGTCAGTGCAGCTGGAAGCCTAGAATTTTTGCAGTACTCTCTTTATATGCGTTAGCACTGAGTCCATTCTACAGTTTCATTTGACTACGGCTCTATTGGTATTGTTGACTTGTTAAGGTTCTCTTTATACAAACTGGCCTTTCTCTAACTGCAAGATGCACATGCACTGGTCTCCTACAAGTCAGATCTATCAGAAGAGAGGTTATATTCGATGTCAGAATAACCAGACCAAATAACCTTGCCAATCTGAGCTACTGTCAGTATTTGTCTGGGACATTAAGTACTTTTCAGGCTGTTTCTGAAATATTTTCTGAATTAAAGTATTCTCAGAGTTTGGGTAAAGTTAGTATATGTGTAACAAAAAATATCTATACCCCATATTTGTCATGCAGAGGAGCATACAGAGCCCTCCTAAAAGCAATAATACTCCTGGTGGACAGAAACACCCCCTTTTCTGCTGATCTATCTTTATTGTCCAAATGTTCTCAAGCCATTTCACTTTTTCTGTCCTAATGTGCTCATATTTGAATTATAGAAATATATATACCTACCTTTCTCATTTATCTTATTAAAACAAAGGGCATATGGGTCACCAGCAGCAACGATGTGGATCAGGCAAAGTTGCACAGTCATTGCCATATTAAAGCCTGATTCTTGTGAACGATATTTCGCATTGCTGTCACGGAGGTTGCTACGACCTCTCAATTTCTGACATGGACTTGAACATTTTTGCTTTTATTCAGATAAGCCACCATGTATTATTATTTTTAATATGCCTGAAGCATCGTGCTGCTATGAGTCACATTATCTGCATACTTCCTGTATCCCTGGGGAGTAGAAGATGGCTGTTTCTAGTAAAGATACTAATCAGGAGTAAACCAGAAGGGCTTTCTGGGAAGCTGGACCCTCCCTTTCTCCTATGTTCAGAAATGTGGTCTGGAAAATCTGAGGGGAAGACATGTTGAAGCAAGAGGGGCTAATGACAATGCTAAGTCATGATATGAAAAAGCCCATGATATAGGGATGAGACATAAAGGAGTCTGTAGGCTACAGAGGAGCCGGAAAGGATGGGAAAGGTGCAGAAGAGGGTTATCATCGAGAATGATTGAGAAAGGTCAAAAGAAAACACACAATCTAGCTGATCTTTTATTTGTCCTTAGCTGTCACTTTAATAAATCTTTGAATAACTAACCCTGATCCAAACCATGTGTTTGAGCATTAATGTTAAAATTGGCCTAGCTAAGTCACTGGTTGTAGTTTTAGATCATGTTGATTGTAGTCTTAGACACCATCAGACTAATCAGGAAAAAGAAACAATTATTATTATTAAAAAAAGCCTCAAATGACAACCAGTTCAAGGCAGAGTGACTTTGGGTGATCTGCATCTCACCAGTAGCTCACCAGCTGACAGACAGACCCCAAAATTGCCGTAAGTGTGGGTATCTAACGGTGACCTAGCATAGCTTTTCTGCTCCTTGAGCTGCACTAAATGTATCATTTGACCTCTGGGTCTCTGCCCACAAATCAGGAGTGCACTACCTTCAGGTAGTTGTAGCAGTTCTCTCCTCTCCATCCTTCCCTCTGACATTCCCCATTTGTCCCAAACATGTCTCAGATGCTTATGAAGCAGCTGCTGAACTTCCACAGATTGCAGCCTGGGGTTTCATGGAAAACCCAACTTCGTATTTCTCCCTTTATACACCTGGGCATGAGCTATCACTGCACAGCCTGTGCTTCATGAACAGCAGTCCCAAGTCAGGCTGTCCCGTTCATGATCACAGGGGCCTTAGGTGATCCTGAACTGGAATACAGCAGGAAGTTTGCACTCGTACTGGTACTTGCAGCATTGCATCTTCCTGGTTATCGCAAAACCTCTTCTTTGTTATTTGAATGAATCCATGAGAAGATTTTTCATTTATATGCTAATAGAGCTTTTGCCCAAGGGTGTTTTGAAGCTTCACATTGTGACAGGCTGAATCACGTGTTAACACCACATCCCAGTTCCTCAATGTCAGGTTCCCTCAGCATCAATAACTTTGGAAACAAGTGATTAAGGAGGATATACTGATTACTCAGGGTGGGATTTACCCCACCTACCTTCAGCCATTCAGAACTTAGGTGTCAAGTATGACCTGGACATTTAGGCTTCTCCAGAAGAATCCAATATAGAGGAGCTTAGTCACTACCTACAGTTGGCACGTTTGCTTTTTCCTCCATTCAGTACACAGGGAACACTGGCAACCGGCTTTCACTAGAAATCTAACTTTAAGACGACTTAATTTAGGTGAGGCTGAGCCTATCCTAAGCACATGCTTTATGAAAAGGCCATGTTTGCCTCAAAAGAAATAGTGCTTTAGTGAAAAGCAATTTGAACTTTGAACTAATTTAGGAAATTCCATACCAGCTTTGAGTCAAAGGCACCTTTGGCTGCCTCAGACTTGAGCTTAAAGAACAGGTATTTCATATCGGGAAGGCTTGAGTCAGGAAAGAAGAGCTAGTTGTTAGGCCGCAAGCAACTCTTAGTCACCGTCCTAAGGGATGCTGGAGGCTTCTCCCCCCCTCCCCGTTCATTTCCTTTTGTTTTAAAACCAAAGGTGCAATATGACACACATAAAAGAAAACCGGCTCTCATGCAAAAACCTCACACCCATTAGCTTCCATACATTGCAGAAACAAGACATGAAGCTGATAAGCTTTGTGGGGCACAATTACAAAGAAATTGTAGCTAACATTCTCATTCTTCTGTTGTGGTATCGCACCTCTCCTAGGCACTTCAATCAAGGATACAGATAGGCTGTAGCAGAAGAAATAGAAAATGTGTGTGCTTTTGTGTGTACAGTTACTTTTCTCTAAACTATATCTGGTCACCATTTTTACAGGAAAAAAAAAAAAGGCAGATTGTAAAAATTTTTTTACCAAAGCGCAAGTGCTCATACTAAGTAAAGCATCAGCCAAAGTGTGGGAGAGGCTTGTGACTATCCTTTGCCTATTGCTGTAGTTTATCTAATTCTGGTTTCAATTAAGCAGTTCCTGTTCCATCAAAAAATTTCAATACGACAAAGGTGAGAGAGGAAGTTCACAGAAAACCTTTCTTTTGCACAATGTGATAAAATAAACGTGCTTATGTAATAAAAAAAAAATAAGAAAAAGTAGGCATAAAATTAAACCTAAGAAATCAAACTTTTGCAAGGATGGAGCACTGCAGGTAAGATGATCAAACTGTCTCAACTTGTTCTCCTTGTAACACCAGCTTTTCATACTGATTCTTCTGTGCATATAAGAGAAGTATGTAATGAGACTGCTGGAAGTGATTGGGTTTGTGTCTAGTTTCTGTCAGTCAAGCTCCTTGTACAACACTCATTGCCACAGTCAGAGTGGCTGTGATTTCATACTTATGCAGGTCTCCAATAGGAAGCATCATGCTTTGTCATCCTATTAATCTCAAGTCCTTTCATAAGCACTAATCATTTGGGAGGACTTTCAATACAAATGTATATATGCTTAATAATGCTTGCGTAATGGATTAGAAAATTTAATCACTGAGCTTCCTAGAGGTGTGCTGAACACATGCAGATCCTCATTAGACAAAAAAAACCCGTAAAATGTACAGGATCAGTCTATTAAATACCAATAATCTGCTAGTAATGCCCAGCCAGCTAGTGATTTTAATAAAATTGCTCAGAAATCTGAAAGTTTTTTGCATCAGAAAATGACAATTCTGAAGTGGGCAAAACAAAAGTGAAGAATTAAAATCTCCTAAAGTATGAAATTATTTTATTTTGTTGAAATGTTTCATGATTTTTCAAGGTGGAATATTTGAATGTCATTTAAATTTGTTAAGATTCATACTATATTAAATGTAAAGCCCAGAATAAATAACACATTTCAAATGGAAAAGTGATAATTTGTGGTTTAGGGAGCACAGAAATGTTACTTATCAAATTTCTCCCTTCTTTCATTTCTTTTGAAGTAGAACACTACAATAAAAACAAACATGTATGCACAAATCATGATGCAACAGCACTTTCCAGGGAAAAATATTCCTTCAGAAGAATTCTTAATATCTTCATACATAAATATCTTCCTTCTAATTAGTATCCCCATCTTTTTTTAATATTTTTATTATTGAGGCAATAATGCGTGGAATTCAGGGTCTTTGCATGGAGACAATAGGTAGATGTGGCTATTAGGCTATTATCATCATCGCTTTTAGATTATCGCTGCAAGGTTACCTCTCACAGGCCATCTCTATCAGATCATCAATCAGGTTATCGCTATTATTACTCTTCTACAAGCCCCCAAGTGGGAACAATTTGGTCTCTCAGCACGCTCTGCTCAGTCAGAAGACCTGCAGATATGAACATTCGCACCTTACAACACATGTGCTCTTTGGACAGGTAAAGTGGGTGGGAAATTTTCCTGTTTCAGAAATCGTGGAAGGGTGGAGCTCTGACTCAATGTAATAAAACACCTGTTCAGCAACTTCTGACACTCTTCAAGGCTGTAAATATGTTTCAGGAGGCACTGGCAACTGTGGAGCCTAATACCCAGGTGCCATTCGCAGCACCTGCTTTTAATGCAGCAGCGATCTCAATGGCATCAACTTCTGTCTTCCCTCAGGTAAGTGGAAAACACAACAAGCCTGGCAGGAGTCTCCAAGTATTTGATACAGATTTGTCCCCAGACTATAAAGGGGTCAAGTCCAATCTTACCTGTAGGACACAGATCTCCAAGAAAACAAGATTGTCCTTTTGGCTATTTGCAGCTATGCGGACCTGGAGTCAGTATCTTTCCGTATAGCAGAGAAACGGCTGCCACCTTCCTGGCATGTTCATTTTATCCACCACAAACAATGAAGAGGTGCAAATTGCCTGTTCCACATTGCAATTCCACATTGAGGACTTGAAAAAAGTAGAAAAATTGGTCTTTACTCTCTTTCTCATCCCTTGTTCTCCCTCCATCAACAGCATTCAGGCAGCAAATCAAGCCCCTTGGAAAATGAAGAAAGAAAATGGATGATGCACTACGTAGCCACACGCAACGTTGATGCTAAGGTACCAACTTCAACAAACTAAAAATAGGTGGGACTAAACTGATATTTTTTGAGAAGGGTAGGATCTGGGTTTTTTCCAAATTTGGTTATTAAAGATTCACGTGCTTATTTAGAAATAGGAACATTTAATGAAAGAAAATTTTCTTTAGATGAAACAACTGCATTCCATTATTTTTTCATTCCATTCCTTTATCTCTTTACACAAAGTGTGTTATTTTCATGGCTTTATTCCTTAGAGAAATTCTTTCAGGAAAATGTTCTCAAATTACTGTTAAAATGGGACTGACTTTAGCCTTTTCTAATGCTACCTATCTCTATTGACTTTAAAGGAGTTTTATCCCAGCATGAATGCCAATGTTGGAAAGTCAGAGCATGGCTGTTGGCGATCCTTTGGATTTTGGTTGTTAATGCCAGTTTCCAGAACAAATGCTCACTTTGATCACTGTGCAACTCCTCACAACAAAAGAACAACTCTGACAATCTTGTGACAGAGATATACTTGCATCAAACACGTACCAGCTGTACCAGTGATGATTTTTGTCTCCACTCTGGGTTAGCTTGCAGCTGACTGTGCTTTGTGTCAAGCTGCCTCAAAGTAAAAGCGGGTGTCTCTGAACAAAAAGCTAAATTACTTTTGATGGTCTCTTAAATGGCATGTGATTCAAGTGTCTATAGTTCATAGGAAACCTGTATGTTTAATTTCTTTTTTGTGCAACCGGACTTTCAAATCAATAGAAAACTACAAACATCATTTTGCTTATGTATGCCTCAGCCTGATCAAACTGATTTCTTGTGAGTGGTGTTCTGGCAGATTCTACAGACAGAAATTAGTGTACAAAAAGGGTGTGAAACTTGATGTAAATGGCAAAGTAGCATAACCAAAACCGACACGGCATTAGGTGTTCATAATTTGCTCTGTGCATGCGTGTGCTAAAGCTCAGCAAGGAAATGTACTAAAGCAGGAAATGCAACTATCGGGGAGTGCAACGACCCACCCTCCGTAGCATTTTTGTGATGATTTACTGTATTTATACTGAAGTTGTGTTTTGGTTTAGAATATCCACAGCTAAAAGTATCCAACCCTTCTTTACCACTAAAGCCATTACATGTATATAAAGACTGTTAGAATCCAGAACATGTTTTTGAATGTATGTAAAGTAACATTAAAAAAATCCTATGGCCATAAACCCCTGCATATAGGGGCTATGGTACCCTTTCCACAGCTTTAATACATTGTTCTTGTCATAATTTCTCCTTATCAAATGAACCTCCAAAAGTTCTCTTTGCTGTCCACAAGTGTTTAACAACCAAGACATTCTCAGACACTCTTTATTTGCCTGCTGGCATTTGAATATGTTTTCTCTCCTCTGTAATAAAGCTCGTCAGAAAACTGGCATTAAAGGCATAGCCTTGTGCAAGCTGGAAAATTTCTGCCTCTCACTGGCATTGGGTTTCCTGGGCAACTTTCAGCAATTCCCTTGATTTTTGCAAGCCACAGCTTGCCATTGGCAACAGGAGGATGATCATTTGTAGGGAGGTGTTATAAAGGATAATATGCTTATAGCAGATCTCGAGTCCCAGAACAAGTAAACAGGCGCAAATCTCTCCCTAATGCTAGTGCTCAAATATTTGCCCAAGTACTTGCTTCAGTTTGAGAGGACTTTGTGTAGCTGTGTGATAAACTGAGTTGTTACTGGGTTGGATTTAGAAAAACATGGCCAGAGGCTGCACATGGAATTTAGTTGTGTTGCCTACCTACAGTGCAAAGCCAAATGTGCCCCACTGCTAAGTTTTCAGGAAAACGTAACAACCTTGTGAAACCTCCTTCATACTTTCAAATGGATAGGAGCATCAGGAGCGCATCTCTTTAACTGTTTCAGGGAGTCCTCAGTTGGCAGTTTGCCTTCTAGCACCTTACACGTGAATACAGGAAAGATGAAACATACTAAAGGAAGATCATAAATAGTTGTAAGGTAGCCCATAATTACAGTAAATCTAGAAAATTTATCACTTGATATTATGTGTCAGTGCATTGTCTTACACAGTATAATTTGTTATTTCCAAAAATGAAAAAAACCCCAACGGTATTTTCCTTGGCAAATTACCAGCTTAAAAAAATAGTTGTTGGCTCAGCATGTGTGAATGCACTGAAAACTTATATACAGTAATGCAAAGAGGAAGAAACTAGGAAGCACAGTCTCAGCTCAAGATGAGAAATATTAGCATAGGGTGGGGAAGCTCACCAAAGTATTCTGCTGGACGTGAAATCAGAAACCAGAGAAGAACTAGGAGAATTTTAATCAGTTTTTGATTTATGTAAGTGATACACATAAAGTGATGCACATTCCTTAATGATTTGCCACAAAACTAGAAAAAGCTATAACATTTCCAAGGGCCCTATCATCCTTACCTCTTAAAAAAGTTATTTGTGATTGAGGTGTGTCATGCAAGGTTACATTTTGCAGGGGTAACAATGAGCCTTTAAGGAAGGTTGCTCAGTCTGACCATCACTGTCATTGCAGGGATAAGTTCCTCTCTTTGCTAGAGGGGTCTGCAAGAGGGTTTGCCCATCTGTGTACTGTGGATTCTCAAATTCGGTAATTTTTTATTCTAGGTATCAGGAATGGCTCCCGCCTTAATAAGGAATGCAAATTTTGTCCTGAAAATGGCTATTTATGATAATTAGTTACTCATGGATAGTTGATTACATTACCAACTCACTGAACTATGCATTTTTTCAATGTAACACAAATGATAATCACTAGCAGCAACACACTTGCTTTTTAGTTTATCAGCATTGTTCAATGTATTATTGCAATGAAATGGTGACTAGAGGAAAAGAGGATTAGTTGCATGATTTCCACTGATGGCACCATGGACCTGAGCTTCAGTTATAAGGTGTTATTTTCCTCATTGAATTTTCTGGAGCAGTTTTCAAGTCTGGCACTTGGCCAGCAGCAAAGTATTATATGGAATAATTTTTCATTAACTGCTTTCTCTAAGGAGGATAAGTCTCCTTTTCGTTTGTCTCAGAGATTTGCTTTATCATTTATAGTTCACTTAATAGTTAGCAGTTGTCTTCAAAGGCATGGGTGTCTAAGATTATGATGATGATGATCACTGAAGATTGTTCCTTCTTTGATGCTCTAAGGAAGGGAAGGAAATATGTTCTAGAACAGATTGGTTTTTTCTAAAGGAGATTGATTTGGGTGATATGACCATTGAAGTGTTATACTGAGAGAAAGCAAGAGGAGTTTAGAGTACAGACTGGTTCTGAGTGCTGTGAAAACCCTTTTCTAACTGGTAAAAATGCTGAGAATACAGAGATAAAACTAGTACTTTCATTATTCCTTCAAATTTAAAGTAATCATTGTTCTTGGGGGCAGCCTAATACCAGAAGGGATTTTGCTAATAAACCCTGCTGACCCAATGAATAGACCCAGGGAGTGAGGTTCAGGCTGAGGGAAGCTCAGCCATGACTTACCTGGCTGCACGTTCTCTGCCACCAAACACACTTAGTGAGAGCATCTCTCAGGTTCATATCACTAGCTATTTCCTCTGCTGTTAATTCCTCAAGTCTCTTTTTCTGTTCTCTTCCTTGTGGTCTCTGTTCCATGACTGTATGCTGGGTGTGCTCTGGCTGACATAGCCTGTACCTTGCTGTCTCACAGGACCCACATTTCTCGGGCAATACGGTGAGACTTTCTGTGACGGGGGCTACCTGCCTCCTGCTACACAGTGTTTTCATGCACAGCTCATTGGCTTTTCTCTTATAGAGCCCCTACTCAGAGCTCTCCTCCTGGAGGTGAGAAATAATTCTCGCTTCTCTTTCAATCAAATTTCTAATCTGTACATTGTGGCTGATGGGTATGCTGCCCTATTGATCCCATGGCAAGCTCTTCAAATTTAAACAAACTCCTGCTCTTTGCACCGAGCTAACTTCCAGTGAGACCAAATATCCCCATCCACTTTCTCACCATGATTGCATGTGAAATTAGGTGTTTGAACCCTTGCATAATCTTGTACACTATCTAATCTGTGTAGTATCTTACCCAGTGTTTCCATGAAGAACAGTATGTTCTATTATTTTGGTTGGGTTTTTTTTCCTTCCTAATATAGCCCTCCCATACTCTAAGTCTCTTATCAGTTTGTCTTCATTTGCATGCAAAACATGAGGTTCTTGTGATGTATTGTTCACATAACCTCTATCCTAGCTTGCTGCAATAGCACTCAGGAACCAGCACACAACCGGTGCTTGGTGTCAACGTGTCTTTGCAGAAACCACACTTGGTTCTGTTTCTGTCATTCTACTTCTTAAAAAGTCATGGTAGTTCATACACATCTCTGACAATCTTTAAAAACACTTCTTCCAAAACGCTGACTAAAGGACTGGTGCCCTTAAAGAAAGCTAAGAGAGCACCAATACTAAATGCAATTCCTTTAACTCTTTCCTTTATTTCTCCTGAAATATGTTTGCTGAAGTTTTTATGTATTTCTCCAATTTGAGTACTATTTTTGAAAAAGGTATAGAAACAAATGGACAAACCAAATGAGTGTTTATTCTTTAAGAACAAACCAGATTGAGGTAAGAAGATAGAGTTATTCCTTGCTGATGAAAAAGGAGTGGTCTAACAATAATGCTTGAAACAACAGTGTGGAGCTGGCTCAGCCCGAATTCTAATAATGCTGAGATCTTACACCCCCTGTTTGGAACAAACAATCCTATAAAATATCCTGTGCCCTACATACGACTTTAAGCAACAGTGATTAATTTCCAATTTAGTTTTGGAATGCACCCACCCAGAAGCCAATATCTCCTACTCCTTGTAGCCTGATAAAGAGAATGCATTTGTTCAGCACTTAATAGCCCTCTTGTTGTTTTGGGTGTGCTGCTTCTGTACCTCACAGCAAAAAAGTATTAGCATTTTAACTAGTCAACTTACTGAAAACACTCTGACATTACGATTCCTGGTTATAAGCTTGAGCTCATAGGCAAAGCTTTATGGCTATTTTAGGCACTGGTTAACTTTTCTTTAATACGGCTTTAAATTATCCAGCATTTTCTCAAAAATTAATTCTTGCCATTTCAATGGATAATTTCATAGCTTGAGAATTACTGCAATTTTTTGCAAATTCCTTTTATGACATTCATGTCTTTCATCTTCATAGGGATGGAAATTATTTGGGAGGCTAAGCTAAATTTTGCCGTGATGAATGCCCTGTGGTCCAATGCCTTACACACTTCAGCTGATGTACTGTCTTGTCTCACTGATTTCTTGTACTTTGACCTTTTTAGCAGTCTTTGACTTTTGTCACAGTAGCAGCATCTGTGAATGTGCTTTCTCTTATTTCACTCGAGAGTTTCTTCCTATTATTTTAATTGAAGTTTCTCAGAAAATAGATAACATCTCCTAATTATTTCATCATCTTCCAACAGCACTCTTCCATTTTCACTTCAGATAATCTTTTCAAACTTTTGGTCATTAACTTTCACAACAGCTTCTTACTTTGGCTGCCTGTTGTTGTTTCGTGAGGTGACTTGACTAAGAATTACTGGTCTATTTGCCTTCTGCTATTAACACTCCTCCTTGAGTTCTTCCTGAATATCAGTGGCTACCATCAGGCCTCCACATCACCGAAGTGGCCACCTATTGCTTTACCCCGATACCTACTGTGCTTTCGGTATTATTTGTCTGAATATCTTTTCTGCAAATCTACAAGTGTCATCATAATTAGTTTGGTAATTTTATAACTTTCACAGACCCTTGCTATTAGAACTGCAAACTAACACTTCCCTATTTCCAAATCTACCTCATTTTAATGCTATAACAGTTTGGTTTTATTGATGCTTTACTCAGAATTCTTTAAAAAAATCATTACTATTCCATAACTCGACTCTCTCAAGGTCACTTTTTAATATATATGTTATACTTTTTATATATTCCCTTCTAATTGGAGATAGCCAATTCAGAATCTGCTGATAACATCTTTGTATGCAGTCAGCCCTTAGGATTTGACAGACTTTAAAAGAGTATTTTCTCTCCTGTGCAGACCCTTGTCCTCTGGAATTCACTGCAGTCTTACTGTGTTACCCCAACTATCTAACGAGACCAATTCCTATTATAATCATGCATCAGCTCAGGAAATAGTATTCAATATACTCTGAAATTTCTGGAATTCCTCCTTTTCTTCTGCGTCTGTTCCTAAACTATGATACTAGTGGGCACCACCAGTGTTGATTTGCCCTTTTCATTCAGTCTGTTGTGTACAACCATGGTGCAACTGTCTTTCCTTTCTATAAACTTCAGCTATTTCAACAAATTTTCCCTAACTGTTCCCACAGTCAGGGACTCCAGACAGCCATCTGTGCTGCAGCCATAGTAAGCTCTGCCCATTTTCCGCATCTTTCTCCTGATATCCTAATTGATCTAGCTGCTGCTGATGGACGTATTCTCTGAAGATATAAAATCCCTAAAACACATGTAATTGGCACAACTTTTACAGACCCATTTGCTCAGGCCTGGCATCTTCAACGAGGAACTGGAGATAGCCTTCTTTGAGATGGATTGTCATCAAAACAGTGTATTTTGTTATACTACTCCACATCTATCAATCAGATAACCACATTTGGTAAGGAAAACTTCTTTTCCCACAAAGCAAACTAGGAGCATTTGTCCAAAGCTGTGTATTACCCTGGTGGCCTGAGACATTCCCTAAGGTGGTAGTATTAATCCTTAGACACCTCTCCATTATGAAAATAATTCTTTTAAAAACATGTGAGAAAACCTAAAAAGATCCCTCTTCTTTTGCAAGTAAAACTGGAGCATTTCTGATGCGTGATTCACTGAATTTTGTGTTGTTGTATTGGACGCTGATGACCACATATATGATTTAATGTAGCTGGCTAACTGAACTTTCTCAGCTTATTTACCTCCTGTCTCTACTTTCCTATTCACCCTCTCCTTCCACGCTTTCTGTTTGTATGCTTAGGTGACTGCAGACTTCAGGGGCTGACGAAGTTTGTGGAGAAAGTCCATTTTGTTGCCTATTGTATTTTTGCTGTGATGCCAACTGGAAGAGATGGCTTCAGCAGAACCTGGGTTCCTTTCAGTGTTTGGTTGTCATTACAATAAATACACATATCCCAAACTTTAAAGCACATCTCCTTTGTTATTTTTTTCAGCAGGAAGAAATGTCACCTTACTCCCTGCTCACTGTAAGAATCATAAAGTTGAGAAATGCTCATCAGGCAGATTTTTGTAAGTACCAGATTTTCTTACTGACATTATACAGTTTTAAACTTAGTGGATCAGCCCCTGCTGTGGCTGGTAGCACAACTCGCCAGCGCACAAATGCAAAACACAGAAACCATACCAGCTAAGAAATCACAATGACAGCCAATTTCTGCCACAGAATATCTACTTAGAATTTCAGACATTTCTTGTTGTTTGGGGTTTTTTTTAAGAACTCAGCAATAGGTCAATACTAGGTAGGGTATTGACTAAATATTTAGGATTTTCATCAGTCAGCAAAGCACAGACAAGTTGGCTATTTCGAGAGGTGTGCAAATATCCTAACACCAGTTTTAATGCCCAGGTGTTTATATCCCATGTCTATAACAAATACATAGAATACAGGGCTGAAATTTTTACACAGCAGTCACTCTTAATTCTTTGCTCTAATGAGCCCTGCCACAACTCAGAAGTTCAGTGAGGTGTACATGTACTGAGCAGACACGTTGTTATGGATGTTTCTGACTCCTTCCCACCACTGAAAGATGTATAACAGAAATCTTTTGGGGACTGTAGTACATGGTATGTTACAGCTTATGTGCAAAGCGTTCTGAAAATGCGTGGCATTTGGCCAGCCCTTACCTGGTGCTCCACTTCCACAGAGGTTTTTCTCTGGAGAATTTTCTCCTGCCATTCCTACGTGTGCCTCAGGAACTTGGCAGGCCAGTAATAACTACAGTTTTGCATATCCCTTTACCTTACTATCCTTCTGCCTTTTGCTGTGCATTTTCTTTCCTTTTTGGGAGATTGTGCTGAAGTTCACTAACACCACAGCCTCTCCACTGCCCAACATTTCACATAACGTGTTACCTCACTCCTCCGTCTTCCCACTTTTTAATATTTTTAGTACAGGTAGAGGATCCATCAAAGTGAAAAGTTGTTTACTATTGGTGTTTGCACAGACCAAGAGTCAATTCTTTAGCTGGTTGTCAGAGGAAGTGACTGTATATCGTATGTCAAGGACTCTCAGATTGTCTTGGTACACTCCCTGAAGTTAGAAACTCAGACAATATCTATGACGGGCACAACTTTTCCAAAGAAATAAGATGAGGTGCCCCGTGCTGCCAACAAAACAGCAGCTCTGCTCCAGATTACTTTGGCCTGGAAACACTAACAGGTTTTGCTTCAGAAGACTATTTTGGACTAGACTTGTCACTAGCGGACAGGCAGGTCTAAAGGTCAGTCTTTCCGTGAGGTAACAAGTCATCAAACAGACTTTGAGGAAAGCTAAGGACATGGCAGGATGCCTTCTTGTTTTCTCCAAGTGAGCACTACTTGACTTCCACTGGATAATTCAGAGACAGCAACATTTTCACCCCAAACACTACCATTTGTTTTTATCTTCATCTTCTGATGGAACAATATTCTACAAGGAAGATTTCTCACCCCCTCTTGTATTCCACTCGCTTTGGTGTTTCAAGAACATGGACATTACCATTGAAGATTTTTCCAAACAAATGGAGAGAGATGTTCAGTTCTCGTGTCTGTAATACTGGGTTGCAGAGAATAGAAGAAATATAGGATAGCAAAGAAGGTCAAATTAATTTCTGTTCTTTTTCACAGCTATGAAACACTGCACATACGTGCAAGACCTCAGCTTTGTCCTTTGAAGTGCTGATTTAATTTCTTTTAGCATCACCTTTGATCTAGAATGGAAATTGAATGACAAGATAAGAACCATGATTCATCGGCTTATGCAAAGGGATTGCACAAAGTAAAATGATGCTGCGTTCTCAGAAAATAGCATTACTGTTATACCTTGTCCTCCATCCTGAGGACAATGGGATTGCAGAAGAAGTATTGCATAATGAGATGTAGACATATAGAAAACTCCAATTATCACCAAAATGTACATCTCTGGAGCAGGGATCAAGATGTGTGGGCTCAGTTTTTAGCTCTGCCAACAGACTTGTATAAGTTTAGGCAAGTCATCCAAACACTCTGTGCCTCTGTTGTCCTACCTATAAAACATGGATAACTTAAATATCTTCTCCCACACGTTTTCTCTCTCTTGTCTATTTAGTTGATGTGCTCGTTTTGAAAGGGGTTATCTCTTATTATGTGTAGAGGTATCCTAACTTAAGATGTGAGGTAAGTTCTAGAAACAGGGAGAAATATCTCCAGATTCTTTTGTTAATTACGAGTAAACAAGATTTGGGGACCAGCAGGTAAAGAAAAAGATGTCTTTCTCTCTTTTCTGTTGGTAATTCCCCAGGTACTCTGTGACTTTGGTCCCGTTTCTTAAGGATGCCATACCATAATGGAGCACTGTTAACCGTCATGTTGTTGAACAAGGAAGATAAACAAATATTAAATAGCAATTTGCTGTCTGAGCAGCAACCTGCCTGTGCTCTCAAAGAAGCTGGAGTCTCCCAGGAAAAATAGTGTCATAGCATGCGATTTAAATGCAAAACAGTACAATGCAAAAAGAAAACTTGTAATTTTTAAGTGCTTGATTTTGCACTGATACTGTTGTCCTTTTAGCTTAATGTTTTGTTTTCAACTTTTGAAAGTATTTGAATTATCAAAAAACTGAATTAGCTACACATGCTAATGAAAATTATGTTTACCTTGCCTTGTCTCAGCAATATGATCTTTTTCCCTGGAAAATGGATTGTAAGCAGCTGATACAGGTGCTATCTGACTGTGAGATATCAGTGGAAGGCTGACAATTTCTGTGATAACATATTTCAGATTTCCCTAGATTTTCATCTTCCAGGTACCAAATCTGGGAACAAGCCACCTTTCCAACCCAGTGCAGCAGCTTCTATGACTTGCTTTTTCTGCCCGCATGCTGGCTTCCCATCTTTCTAAGCAAGCAGTTATCTGCTTGCTCGAGTTTCTGTTTACCTTCACTTCACCACAACATGCTCCATTTCCCTGATTTTTCTCTCAGTTCGTGGCAAGCACAGTCACACCAGATCCTTTGGCCATTAAAGATTTTATGGTTTTCCTTGACTTACTTGCCAGATCCTGGCTTCAGAGAATGCTGCTTTCTAATACTTCCACTGACAGTCCTCGCTATCATGTGCACCCAGCTTGATCCTGGGTGTTTTTTAAACATGTACCTCAAGATCCGTGGGATGTTTGTTTCGCAAGCCTGGGATGGGGTCCCAGCTTATCCTGAAATCTGATGTTACACCTTTGCCTGTAGACAACACATGCTGGTGGAGCTTGGCAATGATTGCATCTGTTTTCACACAAAGAAAAAAATTAAAACAAAAAGAAAGCACCCCGCTCCTCCTTAATGGATTAATTAGCCCTTTTCATATACCTACAGTCGCTCCATTACTTTTGCAGGCTCCTCTATACTTAGGTAATGTTCAACTCTGACATTTGCTTCATACTTCATACAACTGGTTTCTATCCTATCTTGTCATGCAAATGCTCTTGACAGACCTGAGCTAATTAGTTTTCACCGTATTCCTAAGTGACCTTTATGCCAATTTGTAATCATGGGTCAGACTCAAACACGTATTTCTGGCACTCCCTGATCTCACTGTGGGCACTAGAGAGGCGAGCGCCCAGATAAGATCACTTACACTCATCCTGCTGCCCGGCACGTGCTAAGTGTCATCACCAGGCTCAAATGCTTGTACTCAGTTAGGCTGGGGAGGTGGTGGGCGTGCTAGAAAGGAAGCAATTCTGGTGAAGATTATGAGACTCTTACAGTCTGGCACCTGCTTTGCGGTGGTATTCCCCTCCTCAGTCCGAGACTGCAGACAGCCTTGGGTAGAAGAGTGACTTTTTTGGTCATTGGTGTGTTCATTTGCTCCTCAGCTGGAGGTTACTGCCAGAGGCTTTTACAAAAGCTCATGACTCTTTTAATGGTGTTACTTTGAGAGAATTCCCCACATGTAGGAGGAATATCTGGCTAGGGTGAGGTGGCAGGGGAAACAGTGTATTAGCTCCTTTCCTCACTGCTAAGACCCCTTCCAGTGACTCTGTTTCCCAAAAGGATGAGAAAGGAGCCAGGCAATGGGAGAGGAGGACCATGGTGGCACAGGCTCTCCAACACCTTCCAGCTGCTCACCTTAAACAAATGAGTTATTGGGTGGCCACACAAAGCTGCACCAAGCTCCCAGCCTGGCCCACTTTTTGCCATCATTAGTGTTTACTTGCTGGTTTACAGCAGCCCCTAAAGCCCACAGCTGGAGCTGACTCTCTTACCCCACTCCTGTGGACAAACAGACGATCAGTGAGGTGATCTGCCTCATCTGGCACGAAGGGAACTGCCCTGAGGTACCACAAGTGGAAGCAGACCTCTCCCAGGTCCTCGGTCAGCACCGGTGACACCAGCCTGCAGTGATGTGGCCCTCCCTGCTACGATTTAGTATAACGTGAAAGAGCGGAACTCTCTCAGACTCCAGTGGATCTCGCATAACCCTGAAGACCTGAGTAAAGGGGTCTCTGTGACAGGCTGCTCTCCGAAAACATGGCAGCCTCTGTGGGTACCAGCTGATACCACATACCGAGAGCTGACCTTTGCTGCTGGAGAGCATCTTTGAGCCTATTAACGCAGCAGGGGTGAAGAGGTGGGGTGTCAGGTCTGGCTTGACCTACCAAGCCTCACTGTTGCTGGGTGTTTGCAACACTCTGCCTGAACTGCAAAGGCGAATTTGAGCTGCGTGTCCCAGTAAGAAATTGCTTGGAGTGAGTTTCAGGCTGACAGGTGATTTCTTCCCAGAGACAGAAATTTCTCTGCTGGGCGTTGTCCTGCCAGTTCAAGAGGCTGTGGGTAGGGACATCCCTGTGATGCAGCTGTCAGAGCTGAGGTAGGACAAGGTGAAATCTTGGTGGGGGGGTGGGGATGGAAATGTGACTGTGCTTATCAGATATATTTTCTAACTGTAGAAATCAAGTGCATGTAGAAGCTGTCTCAGCTGTGGAAGGAAACCCGTTGGTCTTAGCTGGGAGGTCAGAACAATCACCTTCCTCCCTTTACTCTTCCTTTTGTTTTCAGATCTTCCTTTCGTTTTTCATCTTTGGATGAAAAGAGACCTTGCATACTTATAAAAGAGGAGCTCAGAGCCTTTCTCCTCTCCCAGCTTATGAAATTATTTTGTTGAAGCTCTTCCTTTATCCATTTGGAAGAAATGAGTCAGTTCTGGGGTGATACACCTGGGCTCTGCAAATCAGACTTGTTCTCCAAAGACATCAGGGGTTATTTTTGCTATGGAAAATAAATGCAAGCAAATTAGGGAGAAACACTTAGTGCAGGTCATACTCGTGGTCCTGCCCCAAGAATGCGAGCAGTGCCGTTGGCGCAGGAGGTAGAGGTGACCCAAGGTATGAAAGCTTTGCTCTGTGGCTGCAGCAGGTACTGCAACCGCTGAGTCTGTGCTCCAAGGAGTAAATCCTACTTTGCCGCTCGACTTAAATAGCTGGACCGGGTGGAGGGCTCATTCACACAGGACTCTGTCCATTCCTGGTAAAGGACATCACTGGTTAAGCACGGTAGATCTATGAGCCTTTGTAATTTCCACAAGGAAGCTACAGAGAGTAACGTTACATTTACAGATGAGTGTAGCATCTGGATACTTTAGAGGACAGACAGAGTTCCATTCAAATCAGCTTTCAGATAGACAGCAGTTGGAGTCAACTTCTTAATATCGTTTGCATCATACTATGCTGGTGAGGAAAAATTTCCCCAGAAACCATGTCCAACGATTGAGAAATGGGAGCGGCTCTCCTCCTCCTTTTAGGTGAACTGTAGTAAACTCGGATTCAAGGGGAACCTGTCTGTGCAGGTGGAGAGGAACTCACTAGAAGAAAATTATTTCTTCTTTTTGGCATTATGAAATGCGGTAACAGGACAGATGGGATTTTATAGTTTACATTCATTGTGAAATGCGGTAACAGGACAGATGGGATTTTATAGTTTACATTCATTGTTCTTATGAGATTAGTTTTTCTCATATGCTTTGGGTTTCAGTGCTGTAATTTTCTTCTTACTTGTGATGGAGATGAATGATTTTAGCACGTGATGGTTCATTTCAGGAACATGTCACAGGACTGTACTCTCACAGAGAGCTGCTGGCTGCAGTTCTGAACTTCTTGGTTCAGTCCTGAATTTTTAGCCCATCTTTAGCTTGAAGGCAGAGATGAGAAATAGTCCCACCAACACACAAATGCAATTGAATCAGAAGTTAAAAATTGGGAAAGGATACCAGGGTCACTTAGTGCTGAATTCCAAAAAGACTGTGAGTTCACATGTCTCAGCGTCCACATGGGGTGACATTATGTCATCAGGTAATGAAGTTGCAACACGTGCACTAAAGTAAGGGCCTGGCATGGCATGAAACTGCTAATGATGCCCAGCAATTGCATTAAATCTAAAGCATGAAAAAAAACGCAAATATAATTTTTTGTATTAGCTCCCAAGCAGCAATGAATAAACTGGAAGATTTTCAGTAGCTCTTTTGTACACTTTTTTTTCAGGAATAAGAGGGAGCAAAAAAAGTTCGTTAGTCATTTCAAGTGCTCTAATGTAATGAGGGTATCGTAGTCTCCATAGTATTCAGCAGACATCTGACTATCCTGTCATTTTTTATTTGTCCCACTGTTTGCCTTACAGCTTAGCCTCACTTCAAGTGAACTGCCACTTCTACATAAATACATAAGTTCAGTTAGAGTCACAACATGGGGAATAGCCAATACTGTCTGTACAATTCAAGGAAGATATAGAAAATCACAGGAATTCTATGGTAAACAATATCCTCTCCCCATCAGTAGGGAATGTAGATGAATTGTGGCAAAACCACATAAGGCATAGTTCCCTTTCTCCACGGGAAAGGACGTGCTTTGTCCTAGTGGTTTCATATCACCTCCTCTTCAAGGTCAAATTTGCACTCAGTAGTTACTAACAATTACATGTAATTTGTCTGTGACCAACTAGCCTTGATATTGCAGAATCGCACAGAGTGGTTGAGGTGTGAAAGCACCTCTGGAGATCGCCTAGTCCAGCCCCCTCCTCAAAAGCAGGGTTAGCTACAGCAGGTTGCTCAGAGACATGTCCAGTCAGGTTTTGAACATCTCCAAGGACAGAGACTTCACCACCTCTCTGGGCAACCTGTGCCAGTGTTTGACCAGCCTCGTGGTAAAAAAATGTTTCCCTTATGTTTAAATGGGATTTTCTGTATTTTGGTTTGTGTCCATTGCCTCTTACCTTTTGCTGGGCACCACTGAGAAGAGTCTGACTCTGACTTCTTTATTTCCCTCCCCTCCTCCACCCAAATCGGGTATTTACATACATTGATAAGATCCCCCTGAGCCTTCTCTGCTCCAGACTGAAGAGTCCCAGCTCTCTCAGCCTCTCCCCATATGGCAGTTTCTCCAATCACCCCACCTTCTTTGTAGATTTTTGTGAGACTCACTCCAGTACATCTTTACCTCTCTAGTACTGGGGAACCAAGAAATGTGGCCTCGCCAGCACTGAGTACAGAGGAAAGATCACCATTCACCTGCTGGCAACGCTCCTTCTAATGCAGCCCAGGAGGCTGGGGGCCTTGTTCGCCACAAGGGCACATTACTGGTTCATGTTCAACCTGGTGTCCACCAAAATGCACAGGTCCTTCTCCGCAGAGCTGCTTTCCAGACAGTCATCCCCCAGCCTGTCCTGGTGCACAGGTTTATTCCTCTTCACGTGCAGGACTTCGCATTTCCCTTGCTGAACTTCATGAAGCTTATGTTGGCCCAGTTCTCCAGCCTGTCCAGGTCCCTCTGAATAGCAGTGCAGCCATCTAGTGTGTCAACCACTCCTCCCAGTTTTGTACCACCTGCAAAATTGTTGAAGGTGCACTCTGTCCCATCACCCGCATTGTTAATAAAGATGTTAAACAGCATTGGCCCCAGTATCAGCCCCTGGGCTACACCACTAGTCACTGGCCTCCAACTGGACTTTGTGCTGCTCACCAAAATCCTCTGAGCCTGGCAGTTCAGCTAGTTTTTAATCCACCTCACTGTCCATTTATCTAGTCTGTACTTCATCAGTTTGACAAAGAATTGTCAATAGCTTATTTTAAGTAAATATTTATGAAAGCAACACACATACAGAAAAATAATTTTAGAAAGTAGCCTCATGAAAATGTTTTGTCAAAGAAAACACTCCAGCAAATCAGTAAATTCCAGATAAAACAGTAACAAAAGATTTTCATAAATGCTGCAGCTGTTCAATCATGCTTGGGTCAGAGTTTTAGCACTGCCAGCTTTCTCAGTTCTATCACGAGTCTTGTATTATACACTGTGTGGTTTAAAGCTGGAATTTAAAACAGGACAGAGCATCTCAGTTTTCATTAAGAAGAAGAAGAAAGGAAAAGTATTGGTTGTTGCAACTACAGCAAAAATATAGAAATGTGTCCTTCCTACACCCTACGATGACCAGAAACCAAAAAGGAGAGAAATTATGTCTCAGATCAGTTTAACATTTCTGGAGTACATTCCATCTCAGTCACTCTGGTGATTTTGGGGACCCTGGGTTTGCGTTTTCAGAATGCTTGAGATTGGCAGTGATAAGTGCGTTAATGAGAGGAGGGATTGTCTAGACAGCCTGAAGACACGTTTGGTTCTTGGCTTCTTTACAGGCTTCCTATGTGCTCTTGAGAAACCTTGTAGGTCAGAGCCAGTGACACCACTTATCAGGACAAGTGTCACAGCTTGGCAGGCCATCAGACAGCACAGTGAGGGGAGACGTTTCAGTTATCAGACAGATCGGTAACAACAGCCCTTGCGCACTTGAATCTTATGCTGGTAATTGCCAAAGTCAATGTATTAGCCGGTCACTTCGATTATGTAAAAATCTGAGATGCTGAAATTTTGCCTGTGGAAATAATTTCAAAGCCAGAAAGGCAACCTACATTCTTCGTGTGGGAAAACTCCCGGCAGTGTCAAGAAATTCTTTCAGATGTGAAGAGCTACCTGGGAGTCTCCTTGCCCAACAGGCATCATTCTCGAGGGATGTCCCAGTCACAGAGCCTCTGGATTTCAGGCAACACCTTATATTTAGGCAAGATATCTCAAAGCAGTGTATATGATACCCTGAGCAAAGACACTGGGATGCACTCTCTTTTAACCTTGAGGAACTGACTCAAGACCTGTGCCACGCTTACAGATAGTAGGCGTTCATCTCTCTGCTCATGAGGTAGTTATCTCGGCTGCCATGGGACCACACTTCTCCCCTTCTCCTCTTTTCTCACCAAAGCCTGTGTTTACACAACAGAATGGATCAGCCTGTCCAGTTGCCTCTGGGAAAGTTCCTGTCCAAGGTCTGAGAATCTTTTTGGTGTTTGCTTGGTTCATGATCTACAGGAGATGATCTTTTATAGTAAGTGTAGGCTCACTCCCTTCATCCACAAGATCCAAATCCTTTCTGCCACTTTAATTCCCAGGAAGAGATGTGGAGTAGGAAATAGCTTCTAGGTCTTTCAGGCATCAGCAAACACCAGGAAAAGGCTCCAGCTACATACTGACCTCCTGAAGAAGCAATTGTACTGCTGGTAGGACTCTCCTTTCCTACCCCACCTAAGGAGACAATGCTCTGGGTAGCTGGAATAATTGCTTTTCCATCATGAAGGGTTAATAACCAGGTATGCAAGACACTTATTATCTGAATCAGCCTCAAACCTGATTCTTCTAAGATTTCTCACAAGCTAAATTGCCACAGAGACTATTTACACCCGATCTCTCTCAGGGTCTGAGGCTCAGTCTCAGCTGCATCGGTCACAGTTTCTCCTCCTGCCAAAACTGTAGAGAGCTGAAACAATTTTAATAAGGGGCAATATAAGACTCCTGGGTATTCATATTGTTCTATCCACTGGCTAGGACTGTATTTTTTAAAATGTGTAGGATTGTGCATAGTTACTTGACTACACTGCTTATTAAAAATAGTGCTGTGATGAACCACAAATTCATTTAATCAGCCTGTGTGATTTCTGTCTTCCTGGTTTGGCCGATGTATATCAGAAAGAACTGACCATCTCTCATCCGTGTTCAAGCCATGGAGCATTTCAATGCCTCCACTTTTTGTGTTGTGCTTCCACTGCCAGATATTTTGTGCCTATGTTTCTATAGTAAGCCAATCTGATTGCTATGTGAGCCTCTGGTTGCCAACTGCTTCAGATGAAAAATTCCGTACCAAAACCATCAAAAACTGCAGAAATCCCATGTGGAATGAAACTTTCTACTTCCGGATACAGCGACAAGTCAAGGTACACAAACCAAAATCTCTCTTCTCTATCTCATCTCTATGCAGCTTCTTTCAGTTTAGCCCAAAACAGGATGTCATGTCTTCTAATGCCTTTCGGAGTTTACTTAAAATTCCCCCAACAAGCTGGAGTAAAATAATTTTGGCTTTTTCTGCAATCCAATTCTCTCCTAACACACAGTCATTATTTATATATCGGTAATGTGAGCCTGACCTGCTTTGAGAAGGCTGATGGGACCAATGACAGAGTGACAACACAGAGAAACAATGACATGAAAATATAAAGCAACACTATAACAGAAAAACACATCTTTCCCTCAGAGGACATGAAATAATGGCATATCAATGCCAAGAAGCTGCTAAATTCTAGTATGATTAAGATCTTTACTCAGTTTGCTGCTGATAATTACACTACACTCAAATACCTACAAACAGGTAACTGAAAGTGGAAAGCCCAAGGACATAGAAAGGTGGTGATTGATATGAAGTAACTTCTATTGCCCCTGTTGATAAGGGGCATAAGGACTTCTGGCTATCCATATGCCTTCCTAAAAGATTGCATTTTTGGTGAGAGCTCCTTAAAAGCGTAAAAGGTGACCCAAGAGAAATCTCAGTTTGGCCTTAATTGACGAGACTAGAAGCTGTTTCTTATAAAAGAGATTACACTCATTTTCTTACTCTTCCTTGTGACACTTTGTCATCAACACTTTTTTTATTTCCTCTCTGTAAAGCAGGCACTGAACCAGGAAGAGCTGCAGAATGTCATACTTCTTGAGTACACGCTAACAAATTGGACATTTTTCATTTCTTTTCCCAGAATATTCTGGAAATTACTGTTTCTGATGATGACATCATTCATGATGACGACCATGCAATTGTGCTTTTTGATGTAGCTAAAATTCCCCTTGGGGAAACAGTGTTTACGGCATTCCCACTAAATCCACAGGTAAGAGCTCGGTCAGAGATTTAGTACGTCTTGACATCCATTCTCTCCCCTCTGATTAGAGAGGTGTGCTGTTTCTTCTGTCTTTTGCCACCAGGACCAGCTTGGAGGTAAAAATGTAACAAAATTTATTAAAATCTTGGAAATTGCACGCCAGTGACAAAATAGATGGCCTTCTCAAATTCCTGTGGGTTTCCTCTGGCACAGATTACAGCCAAATTCCCAAGCCCCAGAGCAGATGCAATTTTAGGGAAGCTTTGCACTTTTAATAATCTGACATAAAATGACAGATTTTATCAAATCTTCACAAAGATTATAAAAAGAAAAACAATACAAGGACAGGAAAATGGCCTGTTTCCACAATATTATACTAAACACTAAGTCTTAACATATGTTTTTCAGCACATGGAAGGTGGCAGGGAGGAAAGTGTGAAAAATAAAGGTTTACTAGGGAGACTTGCAAGCACCAAACACCCTTCGTTCTGCTAGTACAATTGAGGTCGTCTTTTCTTCGGGGAAGAAAAAGCTGCTTCTGTCCTCTAATGCTGACAATAGCACGAAATAGAGTATTGTTACTTATTAAAGCATAAAGGAAACTGTGCTTGCAAAAATGAAGGT
Organism: Burhinus oedicnemus; assembly: GCA_008921705.1. Classification (NCBI taxonomy): domain Eukaryota; kingdom Metazoa; phylum Chordata; class Aves; order Charadriiformes; family Burhinidae; genus Burhinus; species Burhinus oedicnemus. The sequence goes on along the minus strand of VFFE01009221.1, from coordinate 438,182 downwards.
CACTTTGCAAACCTCTGCACATGCTAATTGAGACTGTTTCTTTTTTTTTTTTTCTTTCCTTTTCAGAGGAGGGAGGAGCTGGAAGTTGAATTTCTATTGGAGAGCATGTGAGTAAAACCCCATTATTATGGGAGCAGAAGCTTGGAGTGGTGCCTCAGTGCAGGAAACCCAGTATCACCTTAATAGCCAGATTCACCCTTTTTCCAAACTTAATGTGTGCATCAGCAAATCGTTGTAAGAAAGGAAAATGCTATGATGTGGAAAATGAGTTCAGAATTTTTAATTCTGTGACTTTATCTTAAAATTTATATATTACTTACATAGTTCGGAGTTGGTTTTCTGGGGCTGGTAAATCCCACTGCAGAAAGTCGACAGATTTTCTGGAGAGGATTCTCTGGGCAGCCCACAGCTGAGGAGAACGTTGGTACCCAATTGGTGACATACCTGTGCTATTGAGGTTGTTACAAGCACTTTCCAGGCGCTTTATTGCAATTGAATCACTTCTGCTAGGTAGTTATGTAGCAACTAGTGAAAAGGGAGCAGACTTCTGCAAGCAATAGGAAGGAGCAAATAAAAAAAATTTTAAAAAAAGAGAGAAAAATCTGTCCTGTTCAGATTATATTGTTTATAAAATACATATTATTTGTTCTTGTTTTCTAGCCGGGGTCCTCCTGAAACCATCATCACAAATGGGGCAATAGTGGTAAAGTATTATTTGCTTTGTTCTCTTGTGTTCTTTCCCACATCATTCCTTGCCTTAGCTGACTATGACGGCAGTGAGGGAAACATTGCAAGTCTTTATTGTTTAGCGATACTTTTTCTCTTAGGAGCTTTATCTTTGAGGAGGCCAGCATGACGTTAGAGGAGCCTTCAGACTGCTATTGTTTTCCCTTGTTTTGTCTGTATCCGTTGAAAATTACAATGTGTTTAGCGTAGCACCATCTTCCCACATGACAATAAAGTTAATTCTCATGTTCACTGGGTCTGGCAGAAGTCTCCAACACAGCTGTCCCCCACATTCAAGCAGTGACCCATCCTACAATGACCCTTCCAACATCTGCCAGCACTGGTGGTGAGAAGGCTGGGTGAGTAATCTAATTCTCTGTCCCCATCACATCTATCTTAGTGTCGTGAAGTAGCCTGTTTGGAAGTTCACTTGGACAGCAGAATGAAAAAGAAGCATTTTTCAGGTAAGCTTATTAATTCTTTAACCGAATATTAGTGATTTTACCCTCTCTAACAATGCCTAGAAATTGCATCATCCAAATACTAAGGCTTTAATTGATCACATCTAAGGTGATTTGTAAAAACTTTGCAGTAGGGAACACCACCCGTTCTGCAGCAGGTGTAGGTTCAGGGTTCTGACTTCACGGGGAGCCTTGTGCCAGACTAGAAACAACATCAGATGCTTGTACAGAAGGCATTTAAACCCCAAGATGAGATCCTGAAAATCTCTGCTGTAGTACTGCTAAACCCTGAAGAAGCTTACTTCCTTAGGTGCGATAGTCCATGGCCTTAACTTTCCTCAGGATCTCTGACAGTTCGAATTCTGCATATGCACAGAAACACCTCATTTTTTGCAGGGGTTAGCCGCTCAGCAGCTGGCTCCCGCCTGACACTGATCAAGATCCAGAATCTAGAAGTTCCTCTGCCCACAACCCCTGAGGGGCTGGATCTGGTAGGCAATCTCAGAGCACGCGTAACACACACGGGCAGGATTAGCTCATCTCTTCATATAAATAGGGTCATCTCCTGCAGAGTCAGATCTTATTTTAGGGGACTGAGAACTTCTGTTGCTCGTTATTTGGCCTGGGATGAGGATGATTTACAGTGCAAAGTACCTGGTTGCATTCATTGTGTCATGATGCAACTGCAATAGAAATGCAGCAGTCTGAAATTCAGTGCCATTCATATCACACTCCCATCTGGCTTCTTGTTCAGCCCGTTATAAAGATACTACCACCTGTAATGCTTGGGTCTTGGATCACTTTCAGAAAACAGCTTTCCAAATACAAAGGAAGAGGAGAAGGGGTTTGTTCAAAGCTACCTTACGCTTCTTTTTTTCCCTTTCTCTCTTTTTTGCAATTAGAAGTAATTTTTTGTGTGCATTTTATCTCATTGTTGTAGAGAATGAGCTAATATTTACAGTGAGAGGATCCTTTGAAGAAACCCAGAGAGTTTCAGTGGGCTGTGACTCCTGCTCCCCTCTCCCAGATCCCACTTTCTTCCACTATGCCAAATACAAGCAACCCTCCCTGGATGTTGCACTTACAAAGAAGAGGAGGCTTCCCACGTTTGTACGTTACCCCAGAACATGGTAGACAACACAGACAGTCCTATGATCTGACCTTTACCTGTGATCTACCTGTGAGTAGGCAGAAGGAAGAAAACATTTCTGTCTTAACCAAAAAGCACTCCATGCTCCTTTTCAGTGTGCTTGTGTGTCATGCGGAGCAAGAAAGAGCAGAAGCATCCCCCTGACACTCCCTCTGAAGTCGCTCCCCTCCGAGCGCGAAGTAGTCGGTGAAGTAAGTGTCTGCTGGCCATGGGGAATCCTTTGCAGGCTTTTGAAAATTGTTGCTGGTTCCCAAGAAGCAGAAACTAAAGACCACCTCTCTATACAGAGCTAGTTGTTTCTAACCTCCCTCCAATCTAGGGCGATGTATAATGAATTCAATTATTTGGAGTAAAATAAAATGGGAAATCCAGGGGAGAAGGAGGAAGAAGAAAAATGTCTAAGCTGGTGCTCATGCTCCTTCTATTGTCTGTGTCCTTAGCCATGCTGGAGGTCCCTGGGTGCCACCAGGACAGAGAGGTGAGGCTGCAGCCTGGCACACTGCCACAGCAGGCAAACCCGTGCCACGCTTATGGGGTGCTCAGACTCTTTGGCTTCCCCTTGTATTTCATGTTGTTGTGTGGGAGACTTTAGTTTCAAGACCAGTGTTTAATGTTGGACGCTTCCAGGGAGGTGAGGTGTAGCCCTACAGCTCTTCTGCTGTTTGTTCATGTAGCTTAGTGCCAGTGCAAGCTACACCTGGGTTTCACAACAGAGAGAAGATGCAGACTATAGATGGTAATACTAAGGTCGATGCACATCTCTAGGTACTAACGAAACATTGAGAGGTGGGTCTATCTCCCAATCTCAGTTTACTGAGGTTCAGAGTTTTGTAGATGTAATGGTGACCCAGAAGAGCTGTGTCTCCTTCTGAGTGGGGAAAAAGGACTGTTTTAAACAGAATATCAATATTCATAATTTTACCTTTTTAATTTGCAGCACAGAAAATTTGATTTGCATTTTAAGGTGAAAAAATGGTAAGATAGCTTACTTATCTTCCTTCTGTATTTTCCCCTCAGTTCTTTGAATTTGGATAGTTGCCAATCAAGTTCCAATCTCTTTGTTACTGCCTGTGTCCTGAATGCTGGCTCATCCTCATTTCAGACTATAAAATAAAATGGACTCAGTACACAATACAGAGATTTTCAGTGGCCGTGAGTCTATGTAAGGAGACTATACAGTGAGTTAAGAAAAGGTTTTACAAAGAACACACCAATTTTTTATTGATATTTTGCTGTAATCAAAATTATGTGCTAAGGGCCACTGTAGACACTCTACAAGTGATACCTCTACAAGTTATTGCCAAATGAAGATTTTCAATAAAAGCAGCATTTCAAAACTAACTGAAAGAAACCTTTCTGTTTCCCAAGGTCAGAGAAAAAAACATAAAAGACCAAAGTCAGAGTGCCTGGTCACTCTAGAATATGAAAAAATTGAAATAATAAATGTATCTGCATTCATTTTTTTTAATGTCTACTCAAAGAGATAAATGCAAATTAACTCAATCAAGTGATTGCTTATTTCTAAAGCAAGGAAACACATTGTGTATTTTGAGACATGGTTAAGGCCTTAGTAAAATTTATGAGACGAATATGTTACATTATGCCGGAAATTCTCTTCCCTTACAAAAGCAGGTGCACCTTCTATCATGCTGTTTATTTTCAGTAAATGTTCTATTAGACAGACATACAGTTTACAGCTGTCACGTAAAAATTTCTTCCTTATCACGCCTAAGAAAGATTTTCATAGCAGCTGCCAAACTGCAACTCTAGTGCTTATAAATATCCATAAAGGACTATATACACCCACACACAAAAAAACATCTGAGCACAAAAGTCCACAACTTCAGTCCACGTGCAGGTATCAGTGGAAGTTTGTGCAAATTTTGAAGGTGCGTTTAAAAGCCACCTTTAAAACACTGCCCTCTGCAGGCTTTTGGCTTTAGGTCTGAAAGGGAACAATTCTGTTATGTGTAGCTGTATTTAATTTCAGGCATCTTCAGCAAAGAGGAAAAAATAAGAAACCCTCTCAGTCCAAAGGAAGACACACTGTTGTTCTCCAGGAACAAACTAAAACATTTCATCTCTTCCTGGTCTGCTGTATATAGACCTGATGGTGAAGGCATGTCTATTTATGAAGTAGAAGCAATTAAAATGATGAATTAGACTATAAACGTGATGTGACATACCTGATCCTCTGTTCCAGCCAGAAAGACCTAGACGTACGCCTGGGGTTTGACCTGTGTGCCCAGGAACAGGATTTCATTTGCAAGAGGAAGAAGGTGGCTGCAGCCGCTCTGAAGGACATTCTCCAGCTGGAGAACGACTTGTCGGATGATGAGGTATGTGAGACATAATTATTCTCTGCTTTCTCCACAGTTGAGTGTCAAAATGTAGCATTTGTGTTGAATTCCCATTTTCCTGGAAACAGTGTAAAGTTTCATGTGCAAGCTATGGGTGACTTCTTTATTCTAGGGAAGAAATGAGCACTCATAGGGAACATTAATAAAAACCTGTAGCCTTGTTGCTACAGGATCTAGCTTTGTGTTGAGTAGGAGCCTACACAATAGTGCAGAGAAGGTCTAGGTGCTCTCAGGACCAAAGCTAAAGTTTCTTTTAGGCCTCACAGTCATCTCGGCCAGATCTAAACCATTGATTCAGCACTTCTTTCTCTCGCGGTTCAAACCGGACTTTATTTTGTTGTGCCTTTTGTGCTGGCATTCAGGCTCCCATTGTGTGAGCTGCCAGTCTGACTTCATCATCTGCTGCAGCTAGACCGTGCGCTTGCTTGGCAAATGGGAATGATAACAGAGGGTCCAAGGCAGGGAAAAATCAAGTTTCTCTCCTTTAATTATACTCCCACAACTGCAGTGTGAAGCCTGAACTCAGATGCAGAGATGACAAATTTTCCTCATTTTGCCCTAAACTGAGCTCAGCAGGTTTTTTGCACTGCTTGACCTTTCACACACAAGACCTTGCCTTTAAATGCCAGCATTAAGCCGTGGGCCATTTCCTTCTCCTCAGATGTAGAGGCGCCTGTACTTTTCCCCGCAGAACAATCTCCCTAGATTCTCCTGATGATTTGCACAAGAGATGAATTCACCTCAATGCATGGTAGCTATCTTTATTGTTAATGGAGCCAATTCATATTTACGGATTAATCCTTCCAAGACTACCAGACCCTGGGCTTCTGTATCATCACAGAAAGAAGTAATTGCAGCTCCCTTGCATACCTAGTATTGTATGTACATACGTGGTAGGTGGAGTGAGTATGGTTTCTCTTTTCCTCCAGCAACTGTAAAAGGGGATGGCGTCACCAGCCTCCGGTCTTGGGAGATCTGAACTGGTCTGTGCTCTTAAACCCATCAGTCACGATACATCTAGTGTGGCCTGTGAAATAACTATACAAGAGTAGAAATTGGCTTTAGCAAACTTCAGTAACAGAGAGGTTATTACCACTCACATGGAAACTGTGAGACAGCACCTGTGTTTTCTGGTCTATTGCATCTGATATAAATCTGGTTCAGATGGCAGGAGGTAACATTCCTTCTAGTTTTTTGCTGGTCTGTGTTATTGGTTTTGCAATACAGCACTGAAAACATGATGTTTGAGATGATGGGTTTCATGTCATAACGTACAGCTGCTTGGCAGAGAAAACATGAAGTATTTCTTACTCCTTCTATGCCCCATTATTAATTCAGGTTTTTCTTCTCCTTGCAGACTAGTGGCCTGCAGCATCTTTATTACTTTATCAGTGCTGTAACTTTCTCTTTTCTAATCAATTATGTCCCTCTCCCTTCTCAGACCATGTCGCTAAATGCATGTATTTTGGGATTAAACAGGTACCTGTGGTGGCAATCATGACAACGGGTGGTGGAACCAGAGCTCTGACAGCCATGTATGCTCACCTTCTCAGTGTGCAGGAACTGAATGTCTTGGACTGTGTCTCATACATCACTGGTTTATCTGGCACAACATGGTAAGACCAAGATAAGCAAAGTCTTCATAGGAATTTTCTACATGTGACGTCAAGAAATGATCTGAAGAGTTGTATCATCTTTACTATCAAGAAAGAACTTTCCTTTTCTGCTGTGGCTTTTTCTTGTTTCCTTTGGTGGTATTCGCCAGCATTTGGAATTAATTCAGTCCTTAGTAAACATGTGGATGGTACCACATACACATGTGCTTTTCACGTAAATCAAGGCATAACTCCCCAAAGCTCTGCTTCAGAACTCACATTTTTCCTTGTGTTTCTTTTATTTTTTATTTTTTTTTAGGACCATGTCAAACTTGTATGAAGATCCTGACTGGTCCCAAAAGGATCTTAAGGAAACACTCAAGGATGCCCGAAAGCATGTGCTCAAAAATAAGTTCTTTACTTGTTTTGCCCCCGATCGTCTGAAATACTATTTGAAAGAGTTGAGCCAGAGGAAACAAGAAGGACATCAGATATGTTTCACAGATCTGTGGGGACTCATCATTGAAACCATGTTACATGAAAAGGTACAATAGCAGCACCTTTCTCTTCAGATTTGCATATTTAGTGAATATAGAGGTGAGGGCAGACAGTAAATCAAAAAACGGTTGAGCCTGCAGGGACCTCTGGAGGTTCATCTTGTTCAACAGCCCTGCTCAAGCAGGGTCAGCTAAAGCCAGCTGCCCAGAATCATGGGCTTTTGAATATCTCCACAGGTGAAGACTCCATAACTTCTCTGGGCAGTGTATGCCAGTGTTGGACCACCCTTACAGAAAAGGGGGTTTTAGTTTGTTTGTTTTTCAGATAGATGCCTAAAGCACATGCCATCGTGGTGTCATTCTTTGTGTTTGTTGGCTGTATTATGCAGTTCTTAACATCACATCTGGTCCAGAAAGGGTGGGAATAAAGAGAAATAAGAGGAAGCTTATAGTATGAGCAACTTTAAAATGAATTCACGTGTAAATATTTAAATGAAAATCCAGCCGTTCTTTTAAAAGAGCTGCACAGTGTGATCACAAACACAAACCTAAAGACAGTATCTCTGAGTTGTTGATGGGATTATGTCACCCTGCAAACATTTCCACCAAAAGGCCCTGTTTTAGTATTTGTGACTATTTCCTTGCCAATAGGCCATTTACACTTAAGAAAGAGAAAACATTCCCCCTATAATACAAATATCTACACACACGTCCACATTTCTACTGCCTGAGCACAGCACAGCGCGAGAGAGACTCCGTGGGGCTGGCTCAGCAGGGAGCTGTGAGTGTCCCTGCAGTGCCACAGCCCTGTCCCCTGGACCGGTACCACCCGAGGGAAGCCCAGTGGCACAGCCATCCCTCCAAGGACTGCTCCAGCAAGGGGCAGCACCTGCAGCTCTCCTTTGAGGAGGATCTGAACTCAGCACCCTCTCAAGCCTTGGCGCAGCTCCCAGAGTGTTCTGCCCTCTCCACCCTGCCTGACTATGCAAGATGCTCCACAGCAGAAGCAGTAAGGGTCAAGGCTTATTAACTCTGTCCGAGGTTTGGCTCTGACGCGGGTCTGAGGAAAAGATGATTTTCTGGGCAGTCAGGGCAGGGCTTACTCTTTTTGAATGAAATATTTCATGTCAAGAGTGCTTTTCAAATATTTCCAGACATTTTCCTGAAATACTGTGAACAACAACACTTTCTTCCTGCCATTGAAATCTCAGGGTTTTTTCAGCATATGAACTTAACTTAGGACTATTTGTGTGCTGAAGTGCTGGGCTGGGGAGGGTCAGAGATAGGGATAATAGCACCTCTCTGAACTAAACTGGTGGGAAACATCCTAGTTGGAGTCCGGTGTGCACTGTGTTGTCAGAGCCCAGGCTTAGATGTAGTGGGAGGCTCTTTGTGTCATCTAACCATCCTCAGCTATTGTCCTTCTTCAAAACAGGAGGACTGCCATAAGCTCACAGATCAGCAGCAGGCACTAAATCAGGGTCAGAATCCCCTGCCCATCTACCTCTCCCTCAATGTGAAGGATAAAATCAGCGACCAGGATTTTAGAGGTAATAATACTCCAGAATTGCATTTAACATTTAATCCTAATAAGGATCAATTTAGGACTACGTAAAGAAATCAGTTCAATGCACAAATCCTCTAAAGGGCAAATCCACCTAAGGACAGAATTTTAATAGTTAAATTTTTGAACATCTTACTACGTTCAGCTGCATTCACGATGAAAAGCAGGATGATGGAGGACATTGTCAGGAAATTACCTGCTAAATTACCTCAGAAATCTAAAGTTTGTAGAGAAATTTAGATGTAAGAGGCCAATTCACTCTTCATGTTCAACACTGTGAAATGTACAGTGAATAAATGTCTGTTTGCAAAGTGTGTTAGTTAGAAACAAGCCTGCCTTAACTTGGCCGATATCACATGTTTTATTCAACTAATTTGTGCCTCTGCTGCTGTAATCAGTCTTGTACTTTTTCTTTCAGAATGGGTGGAATTCACCCCTTATGAGGTAGGGTTCCTGAAATACGGTGCTTTCATTCGTGCAGAAGATTTTGGTAGTGAGTTCTTCATGGGTCGCTTGATGAAGAAAATCCCAGAATCCAGAATCTGCTTTTTGGAAGGTAATTTGCTGCTCTGTGGAAATGTAATGTAATAGAATATAATCCACTCCTGTGCAAAATCCTCTTTGGAAAGAAAGCAGTTAGTATATTTTTTTATCTGTGAGGAACAGTATTTGTTAAAATATTAGAACTCATAACAGGTCACTATCTGCAGGATTTTTTTATCTTCTCTGCAATTTTATTCAGCTGAACAGATTTATTTCATTTGCTACATGGTTATTCTTACTGACGTGAGGCCTTCACAATACTTACATGTCTTTGTCAGCAACAAAAGTTGTGTAACATTGCCGCTAAGTTAAATCATCAGTCTCTTCTGCAACCTGAGTCTCTAAAACACAGCCTTTTACCTACAGTGTTCCTGCGGCAGCTAACCCTGATTAATCTTCCAGAACAAGACTTCCATTTCAGAGTGCAAATAGTATTTACCTTTTTTCCCCTCTTGCATAAGAGCAGAAAAAGCAGTGAGGAAATCTTTTTTTTACCTTTACAAAAGCGAAATTACCTCATTGTTCTTCCTGCTTCCACCAATTGCATAAAGGAAGTTTCAGGGGGTTTTTGAGAAGTGACAACTATTTGCCTGTGTGGGGTTTTCACTACAGCTAGCGGTGAGGTGTGAGAAAGCAGTCACAATCTCCCCGTCCCTGGCTGCAATGTCAAACAAGGTACCCCGGTCTCCCCTTTGGTGGTCAGAAATGCCAGCAGGTCACCAGCCCCCTTCCTACACCTCCCACCTTGGCACTTTCTTCTTCCCTTCTCTAGAGTGATGCTGGGACATTTGTGTCCCTGTTCCCTGCCAACGACCCAGAGTCCTCTCACTCAGGCAGTGTTACTTACTTCAGTGACGCAGTTATTTGAAAGGTTTTCAGCAAATTGTTTCACGTCACAGCCCCCGAACAGAGCAAGGACTGACTACACAGGTCCAGCAGCTCTTTCCGGCAGGGCCGAGCCCATCCCTCTGACTGCGGGCTGGCATTGCCAGGTCAGGCGATCACCAGGCTGCTCAGGTGTAGCCTCTTCTGTCCATCACCGTGTTCTTCCCAAGAGCGTCAGGTTTAGTTCTGCAGTTTGGAGGGTTCAGGAAGGCACCGTTGCACACCCGGCACAGCCAACCATACCAGGTAACGGTGTTTTCTCAGCCTGAAAGATGATTGCAGATAGGTGGCAGTCTGGACTGCCATCAAGTTTGCCACATCTGTTAGCAGAAGGAAGAACCTGAAAACGTTGAAAATGCCCTAAACTCTCAAAAATCAGAAAACTAATCAAGAGACTCCTACATTTATACCTTCTATTTTAAAAACTTTTAAGTCAGCTTCCCTATTCCAAGGGATATTAGTGTATGAATCTTGAATGTTTTTTGGTTAACAATCCTGCATGATAACTGCGTACCTGTAATAGGATTATGCTCCAAATAAAACCTTTAGAATTACGAATGCCGGGAACTTGGGGAATAATAAATGTTGAGGTCAGGTAGAAAATATTAAAATGAACTTGACAAAATGTTATTTGCCACATAACAAAAATGAATGTATTCACAGATATACCGAAAATGCTACCAGTCCTCTTAATATATTTCAATAAATTAGATCTTTTATATACATTATGGATTCATATACCTATTTATAAAGATAGTCCCTTTTATTTGTGCACTAAGATAACGTAATGAATAAAGTTTGCTAGAGAATGCAGATGGTACTGGAGGTCATTGTGAATGAAAATGCTTCCAGGTCTTTACCGGTTTACTTTCTGTCAAATTTATCCTATCCCACAGGAATCTGGAGCAGTGTATTTTCCTTGAATCTTATGGATGCTTGGTACATATCTGTTCATTCAGAAGACTTCTGGCACAAATGGACCCAAGACAAAATTACTGACATAGGTGGGTTATTCTTATACCATTATGTTATTTAATTTTATCTTTTTTTTTCTTTCTTTTTTTTTATTTTTTTGTTTTTATCCTCTGTGCTGCTATTCTTTCACTGAATTTTTCAAAGCCATTTTGGAATTCCCTCTTCAGGGATTCCTGTAATCCACATGGAAACTAGGAAGAAATTCATGTTATATATTACAATGCGGCAATCATTTCAGTTGTCTGAGAAACGAATCCACGGGATCTGTCACAGGAAAAAAAAGAGAGAATGGCCCTCATATGAGCCATTTTCAGAGCACAAGTGTAAAACTGGAGACAAAGATCCCTGTAGAGTAGGAGAGGCTGGAAGCCTCCCCTAGCAATCCACAGTCTCCCTGTTCCCCTCTTAGAAGTTGGAGTATGGCATGAGCCTTCACAGAAACAAGAGCAAACACCATCCTTGCATCTCTGGAGTCTACAAAGCATGGATACAAACTTCAGCACTATTGGAAATCATTCCAAACTAGCCATAAGGGTGAGATTTGCAAAACATACTACCAAATTAAGAAAGATCTGCAGAGTGGGGTTTCAAGGAGAAATACACAAGACAGACATACTACAGAGAAAAAAGATGAGAAGGGAGAGAAATGTAGCACAAAGGGGGATTTATTTTATCTTCTTCCACTTGTAGGGGGTAGTTTCTGGTTGTTAAAACAAGGAACTTGCATTTGCTAGTAAGGAACATTAATTATGTTTGTGTGTTTTTTTATGTGTGTGGCTGAGAGAGAAATTGTAAGAGTAGCAAAGGAAGCCAGGGTAAGTGCAGGATATTGTAGTAGATAGAATCATAGAAAAGCGAAGAAACATACAGTAGGTGAGATGGACTCTTTTGCAGTATAAACAAGGCCTTTACCACTGTGGAATAAGAAGAAGAAATGGATTTTTCAAAGCTCAGCTGAAAAACTGTGAGATCCTGGAAATAAAAAGAGAAAGAAGTCCAATTTTTGCCAAACATGTTAAAACAAATAATGATTGCACAGATTGACATGAACAATGAAACCACATACAAGAACTGTTATTTTCTTGTGCAGATGATGAAACCCTATTCCCTACAAGACCAAATGAGCTGGATACTCGAGTGGTTTGTCCCACTGACAGCTTTTCAGATATTTTCCGAGACATTGCCATGTTACGGCCAGCAGCTTCAGAAATCCATAACTTCCTGAAGGGCCTCCAGATGAACAACAACTACCTAGAGAGCGAGTTTTCCAAATGGAAAGGTGTGGTAATAGCAGCCTGCTTTTAGTTATATTTTAAACCATCCTTGTGAAAAAGAAACAATGCTTAGGAGATTATCAAGCCGACTGCCTTTTTGTTCTGTTCCCATCCTCTGATAATATTTGAAAGTGTCAGCAGGAGACGCTTCAAAAATAAGTTCTTAAAACTTTCATGAAGTCTGGTGACTGACAGATGAGAAAGATCGTGATTAGTCAACCAGCGCATGTCTGCTGATAGGCCAGCCAGCCTGCACTCTTGTGGCATGGCCCTTGTGCCATCGTACGCTGTCTCTTGCCGGGTCAATACTGAAGGGGTGTGAGAGGGAGCCCTGTTTCATGTTAACTTTTTACTTCTAAGTAAGATACAAACTTTGTAACCGCATTCCCTGTTACCCAGTTTGGGAATTTGTGTTCAGTCTGGTACCACATCTTCTGTGCCCTATAGTAGATGTGTGACTGTTCTTGTAGCGGGCAAGGCACCAAACATCTTTAGTCTTTAGTATGTTGCAACAGTGAGGTGTCATTTTAATCTTTTCCGTATTAAAAGAAAAAAACCAAAAATCCCCAACCTGATCAGAGTCACACACAAAACCAGGGGATGGAATTAACTCTTTTCTCCTGAGCCCCAAGTTAATCCCTCTTAATTAGAAGAAAGCCAAAGAAATTGCAGAGTAAATAGGGAAAAGAGGAAGTCGGATGAGGAACTGAGAAATGACTGAACTGCAGCTATCAGCTATATAGGTAGGTCTAAGACCCAAGAAAAGCTGAATTCTCTTTTTGTTAACAACTGACTTTCCTCAGCACCTTTCTTGCATTGAGCACCTCCTCTGAAAAAAAAAATAAAAATGCTTCTTTCCTAGACTGTGAGCTTGACTCTCAGCCCAACCACCTGACAGCAGGAGCAGACTACCTCGTCCTGATTGATACTGCATTTGCCTTCGCTACCAGTTACCCACCCCTTATGAGACCGGAAAGGAAAGTGGATGTCATTTTGCATTTCAACTACAGTTCAGGTTCCCAGACAGGGGTGAGCCTTGTACATTCTTCGTTACTGATCTCTCTGTTTCATCACTGAGTTCCCAGAATGGCTGATCCTCCACTCAGAGAAACTTTTTTCCCCAGTATCTGGGAAGTATAAATAAGCTAACAGTTTACCAGGATCACATATCTGTATTGAACAGCACAAGTGTTACCAGGAAATAAGCATTTAGTAAACTGAATCTGCCCATTTTTATGTGTAAATGTGTTTTAGCTGATTTGAAGGCAGTTAGATGTAGAAGGAATGAAGCTAAATGCATTTAAAAATTGTCTAAGCCTTCTCAATGCAATCATACATAGTCTTATGCATGGGAAAACACACATTCAGGACAATACAACTGTAACAGTAGAAGGGTTTGATGCAGAAGACCAGATATGCAAATAAATGCAAGCACAGTTTGTATTTAAAGCTTTGAATTCCTTAGGAATAAAAAGTTGCCTAAAGGCAGTATTTTCAATATCTAAATGTAGGATGTAGATTTTCAGAGACGTGGGCATGTGGACCCAGATCCATCCCACTTAACTCTGGCCTTCCAGGTCTTGGCTCTGTATACAGTCTACACCTACGTGGGGTACATGCCATAATCTGTCAGAACTAGGCCCTTACCCCACAAACATTCCTAGTGAAATTGGGTTTTGGTCAAATTCCAAGTGCTTCCCTATGTTCTGATGTTTTGTTTTGTTTTGTTTTCCTATTGTGGCAACAAGCCCCTGAAAGAAGCCTCTAAATACTTCGCAAAACAAGGAATTCCCTTCCCTACAAAGGTGCCAGATGATCAGGAAACCCCACATCTGAAGGAATGCTACATTGTTGGTGACAAGGAGAACCCCGAAACGCCTATTGTGATATTTTTCCCTCTAGTGAATGACACCTTCAGGGACTACAAAGCACCTGGTAAGTTTACAGTTACCCATCAAATTAACAGAGGCAGCGGCTGCCTTCTTTCTCTATTTTACTGTAGAAGATCTATTCGTCAGATGAGGCTGTAAACACAGACTCAGACCCTCTTTGCTTGGATCTGAACCATATCAAGAAGCTGAAAATATGTAATTTTTCCTCAACAGTAGCGCAGCAGCTGGGATCAGCCTTTGGCACATATGTCCCTCTTCAGATTTCTTTTTGTCTTTTCATAGGTAGATTTTAGAGTTTACTGATAAAAGTATATTCTGTTTATCTGCAGTGGCAGAAATTAGCAGGGTTATTTCCTCTCATACTTGTCATCCTTTCCTGTTAGAGAATGCTCTGGGGAATCTACGCATTTTATTGTTTAAAATAATTTCCATATTTACAGTTAGGCAGACAACCTTGAAAACAAAAGTGTGAACTAGCAAAGTGATGAAAATATAACGCTGCGCCATAGTGAAGTGATGAAAATACAACGCTGAGCCATGCTGACAGTTTCTGTTCACTTCAGTGAGTCCTACCTTGGAATTTAAAGAGTTTCAATAGCAACATTGCCAGTCACTTCAAAACAGATGAATTCTAAGTCCTGGTACTATATACCACAATGTCATATCACCTCTGTTCAAGCCAAAAGTTTCAGTTACTCCTTCTCCAGATGATAAAATTCCTAACTCATGCTGTGAGAACACTTTTTTTTCAATCACTTCAAAGCCCCACAGTATACTGAAAAACAAAAGTTCTAGGCTGGTATATGGTATATTAAATTTAATAACAAAACAAATGCAGAAACTATTGTCCCAATTGTATTAATTCTTTTCCTTTTTTTTGAAGCAATTCATAAAAAATCATACGGTACTTTTGCTTTGCAGATATTTTGGATTGAGTTCATTGCACATTTGAGGCATACAACTGGGGTTTTGAACAGTATTCAAACAGTCTTAAGGGTATTTATGCAGGTACACATACCATTCTACTCCAGCTCTTAACACAGATCAGTTAACTGAAAGGCTGGTTTCTGCAGTTGCCCTTTGTAGAAAGACTTGGAGAAAGGAGAAAAAGAGAAAGAATGAGAACAGGAACTCAGAATTAGCTTCTGTACTGCTCTGTGAGGGAGTTTGCCTCCCCTCTCCCCCCTCAATAATTTCCAGAACCCAGGGATGTTGTGCCTAACTCAGCTATCTAATAGCAGGTGTACATCAGATGATGCGTAGATGCTACACGTCAACATCAATTATCAGGGAATCTAAAAAGGGGTGTTACTAGGTATGTAGAAGATGTATATGAAGATTTGCATGCTATCTGCATATTACATACACTTAAGGCAAGTCTGTGCTGCCCAACCAGTTCAGTTGGTAGCTGCCATCTGAGACTAAACGGAAAGTGAGAGAAAGGGTCCTCGCTGGGCCCCCATAGGTGAAGTCTCAGCTGAGCTGACATGGAAGGCCTTGGCCCATGCCATTTTTTGGGAGGGCTGCCACCTTGCAGCTGAGACCTGACCTCCATAGCAGCAGGATGGATGCTGCAGAAGGTCCTGGGAGACTGGGAATGGAGGTCTGCCCTTTGTTAGTGACAGGCAGAGATCAGCTTAATTTATAATGCTTCTCCACCCCCCACTGCCAACCAAATATCCCAGCAATAAAACACCTGTGGAGGGAAAATTCTGGGTTGTGACCCACTATGTGTGCATGCCTGAGAAACACCCAGACCCTAATTGGGTTTTGCTCATTAACAGAGTGATTTTTTGTCCCTTAGGTGTGCGACGTAGCCCCTCAGAGATGGCAGAGGGTGATGTTGATGTTGCCGATACCTGTGGTCCATATTACATAAACAATCTGAGTTATTCAGAGGAAGATTTTGACAAACTGGTGAACCTAAGTTACTACAATGTCCAGAACAATAAAGATTTGATTCTTCAGGCCTTGCGTACTGCTGTGGAGCGGAAAAAGCAGCATAAGAAAGAGCAACCACGGCAAAAAACACCCGATGGCGATGGTATGTGTGTGCCTCACAGAGAGGGAACCCAGCACTTGGCCAACTGCCCAGCGCTAGGGAATATGAAATAAAATATCTGAGTGCTGTTAATGAAGAAAAAAAGGAATTTGATTAGGAAGTGAAGAAAAGCCAAAGAATGCTAAAAATAGCACTTCGATTGTCATCAAAAATGCTAAAGCCTGTCTGTCAGTGAAGGGAATAAACACAAAAACCCAGAGCTCTTCTGTAATGAATTAATGTGCTTCCCTCGTTGACAACCTCAGGAGCGTGGCTAGGTGAGGCTGCGCTCTGCTCGTGCTTGCAGAAGTGACCTTTCAGGCCAAGGCCAAAACGCGTGGACAAGGAAGCGTGAGGAAGTTTATGTTGACCATGTTTGTGCTCTACCTGTGCTATAAAAAGAGAGGATTGTCAGTCCAGAAACGCAGCAGAGAACAAAATCCCTTGTCTCTCAAACAAAACCAAGAAGCCCATTTGTGAACTAAGGAGTCTTTGTGTGAATGTAAATAAATATTAAACTTTCTATAATAAAACATTTTTGGAGTCAGAGTTACAGCAAATTAACATTTTTCACAGCAAACACATGTTAAGGCCGTTTCTTTCAGGTGCTTCTTCCTCTGTTAGCAAGACAATTGAAGACGACATGCAGACTTATTTCAGAGCCGCTGAAAAATTATCGAATAAGAAATTATGCCTGCTCCAGACCTATATGTGAACTGCCCCAGGATCCTGGGACCCCTTGAGTTTAGGATTACATTTAAGATCCAGCTCTACAAGAACCGACTCATGCTAATTTCTTTTATTAAGCTGCACTTAAATGTTATCGATACATACCAAAGGTTTAAAGCTTGAACGTTTTTGAGAATATTACATCTGAAAAGGCACAAGAAACACAGACAAAGCAGATCTAAAATTGTATACCTAATATCACCCACCCAAATGTGATTTTTTAGCTTGCTGTAGAGTACTGCAACTGAAGTTAACAGAACATTAACTTTCATCTTTCTGACACTTCGGTCATCACGTTGACATGGCTTCTTTCAAGTAAGCAGCCTGGTTTTTTGACAGGTGGAATCCCAGGTCTCCATTGATTCCTTTTCTAAATTAACTTTTATTCAATGCTATTGATTTATTCAGTAGACATCTTGTATCTACAAGCCCATGTTCCCTACAGGCTTCCCTGCTCCTCAGTTCTGCAGTAGTATCCTTTGTCAAGAGATGTTGTTATTGTGGGACAAAAATGGAAGCCTTACAAATCCCTTTGCCCTTAAGGTCAAGGGTCTCCTCCTTCTGGTGCACAGAAACGTAATCGTTCTGTTACCACTCAGGTCAGTGAACGCTTACCTGTGGTGCATGCTACAGGAGCCCATACAGCTCCTGTACGGGCTATATGCCCAGGTTTTACCTCCCACAGGAACAGGAGAGCAAAGGCGGCAGTCATGCTGATGCATGCTGGATCTCATCACAGTATGGGACGGGATGCAGCCAGAGGGCACGCCAGACCTGGGAATTTGGAAGCACTCCCAGGTTCCCATATACAGTTAGAGCTTTATTGTCTGAAGGGCAAAAATTATCCCACTGACAGCAGGAAGCATCTATGCAGGAAGTCTGAAGACAAGCAGAACGAGGTGTGTGACTGCAAACACTTCCCTGCCCTTCCTGCAGCTTTCCAGCAGCCACGAAGGGGTCACAGAGAACAATGAACACTTTACCTCATTTCAAAAAGCTAACATGAAATAATTATTCAATGTCTCTGAGTTCTCTGTATTCCACAAGAGTACAGAGGAAAATGTCAGGGCTGATCAAAGAGGTGGAACAGCTTCCACACAAGGGGCGAATAGATAGGGAATCCGCAACCTAGAAAAAGGACAACAGGAGTGAAAGGCAGAGAAGAGAGAGATCTACGAAATCTGGAGTGCCCTGTGGGAGCTGAACAGGGAATGACTGTGCGCTTCTCTTCTAACACAAGACCTGGAGGGCATCAGACAAAACTGGCAAGCAGCAGGTTCAAAGTTAACAAAGTAAGGTAGTTCTGCACACAACATGTAATTAAGTTATAGACCTCTTTACCCCCAGTGTTGTTGACAGAAGTTTAAAAGTTAAAAAAAAAAGATTGGTGCATTCACTGGAAAATTTTTGAGGACTGAAAAATACAAAGGCTCCGTATCTGCCTCAGTCCTGCACTGAATCATCAGTTCCCAGGGGCCTGGGAGGACAGTCTGAGACAATATTGTACCTGCCCTCTTTCCGTGATGTCACTAAATACTGGATGCACCAAAGACAAGTGGGAAAGCGGCCTCACCCCAGACTGCAGTACTTACATTTTCCACAGCTCGGATATTTTTGTAGATAATAAATGATCAGGAGTAGTCAGAACTCCTGAAGATGTGGTAATCCAAGACTCATTTAAAGGAAATTACTGAAGTAACATGGAGAAGATGTAAGTAACTGCAAAGATAACTTAATTACCTATGGATTAACCTATGGGGAAAAGTAATGAAAATGAGAGGAATGCAAAACCAAACTATAAAAAAGGGATTTTTTTAAAAAAAAAAGGAAGCCAGTGAGCAAAGCCCTACACGAAATGGTATAAAATCTTTGACTCAGCATGGAAATTGCAACAAAAGAGTTGCAAAACACGTGCACAGCCCTAAATAAAATGTAAAGCAAGGAACCAAGAAAAGGCAGAATGGTTAAATGCTCTGGACTGAGCATTATTAAAGCCTAACATCTGTTCTTTGAGGAACAGCATGAGGATGAGGGAGATGGAAAGGGCACATCTAAACCTGCTGATGTATTTAGAAAAGAGCTGGAGCATACAAAGAAAAGGTAATATTGAATATGTAAATTAGGAGGAAGAAAGGTACACAGCTAACAATGTGAATCAGTAGGTGTGCTGGACCAGCAAAAAGGGATTTAGATAAGGATGTTGCAAAGGAGCCAAGTACATAATGTGCAACATGAAAGATATACTTACACAGATTCAGCAAAAAATCCCCCCTCCGTTTTTTTTCTTTAACTGGGAGCTCAAGCTTTTGTTTTCTAACTAGTGAGGGAGCACAAACTAAAGTTTTCCTGCAGAAAAGAAGTATTCATTTCACTGATTTCTTCAATGTTTTAGTGAATATGGTATTGTATTCCATTAAAATCTCTTGTAAAATCAATGGAAAAGGCGATCCTTCCAAATGGCTTAACACAATATCAAGACCTAAAGTTAAAACTAATGGCCCTGTCTGCTACACACGTCCCACAGCAATATTTCAATGTTCTACTAGGAATTTTCACTGTGTCTAAAACAGTTGCCCAATGTCGTAGCTAACCCCTGCGCCTCTTAGTCACACACTTCTTTGGCATCCTAAGACAGCAACCGTCATCAGAAAAACATGAGAAGCATTTGGGCGATTCTATGTTGAGATCGGAGTTGTCAAAGCGTTTCCGGATTTCATTTCAAGGGGCCGAAATTTTAGCGCGGAAGAGCGGCAGGTACAATTAACGTCCAGAGGCGCACTCCTGTTTTTTTTTAAAAAAAAAAAAAACAAAAAAAAAAGAAAATCCTCTGCTTCTGAAAAAATAACAACATGCCCCTCAAAAAGAACCCCAAACCCACCCGATGCCAAGGGAATATACCACAGGGAGCGGCGCGCCGCCCCCGCGCCGGGTCCGGGTCCGCCCCCCCGCTTCCCCCCCCCTCCGCCCCCGCCGGCGGCTGCGTGCGCGGGGAGGCGGCGGGCGGCAGAACGGCGGGGCGCTGGCGGCGGCGGGATGTTCAGCTGGCTGGGGAAGCAGGGCGGCGGGCGGGAGCGCGGCGGCGCCGGCAGCGACGTGGTGCAGACGGTGACCGGGGGGCTGCGGGACCTCTACCTCCGCAAGCTGCTGCCGCTGGAGGAGCACTACCGCTTCCATGAGTTCCACTCGCCCGCCCTGGAGGAGGCCGACTTCGAGAACAAGCCCATGGTGCTGCTGGTGGGGCAGTACAGCACCGGCAAGACCACCTTCATCCGGTAGGCGTCGTTCCCCCACCCCCGGGGCTGCGCCGTTCCTTCGCCCGAGGCCGCCGCCGCGCCCGGCCCCGCTCGGGGAACGCCGGCCGGCGCCCTGCCCGCCTCGCCCCCGGCGCCCGCTCGGTAATACTCGCTCACCTCCTGCCCAGGGCGTTCCTGCTCTGCGAGAAATAACCTCCTACGCGCTAGCAGCGCAGCCCCCGGCCCGTGCGGGGCAGCGGCCGCCCCGCCTGGCCGCCCCCTACGGCGGGCCGGGCCGGGCCGGGCCGCGGAGCGGGGAGCGCCCGTCCCGGTGGAGGGCGGCTGACAGCTCCGCAACGGGGCTGGCAGGGCCGGCGTCTGGCTGCTGCCGGCAGCCTGGGGTAGCGGGGACGCGGCCGGTGTCCCTCCCGAGGAGCGGGGCTTACCCGAGAGCCTCCCGTGCTGAGTCGAGGGTGGGTGCCGCTCCCGAGGCTGTTACGTGCCCTGTAACTCTCCTGCCAACTTCCCGTTTAAGAATATTATCTCGATTTCGTGTTCTGCTGAGAAAGTGTAACCTCGTTGTCTACTTCCTCTTAGCGTTTTATTTTTTAATCTCTAAATTGTTTCAAAGGAAAGATAGGCACTTCGCGTTAAAACGGCATGACTGCATCGGCCATCACAGACAATTTAACTTTGTCTCCTCTCCTTTCCCAAAAGTAGTTTAATGTGTAGATTGGATGTGAAAATAAAAAAGAAACTCGACAACAGTTTTGGGCAAAAAACCACACGGTATCTGGGAAGTCCTTTTTTTTCCCCCCCCAACTCTTTTAGTCAATTGCACTAATAAGGCAGCTTAACAATGTTGCTGCTGTTGTACTATTTTCTCTTTCCTGTCTTCCTGATTGCTAAGTTTGTTAGTAACTGATTTTAGGAAGCTGAAGTGTGCCTCGGGTATTAGGAGCTTGTGAATATTTTGCATATATTTGAGTGTGTTTGCCTCTCATATGCCCCTTACAAATCAGGCTAAGATTACACAAAACTCTGCAAAAGACACTGAGGGATCACTTGGATCAAATTTTTACCTGCTTATTATATCTGAAGTTCTATAGTCCTTCTACATTTTACAAATGTTTCTCTTTCGGTTCCAAAGGTTACAGGCAGACTTGTCATAACACTGTTTTCTTTTTACAGTGCGAAAGACCTACCTTCCTCCTTCTCCATTGAAGAGCGATGTTTACCTTTAACTCACCTGAGAGCAGTTCAGATGTTTACAGAGCTAATCATGTTTCTTTTCTGGTTTTACAACTAGCTAATTGAAAGCTTAAAATTGAACTTGGTTCTTTACCAATTATTACTGAATTCCTGCAAACACTTAAAAGTGGCTGATTTGGGTTTTTCTAGCACTTCTTTAGCCGTGCTGATTCATTTTCTTCAAAGGTACAGCTTTGTTAGTCTGTATATATTTCCAGACAAGTGTTGTTACCTGGCTTATGGACAGGGGACGGTGAGAGCATGGGTAATACAGAGACAGAACGGTCCCAAATACGTACGTACCAGAACCTGTTCTGCCTGTCAGCTGAGTTGCTGTGTCACTTGCAATTCATAGGAAACTTTTTTCCCCTCCTGGAAGAGTTTGCCTTGGATGAGAACACACATTATTGATTTATGGACATTCAACTTTTCTGTCCTTTACAGTTGCCCATATTTGACGGGAGTGCAAGTCAATATCGCGCTTGGAAACACTGATATTCCTTGTAATGCCTTAGGTGTATTTTTGGTACTGTTGCTGTGTCACTTGTTATCACCTTAACCGTGAACTACTCAGCAATAGGGTTGACTGATGCTAATGTACAGTCTGAATGAGAAAAGAAGTATTGCTTATTACAGTCATTTCCAGCTTTTTTAGCATTGATCACTGCTGGGCGAAGATGCCCAGATAAATTTGACAGAGGTAAAGTTTTCAAAGCTGTTTTCTCATGTGTTTTACTAAAATATCTGACTTCTACTGTGATATGCCCTTTTCTTTGTCCACTTACCCCTTTCTCCTGGCCTTATTTTAGGTAGATTGCAGAGTGGTTTAATCCCTTACTCAGTATTGGAGAAGACAAGAATTGACTGTTGAGCCCCAATCAGTAATAGAACAGCTGTTACTGCTTCTAAAGGACCACAGTCTGACATCACCATGATGAACATTCATTACATCAGTGTTTGCTATAGAATAGGTAGTAATTGGCTGAATCAGCATAAGAAAATGCTCCATTCAAGATGGGCAGCAACTTAGACAATAGTGTCACAGTGATTGTTAGTCACCAATTTAGAAGAGAAAAAGAAAAGCAAAAAAGAGAAGTGCTTATATGCTGAAGACAAGATTTAGAAGAAGAAATGGGAAAATATTATAGTGTCCCGGTCAGCCACAAATAAATTTCCCCTCTGGTAGGCTGAATTTCCCATGGAAAAATGTCATATACTCTCAAGATTGTTATAATTCCAGTTTTATTATAGATAGGTTTTCTTAGAATGAAGTTGAACTATATTTTTTCCCCATTAGCCTTTTAACAAGCAAACATTATTTTAAATCTTAATTAAAACTGCTTTTTGTTCCACATTTCTCCGTTTCATAGTCGGGAGGGCATACTAGAACTACTTAAGTGTTGCTATTAGGTTTATATGTGAACATAACAATTCTGTTTAGCTGACAAATATTCATTTGGGATTTACTTTGATTTAGACATTATCGTGAGAACTTCACATTTTCATACCTCTGACACATCCACATCCACCCAGTTCCTTCCACTAAGTCTTCATGGAAAACGCTGTTCTAGCAATGACTGAATGTCCCTGGGGATTAAGATATGCAAACAAATGCTTCCAGGTTTCTAACAGCTCTTCTGGTTTTTCACTTGATGCTGTTTATCTGCTTTGCGCTTGGAACAATGCAGTGAAACCGGCCAGTTTCGCTGTCTAAGGTGTAGCGTGGTGATACTCTTTTGTTCAAGTATCTTACAATGCTGACAGTTCAAACAAATATATCCAGGACCAAATGTTAATACTTGTCTGATTGTTTTTAATGGGGTGGGAAGATGGATGACAGCCAAATGCTTATCTTGCATGTGAGCTGCTTGGCCTTGCAGCTTCTGTAATTCTCTTCATTTTGCCTGGCTGCTTTAGAGAAAGAAGTGGGAAAAGGAGGGACAGGACAGGTGAATTGTAGTGTATGAAAAAGAGATGGGAGCTGGTCAGTGCGAGTTTGTAGGTGCTGACCTTTTTCTTTCCTTCTAACAATGAATTAAACTTCTTGTCTAATAATGTTTAACTTGTTAATAACTTTTCCATTTTAAAAGTGTAAGAGACTGACTTTTTTTAAAGAACTTAACCAAGACGAGGAAAAGCAGAAGTAAATCCCTCAGCTTGCCAGGCTGTGCTTTTACTTTGCTTACAGGTATTACTCAGAGGTTAAAATGGTAAGCTTCCTTCTACTTAACTCAGGCAGAGCTGGGTTTTGTGAAAGCACCCTTTTTTGTGCATAGCATCTGGAGCCTGCAAGTAATATGCAATCGTTTGTACGGCAAGAACAGGCTGCATCTATTTCTTCTGGCGGTAAAAGGCCCCTCTTAATTTCTTTGGGTGAAAGCTGGAACTTCTTTGTTACTAGCTCTACACAAAAGTTTTATTTGAGTTATTTAGAGCAGAATTCTTAAACTAAAGCAAACGCTTGCTAGTTTTGTTGTGTTAAAAAAAAAAAAGGCGTGAAGGATTTGGTGCAGTGTGCAGTATGGAGGTGAGCAGCCTCATGGAAGGAGACTTTTGTTTGGCTCCCCATGCATCACACAGTATCCCTGCCCAGTGCTGCTCTGTCCAGCTCACCTGTGTTCGTGGGTTAGTATGGCTTAGCTGAAGCATTTAGACCTCAGATGACTATCAGTATCCACAACTGTGAGTAATCTTTGCTATCTCTGGAACTTAGTAAGCCAGTTTCCCATAGTCTGGCTATAGATCTTGCAAGGGAACATAGATGAATGTTTATTGGCAAAGCAGAAAGGTTATAGCCCAGGTAAAAACAAAGGGAGAAGAGTCAACAGGATGTCTGTTGTTTGATCTAGAGTGTCTTTGGGACGTTTGCTATTTTTAAGCATTCTTCCTGTGAACCTTTTTGAACTCCCTCTCTGTTAAAAGTTCCTGAGAAGAGCATGCAGTTGCAGATGCTAAAAATCCAGGTATTTTCCTGTGTTAATATAGCATACTATACAAAAACATTTACAACTTTTCAGTTTACAGAAGACTGCTCATCCTTCTTGTGTGGCTAAGTGAAACTGATATTTTCATGCTGAGAGGAAGTGTGATACAGCTTGTACAGCCAGTGCTCAAGAACTAGGGTTTATTTTAGTCTGTACTGATTCTTGATGTGTGACTGTGAGCCAGTCTTAATGGAAAATACCTGCCTTGCAAAGTGTTTTCTGTGTCTGTTGAATAGCTGCACCTGGCTCAGCACTGTGACTGTTGGGTGGGACTTGGCATTTGGAAGGAGATCTTGCCTTTCTGGATCGTTACCACTACAAAAGCCTCATTTTTAAAGCTGCATCTGTGACATTAACTTGGCAGTATCATTGCAGTTCAGTAGTGCTTTATTCTTGCTTAGTCATTTCCATAAGCAGCTAATCTGAATTTGCACTGTTTGAGTTCCAAACTGAAAATACAGATGTTGAAAATCCTGAAAGGCACTCCATACTTCCAACTCTTTGTAAATTGTTACATGTGCAGCAACTTCATGAGCAGGCCATGAGATTATTTTTCTTAGCCATCTAAAAGACCACCACTGCTGAATGTCCATAACCATGCCTGGCAGGTTCATGATCTTACAATGGATAGCAATTATCCTGTTACCCTGGAGGTGTCTTATCCTGTATTCAGATCCCGTCATGTAGTTTTCTGTGGCCTGGGATCTGGGACTTCTCTCGAATGCATTTGATTTTAGTACAGTGTTCTTTACTGCTGCTCTGGGAGCTTCTTGTCGCATGTATTGCCACCTTATGACTTGCTGCCTCTGTCAGCAGAAGTCTGGGAATGACAACTCATATCAAGAAAAGAACTTAGTTATGAGTCTCGTAGAGATCCTTTCCCTTCTAAAGGAAGGGCAATGACGAGAAGCAGAATTGAGAGACTTTGAAGTAGAACAGTTTATTGTGGCAAGTTAAAAATCTTATTTTAGAAGTTAAAAGTATAACTGATCTTTCAAAATAAACGCTGTGGATAAGTCCAGTCTGGCTTCAGTGAAAAAATGGTAGTGGCTCTTGTGGGTCAGCCATTGCATCCTGTTTTAGAGGGGTCTAGTCTGCAGTGGAGTTCGTGAGAAGGCAGGAACACACTTCTGTGTTTCAGGTGAAAGTCCTAGATTTCTATACATAAAGGGTTCAACTGCTGAGGTATCAAAGGAGTCTTGTCTTAATTTTGATACATGCTCTACTTTGTAAAGGTGAGGGATATGCTGCATTATACACTCCTGCATGTGCAAAGAGGTTTGAGTGTTGTTTTTTTTGCTTTTGGACAAGGGTTAGTTTTATTACCCTGTTACTGTGCATTAGGTACAGCTTATTCTAGAAGTAGAACAAACCACATGGCATGTTCTGGCATGACTATTCTTATGTTCCTTCTTTATCAGAGTTTTTTGTATTTGGGGGGGGTGGGGGGTGGGGGTGTTGTTTGTTTGGAAGCAGAAAGCTGCAGGAAATCTCATGTAAATAACTGTTCTATGTTTTAAGCCTCCCAGATCATAGGTTGAGCTGATTGGAGCCAGTTTGCTAAGGCTAGTGGAAAAAGATCTTTGAAACATGTAGTATATATTTAGTTCCTTAAATTCAGCTTCTCTGTACTGATCTATAAAGTCTGTGAATGTTTGAGTATTGAATTTAAAGACAAATAGAGATTGTTCAGAAAGTACAGATGCTTTGTAGACTTTTTTTGCAGCAAAAGCAGCCTGCAAGTCCTCTCAAATTAGTATTTCCTTATGAAATGATAGCAGAACAGGTGTAGTGCTAGTAGATTAAGGGCCAGAACAAACCTATTATTCAAAGACATGTTAATATAGATGTCCTCAAACCTAACTAGTGCTGTCATTGGATGTAGGACCATCACCTGTGCCTGAAGAATTCTTGTTCAAGTCCAGCTTTGATTTTTGTAAAAAGTTAAATAACAGTTGGTTAAAATTGCAGGTTGTGTTTGTTGTTTGGGGTTTTTTTAAGAACTCCAGGATGACATGGGAATGATGGAATTAATAATTACTGTATGACTGAAGTTGATTAGAGATTTTAATGCTCTTACAGCATACTTGAAAACAATTTGGTCTGAGTCTTACGGTGAACGTTTTCAAGGTGTTGCTATTGTGAATGAGGACAATAGCACTCATTCTTTAATGTTAAGCAGGCTGGTCTGCTCCTGTTTTTTGAAAAGTGGCAGTTGTCATAGCATAGGCTAGAGAAGCTTTGTAAGCTGGAGGCTTGCTTGATAGGGTTGGAGTTTCTCTTGCTTCTCACTTGCTATCCAGGAAAGGATGCAGATGAGCTTTTTCTGTAAATACATGCTCCAGTTCTATTAAGTTTTAGCATTTAAATATGCATGCCCTTTGAGTCCTTGTTGTCTGGAAAGTCAAGACTTGGTGTATCAGTCCCCTGAGTATGTGCTGCCTAAGTCTCCGAGTAGATTACTCAGAGGGAGATGCAAGATGGTTTCTGTTGGTGCAGCACTGCCTGACTTGATGCCTCTTGGAAGGACATTACTTTTAGGCCTGAAGTTCTGCAGGTCTGACTTAGTTAATTACTTTTTGATACATGGGTCAAAATAAAAGCTCTTTTCCTTACTCCCAAACAGATGTAACTGTATTGTCTCGTAACTGTGTTATCTCTGCCTGTGGTAAGATGAGTTAAAGTTAGTAAAATCATACACTGTAACTGAGTTCATCAAAGGGTTAGATATGTAAGCAAAGTGACGCTGCTCATGTGGTGTTTCAAACTGCTCCCTTTTAATATCAGCAGCACTTGTGTAGGCTTGAAAACACAGAAGCAGCAATGTCTTGTAATGTAAGCTACAGCACTAGGATCGTTGGTAGAAGCATCCGCTTGAGTGGTTCAGGTACTGTGGTTGAGGGAATACTTTTCACCCTGTTTTTGTAAAGGGATTTACTTTATTTATGCTTTTACCTAGTCATTGTGAAAAACTGGGATTCAGTTTTGGGGTTTTTTCCTAGTTAACAGAAATAATGAAATGCAGGGAAACTGATATTTTATTATTCTAGAGTGTGTATATCCGTGAGAGTTTTCAAGCAAACTGTAGGTATTTGCTTTTGCCATAGCTCCCAGTCATTCATTCTGTTACTTCATGTATTCTCCATCTCCAGATACCTGCTCGAACAAGACTTTCCAGGCATGAGGATTGGTCCAGAGCCTACTACAGATTCTTTTATTGCTGTGATGTATGGGGATTCAGAAGGAAATGTTCCTGGAAATGCCCTAGTTGTTGATCCTAAGAAGCCGTTCCGCAAACTCAGCCGCTTTGGAAATGCTTTCTTGAACAGGTGAGATCTGTTTGCTTTCTGTCTTTTGATTTTAAGTTTAAATTTCTATGTGATACCAT
Source organism: Burhinus oedicnemus (assembly GCA_008921705.1). Taxonomy (NCBI): domain Eukaryota; kingdom Metazoa; phylum Chordata; class Aves; order Charadriiformes; family Burhinidae; genus Burhinus; species Burhinus oedicnemus. The sequence goes on along the minus strand of VFFE01009221.1, from coordinate 410,634 downwards.
CTTCAAGTATCAATGTTGTTTACTAAGTCTTTTCTGCTGTGTTTGTTTTGAACAGCATGAAATAAGTATTCAAATACAAGCAGGGGCAGTGGCAGTTCAAGTCAATAAAAAAAAAAGGCAGTACTAGGTAAGGTAGCGCTGGCATAGATGTATTCAGTTCTCTGAACAGAAAATCATTGTTAAAACCAGTTGACAGAAAATTGGGCACAAATTCTACTGCTCAATAAAACTGATAGATTGGTACTATTATTAAAAACTACCATCCAAAAAAAGGAAAAAAAATTCCCTTTGATGTTGTCTTGTTCCTTTCCACTGGTCTCGGAGGTCTTGGTATAGCCCTTTAAAATTCTGAATTGCTGGGATATGTAAAAAGGCCTAGAAGAATGAAGAATTTTTGAATATGCCTTCTGGATAAATACATAGTCAAGCTGTTAAGTGTTTAATTTTGACTAGCTGGTCTTCAAGCAGCCCCATAAACCAGGATGATAGTGTTAGCTTCTGGGTGGCTGCTGTGTATTTTGCCAAAAAGGGAAGAGTTGCTAAGGGGCTGTGAATATTGCAGCTAAGTAGCAGGTTAAATATTTTCAGTTAAAAGTTATTAATAACTTTGTTAGCATTGTGTGAGCAATCACCTTGTTTTCTTCCTGTATTTGATGGTAGCTTCACATGGAGGCCTGGATTTGCAAGCCAGTTAATCTAAATTGGTTCTCTTTTAACAATAAACTTTCCTGTTTGGCCGATAAACACTGGCATATGTGTTAAAAGTTCATCATGTACAGTCTTATCTCTCGCTGTGCTTATTCACAGAAGAAAGTTTATAGCTGCTTATAGTTGGCTTGGCTATCACTTGCTGAGAGATAAGAATACATGCTGTGGGAATCTGCAGTCAAGTCCCATTTTAAATAATAATTTGTGGTTCAAGACCCTTTTCTGTGAGATTATTGCTTAAGTCCTGTCCTCCAGACCACTGTTCTACTTCTGCCTTTCCCCACCAGTATGCTCTCTATGAAAAGTTAATACAATTATACTGTAAATGGTGTCTTGCACAATAGTCAAATATTGACACAGAACATGTAATAATACTAACTGTTTAAATGAATAGCTTACATAATTTTTTGGCTAAATTATCTGTCTAGCTAGTTGTGTCAGGTCCTGAATCTTAGGCAAGCAAGATTGATGGCTAAAAAGATGTATATTCAAAGTAACCAACTAAATTATTCCAGTTCTTTTGGTGACTGTGATATTGTTATATTGCAGTGCTGTAAGTAACCTTATCTTTCCCCAACATTCACATTTGCTCCCTAGTTTTGCAGCGGAGACCTAGGTTCTTATGTTCCCCTAGCACTGCCCTCAGTCTGCCACTGCGCTCATACTGCTGCTTTTTCAAAACTGTCAACTCATTTCTCTTTCCTACTTTACCTAATTGAAAATGTCTTAGGCTTTATTTCAGTATCTTTGAGTAACTTCTCCCTGTCTTCTTTACCTGCAATCATATTACATATTTTGCTTCGCTTTTTCTCATTTGCCATACTGGCAGTAACAACGCTTTATAACCAATATTACATTTTTCACTCCTGCCTTAATAGATTTCTCTGTCTTTTTTTTTTTCTTCTTGTTTTTATGATTTCACAATCCTAGTGTTTTGTTTTGTGGACAAACTTAAGGTATTACTTTTACAAGGGTGTAGACACTTAGACTACAAAGTTAAGTGTCCTTTTTATCTAAATGTAACAGGAAAGGAACAAGTGACTGAGGTAATAGAGAAACTAAAAGCACATGAGAACACAGTAGCACAATCAAGGCTTGTACTTGCTAATTAGCCTCATTCATTTATGTTACCTTGCCTCTTCTTTCCATGACCATTTCCCCTGTATCTCACTGCTTGTGATAGAAGTCTCTGTAAGGCTTCTGAGTGTAGAAACTTGTCTTTTATTTCTCTGTATACTTTTAAGAAAAGTTGGGGGTGAAGGTGACAGGGACAGGACCTAGTGTGTTAAAGTAAGTGAGGAAAGAATATTGCAGTATACCAGAAGATCATGGAAATAAATTGGTGCTGCTGAGAAGAAACACATGGTCCTGCTGTATTCTAACGGGTATCTGAATGGACACAAAAATTACTGGATTCTTCGAGTCATCCAAAGTTATTCTAGAAAAAAAAAAAATAATAAAATCAACAGATGATTTGTTGATTTTATTTTTGCAAACTGTAACTTATTTTTGCAAAGGTAGTCTAATATTGCTGGTTTTATTTAGTAGTTTTATAATAACATGACAGTATCAAAGGTCTAACGTGTCACAAGCAGTTACACACAACTGCTTAACAACAACTAATAAGCAGTTACAACAATTTGCACAATTATTTTTTCAAAGCTTTTTTTGTGAAGGCCTGTTGTCATTTGGGTAGATTATATATAATTTTGCTTTTTTATGAGGCAGAACTTAAAATCGCACTTCATACAGGTCATATAAGAAATGGTGGTTCAGAGCCAAATCTCAATGTCAAAAAGAGAAATTCAGATAAAACTAGCATTACAGCTTTAAGTTGTCTGAAATATTAGTTTGATGTAACTATTTTTAACCCATCTGTTGTCTTTAGATTATGGATATATTCTAAAAGCTACAGCCAGTTAATTCTGAGTTTATCCTTCTATATCATATCCTTTTCCTATATACTTTCCTCCTCCCTTTGCCACTAATGACTACTGTGAAGACTGCAATGTCTTTCCATTTGAGGCCTGTATTCTCTATTTTATTGCAGAGCCTTTTTCCAGCTGTCCCAGTCTAGGCGATGCCTAAGTCAAAATACTGCCGTATTGTTCAGCTGAAATAATGGTGCCTGTCTTCTCATGAGATAGGCCTAGAAACATCTTAGTGATACTAAATGAGCGCTGGGCTTTCTAAAGTGAAGTAAAGCAGTAAGGAAAAATATAGATGAAACCTCAGTCTTTACACTCTTTCAAATTTATGAAAGCTACTTCATGTTGTATGTACTAGTGATGTATATTTTTGTAGTTGTTAACATGGTCAGATGTATTTTCTTTGTCACTTATGTGCGTCCACTATGCTTCCAAAAAATGCATTTGCTTTTACATAGTGTCTCCTTTAGCTTTTGGAAAGTTTAAAAAAAAAAAAAATAAATATTCTTTTCATTCAATAATACCTCACTGCTCTTTCAAAAGCATCTCATAAGCTTGTAGAAAATTAGCCTGAGTGGAAAAGTTTCTTCAGGATATGCAGTATTTTCCATGCCTGATGTTCCACTAAAAAACAAAAACAAAAACAAAAAAAAACAACAAAAAGAGCAGTGCTGTTTCTTACCGGGCCAAGATGGCTCCTGTTTCCTTATCCCCTCTTGGGTTTCAGGGAGAGGTGTAGGTGATGCTGCCGCTTCCCTTGTACCCAAGAAGGGATGCTGTGTGCTCTTGTTACAGGCTCGTTACTACAAGGTCACCTGAAAAACCAAGGTGAAGCAAGGTGTAAGGATTTTATTTTCTTCCTGATTTCCTTTGAATCATGTGGCTCGTTATCTGTCCAACAATAGCTTTGAAATTTTGATGTATCTTACATTCTCTAAATACTTGACTGCTTGAAATCTTCCTAACTCAGATTATCTTTGGTTGTAAAGTTCTTGTTTGACCTTGGCAGAGTTAAAATTTTCCTGCCAGTGATACCTTATTTCTTGAGCTAGTGCGCCTTCTGAAGTGATGGGTTAACACAGGGCGGCCATCTTACGGCCTGAGCCTGCGGCTTAACCCTGTGCTTGGGCCACCTCTGGGAGACGGGCCTCTGCTCCCCGCAGCTTCACAGGACGAGGGTAGGTTGCACCGTCTGCTTGTTAGCACGGTCTTCAGCTGCTACCCGATAAGAAGATTAAACTCTTACACAAATCTCTTAAAGGCAGTTTATGATGAAGGGAGGTGAGGTTCTGCAGTCATGAGCTAGAAGCATCGGAGTAGCTTGGATGTAACACATGAAGTGTTCTTCACGACTCTCAGCAGCCTCGTGAATTATTTATTTTTCATAATACCACCATTATTTGCCTGCTGTCACAGAGGCAGGAGGTTATTGTTTAGAGCATGCTGTGTGTAATTTGAACTCTCGGTTCTTGCAGTGTGAAAGCTTTTGCTCGGTTTGTGGGAGAGATACTGTTGTTTTCAGTCCTCCGCGAGCCTCACTTGAGGAGGGTGGTGGGATAGAGATGGGGACCGTTCAAAGACGGCCAGAACAGGTGAGAGGGTGACTTGCCAGTGACTGGAATATAAACATATCATCAGTATGGCTTTCTGCCTGCTTCCCTTTTCTTTTGAATCTCTGAATTCGGGCAAAAGTTGGAGTACATGAAGAATTGTTTCTTATGTATACCAATTTTGGTCATAGCAAAATGTTTGGTTTATGCAGTCTTTTTAATGTTGCATATATGGACCATGTTGTCAGCTCTTGCAAAATTTGGAATTTTATCAGCACTTAGACATACGGTTTTAAGGTTTTCCTGTGTGGTGTTCTTTTTTTGAGAAGCTCTCTGCATTTTGTTTTCTTAAACATGTATGGTTGCCAAACATAGGGGTTCGTTAGGACTTCGAAACCTTTTTTTTTAAAATCTCACTTGAGTCTTTCTAAAAGCAGATACTTAAAGGGGAGCTCTCAAGGGACAATCTATATGTGAGCTAGAGCTATTGTTAATGGGTTTTTTCTCCTTTCCTGCAGGTTCATGTGTTCTCAGTTACCTAACCAAGTACTGAAGAGCATCAGCATTATCGACAGCCCCGGCATTCTCTCTGGAGAGAAGCAGCGCATCAGCAGAGGTGAGTTGCAGGGCTTGAAAACAACCGAGCTCAATAACTATTTTTGCTGTACTGGACAAGTCATCACCCTAATCTGTTGAGGGCCTGTTTTAGTGGTATTGAGTGGTAGTGTGTCTCAAACTTTCTTACTACAAGGCCTATTAAAACCATGTTTTAAGGCTGGAAGTAGGGTTTGGAATTTTTACTCTTGAAAACTGGTGGGGTTGGGATTTCTATCGTTCTACTGCTATGGCTGCAAATGGCTATGGTTGCATGGTCTGTTGACTAATTAGTGCTTTGCTCCTGAGAAAAAGCCTTATTTCCATCATTTTAATTGCTTTCCACAAAGTAATAATGAATAGGCTCTTATATATAGTATTGACGTTCATGAACGAAGAAATGTTTCATAATAGCTATAGCTCTCCAAGCTGGTCATGTTTAAAAACTGGGTTTCAGCTATAAATAAGGTGCTTTTATTGTAGGCACAGCTGCTAGTGTTGCTTCTTAAGGTTGCTCGGTCATGCCATAATAGTTGAAAAGAGTTAAGGTAGGAGGAGGAAGAGGGATTGAGAGGTTTTTTTGGTTTGTTTTTTTTAAATAAAATGAAAATTATATGAAGAACTGAACCCTGTTTTTAACATGCTCTTTAAGAAATTAGCCTGTCTTTGAGAAACTATTAAATAAACCAGCATGGTGTAAATAACTTTGTTCTTTGATTCCTTCAGCTGCATTTAAGTACATGCCAAAGGTTTCTGCGGGGTTGCAAATAGTAGTGATCCGGTGTGTGGCTTATGCTACCCTCCATTTTCAGACCTTTGCTTAAGAACTGGAAACTTGTGTGTTTTGTGTCTGTAGGAGGGGGAAGTAATCAGTTCTTTAACATAACACACCTGGGATTTTCTGAGGAAATCCTGGAACAAGCACCATATATGGCAGCTGTGCAACCATAGCCTTGTCTTTACATTGCACTGACAGAATAAGAGGCTAACCTAAGACTGTCATCTAAACTATGCTTGCTTAGTAAACTGGTCTGCTAGATGTTTCTGGGTTCTTTGTTCAGTGTCGGAATGTGTTTTTTCTCCTCTCTGTTGCTCACATAGTCATGTAAAGCATTTATCATGGGGAGAGCTGTGTTTTCCTATACGGGATACATTGGTGAACTAGCAGAGATGAACCGCAATGAGTGCTCTACGTCTTTGTGAGCAAAGGCTTGAATGTTGCCAAACCAGATGAGTAAAACAAATCCTGCAAGTTGATACTTTTATTTCTAGGCAGAAATGACTAAGTGTATAACTAATCGTCTTTAATCTCGTAAGATGTCCACAAAATATTTAAGTCTTAGTTTACAGAGAGAGTCTGATTAAAATCAAAGATGGTCTTACATCTCCTATTTCTGCTTCTCCATTTTGGATTCCAGCTCCCTTTTTCCTCCACCAAGTAAAACCAGGCTCATCTTTCTCCCTCTCTGCTTCTTAAATCCAAAGAAAATCATGCTTGGCGGCATTGAAGTATCTGCTGCCACGTCCATAAGAGTATGGAAGTAAACACGAAATGAGCAGAAAACTAGAGCATCATATTAATATGCACTGAAAAAGTGAGCAATTGTGTGACAAAATTCAACACCAGGGATTGCAGTGGAAGTCCCGGACTTCATGTGTGGGACAGAGTTGTGTTTCACTCCAGGTTATGTTTCACTGATAGCCTTGTGTTGCATAAAGGACCATGGCTCTTCACTGCCATCTAGAATTCCTGTTGTAATTTAACGAAACATACGACTGTTTTCCCTTTATTGTTGAAAAACTCCATTTCTTGATGGTGTGTGCCTTATCAATTGTTTTTATGGCCTAGCTGGCCTGCCCTCTGATATGGTAGACTTTTACCCAAGTTGACAGTGCTCAGTCATAAGAGTTGAGGTTATCTGTTTCACAGTCTTTAACTTGACTAGTTTGCATTTCATGATTTTTTTTTCAATGTGTTAAGGATTGTCTTAAATATGTAACTTGGCATAGTTCTTTTATCCCAGATGTGGTTCTCCTGTATGCTGTTTAGCTTCAACCAGTGTGGTTGTACCATAAATAAGGGCTTGGGAGTCAGCTTTAGAGCACTGTTCTCTCTGTGCCCCAGGTTTGCAGGGCAACTGCTGCCAAGATTTAAGGTTTCATATACTTAGGCATCAACATACAGGAAGTATCTACAAGTCGCTGTATGGACCTATTGCATGCTCTTATTGCACTCGCCCATGTCTGAAATATTGCATAGTCAGATACATTTCCTGTATATGACTTTTGGGCTGCTTATGCAGTTTCCATACAGGTGGGTTTGTGGAGTACAAACTTGACTTGTCCTGTGGTACTGCACATAGCAAGGCCTGTCTGACCTGCTTCCTGAAGGAGTCGGACTGACTTCAACATATTTATGCTACGAGTCTGATTTAGCACATTTTGAAGTTTGAGTTGCTTAGATTATTTTTTAAATCATTGTGTGCGAGTGTAAACTTTTGTTTTTCCTATGAATCTTGCTGGTATTTTCTAAATAATACATACAAGATGAGATTTTTTTCATAATCCAGTAATGGAATGTGACATTTAATAACACCTGGTAGGTATTCTTAGATGCTTTCTGTTCTACACATTATTGGTGTCTGTTCAGATCTGAGTTTTTAAATTACCTTTCTAGAAGTTTGGCTTGTTTCTAACACTGGTGAGCAGTAACTTTTCTTATTGGTGATGTTTTAATGTGTTTGATGGAAGAATAACATTATAGGACCTCAGTGTAAAACCTTCACCCTTTGCTGTTCATGTTTTTTTCCATCTTCCTGTGAGCAACTGCTTAACTACTTACCTATGAATGGATGTAACATCTGCAGAATGATAGAATTTTAACAGATATCACTAGGATTAAGGTGAAGTCTTTGAGACCACCAAAGCAATCGAATGTTAACTTTCAGTTTTAAAATGCAAGAAAACAGTAAAGGGACTATGTAAAAATACAGGATATGCATGTGTTATTTGTAACTCTGGAAAGCATCCACACCATGGATGAAGGAGCTGATTGCCTTCTGAAGGGTCAAAAATATACGCAAAGTGCAACATTCAAAGCTGTCTCTCTTGACACACCTTTCCCACTCCTGTTGTTGGCAGGAGGATGTGCCAGAAGCTTCCTGCTTGTCAGTTCAGGGCCTGCTCAGGTGGCTGGAGGAGAATGTGCAGACCTGTGACAGGATTGTCCCCGATCAGACAATGCCCGTCCCTGTGCTGCTTCTGCAGCATCACTGGTGACGTTCACAAAGGCCAGACAGAAATGTGCGTATGGTCTGTAAGATTTGGAAGGAACAATGAGCGTAAGGAGAACAGGAAGGTGAAGCAATGTCTGGCAGGGTATGGGGAAGAACTGCTTTTAGAAAGGGGGGAGGGTTGGCTCATGATTGAGTGGCATGAAACCAAGGATTTCCAGAAGCATGGGGAAAAAGCTCAGAGGAAAATGGAGGATATTTGTTAGCTTGCATTTTTAGAACAGGAGCTACTTAGAACTGAGAAAATTACTTGTGTTTATCTGGCTTGTGAAAATGTAGTCATGGATAAAGTAAGGTGATGTATATAGTTGCAGCATTGCCTCAGGCTTTCCCTTGCAGTGAGACACTGTACATTCTCCTTAGGATTAGTCCACCAACAGGAGTGCAGTAAGAGCGTTATCCAGGAGTGCTGGATTGAGACAGGCTTTCATTAACATAAATGGAAACTTCCACCCTGGACCACAAAAAGCGCATCTTTCCATGTGTGACTGAGCTCCCTTTGAAAGACAGGGACTGTTCAGGTGCTCACCTGTGGCAAAGCATTAGAAGAATGGCAGATTGGGGAGGGGGTGAAGGCTGCTTTTGTCCACGTCCAAATTGTGTGTTGTAGCCTTGGTTGTGTGGTTCTTAGACAGCAATGGCAGGTGGGATCTCTCCAGCACTCTGCCCACCCTGATTCATCTGGAAAGTGGACATTGTTCTCTGAGCTTGGAGGGTCCTCATTGCAGCATTCATCTGAGAGGTGCCTCTCTTCTGCTGTGCCAGTAGTGCCAGCCCCAGGGGTTGAAGAACGGGACACTCTGCCTGTCTGCGCTTGCAGAGGATGGGTGGAGCCCATCAAGCCTCCCTAATTGTTTTCTCAATTGCAAAAGCTTTGGGAGATGGTATTAGGGCAAGCTGGAAATGATCTACCTTGGGCCTACAAGGGAAAGCCTACTGTTTGTTTAAATCTTTATTACTAACTGGCACAGAAAATTGACCAGCACTCGTACTGCCTGATTGCACAGCTGTATCTTTGAGTATGGCTGGTGGCTGTCAAGCACAGGGCTGGTACTTTGCCTTGTGCTAATAACATGTGAGAGCTCATGCCGATTCCTCTTATCAGTGTTTCTAGGACCGGTAACCATGTGCAGTCTCTTTCCAACTTTTTCATCTCTTCCATATTGTTCCATTTTGTTCTTCTCTTTGGTTTCTGCTCAGTCTGTTACTGATGCCCAACAGTTATGTCTCTGTTGGAGGCAGCAGCTTGCTCCCTCCCTGCAGCTTGGGACAAGCTCTGCAGTACTGCTGGTGGATCATTGCTTTCCTCTGCCCCCTAGCTGGGTACAAGGGTGACTTCTGACTTTCTAATACGCATTTGCGAGTACATGTTGTACCTGGTGAGACACTGATCCTCAGGCTGGATATAACTGCTGACATCAGTCATTGGAACAAACCTTTGAAGAAATACTAACAATAGAGCAGCAAGAGGCTGAGAGGTATTAACACCAAATTTTTTTGGTCAGGTTTTCCAAACTGCTCCTTGTTGACCTAGTACTGCTCGACTCTGAAAGCCCTAATCCACACACGTGTACTGTATATGACAGGATCCTAAATGCATTGTCTCAGTGGTGTCCTATGTTTCCTTTCAAGATCATTGCTTTGACTGATGGGATAGATCTGCATTTTGTTGTCTGTGGGGACAGGGTGGAGAAATCATGATTTCAACCATGTGAAACCCTTGGCTGAAATATTTAACCATATATCACTTCTCTGTAGTTCAAATATACTCTAATGTGTAACCACTGAATCTGTATATAAAATACATTCACTTCTAATGACAAATTTTAATTAAAATGAATAGATTTTTTCAGATTTTTTTTTAATGAGGTCTTTTTCTTGCCAATTTTCAACAAGCAGACTTCTCTTGCTCAAAGCAAATGCTTCATTAATGTTTAATTCATATTTAAAATTAATGTATTGGTAATTAACATATACTTGTTGACTGTACAATTGTTTTTGCAGTTCAAAATCCATCATATATGTGGTGGGAATTTATATATTTATTTAACTAGCCTTATAAGTCACCTCACCATTTGTTGAAAAGTTAATAGAATTTGACTTGTTTCATTTTGCAATTTTATGTATTTCATTTCAAGCAGATTTCCTTCTACATGAGTGAAATTGGAGTAGATTATTACGTAGGTCAGATTTGTGCACTGTTGAACTACATTGTGATATGCAAATGATGTACAAGATCTCAGTTCTTCCTTTCTTTCCTGCTAAATTTTTATAAAGATAAATTATTCATACTGCTTTTGATAAGCTTGTTAGTGTAAAGTGAGAAGAGTTCTCTTCGAGATGTTTTGTGCAGCTCTCCTCCTTGCCCCCGCCTTTCATCTCAAGTTTAGCTCTTCAGGAGCTAGTCACAGGAAAGAACAAATGTATGAAAGCACCAGAGCAGCATTATCTGGAAAGGGACGTTTTAGCATTCCTTACAAAGCAATCCTTTTAATGGGAAAGGTTATGTTGGCCTTTTGTTAGTTTGGGTTTTTGTGTTTTGTTTTGGTTTGTTTTTTTTTTTTATAGCCAGTTAATGAGTCTGACCTGCATCCTTTTGGATGCTAATAATACCTTTTTAGCATAGCCTCCTCCTTTCAGTTTGATGTGTCTGTGCTGGATTCTTTGTGAAGTTTATGATCTCTTTTGGGAAGGTGAGGGGCAGGTAACTGGGGACATTTTCTTACTATTAACTAGAATTTCTGGATTTCATTTCATATGCTATTTGTCACTTTTAAACAAAAAAATTAAGACTGAGTTCTTTCTTGTGTTGGTAAATGTGCACAGGTATGCTCCATGACAAATCTTATTACTATCATGTGTGTCTGCTTTTCTTGATGTTGGCCTTAATCAGGTGATTTGCTTTTGGGTTCCCTGTTAAAGACTAACAGCTTCCAAGTATAGTGAATAATGACTTGGCTGAACCAGCATTCTTCTAAGAAGAGCTAGGCAACTTTACAATGTCCCTATACCTTTCATTTATACTGTTTAAAAGATGCTAGGGCAAATGAGGAGTGGTGAAGAGTGTTTTGCTTGTATCTGGACCAGGTGTATGAAGTGTTTGTATAATTGGCTCATGTATGAATAGTCTAAGTGGGTTTTCTTTGCTGGGGGATTGAAGGTTTAAAAGCTTATATTACTCAGCTGAGAAATGATGAAAGACGCCCTGGAGGGCTCACTGGTGGTAACTGAGCTTTCTTTGCTGTTGGCATTTAAACATATGCTGCTGGTAGCAAAACTGTCGATTCTGTTTGGGTTACTTTACACCAGTCCTTGCATTTTGACTGCTCCATCTTTTAGTTCTGATTTGTTTCTGAGAGGAAGAGGAAGGGTGGGATGTCAGCTCCCAGCTCATACCTTGCTGTTCCTTATTCAAACAAGATGAGTCACGTCCATGCCAAGCCCAATGCCACATCACTAGTGGTGACTCTCTGTGGATTAACTGTGTCACTTCTGAATAAGGAGCTCCTGAATACTGTTTGTTGTCTGGACTAGGCTGCCAGCTGTGTTTATGAAAGCATTCAGACAGGTGCTATGAATAGGTTTTCCTTTAGAATGTTAAAAAGTTTGTTTCAGATGATCAGAAAGGTCACTGCTCCTTGTGTTCTGTAACCTGTCACATCCCCAAAGCCATCAGCAATGTAGACACATTACTTGTAAATTGGATCTCTGTTTGCTGCGGTGGAAATAACAGCAAGTGTTGCAATGCAAGGAGAGATGAGTTCAGAGATTGTTTTAAAATCCAAATATTGGTTGCTGGCTTATGTTGGAGTGCTGTGCTTGCCCTGTTTTCCTTGTTAGTACAGGTAGGCAGTGCTACCAAAGTGGCCAGTGTTAACAGTGATGAAGAGAGCTTGTGATAAGAGCCCCACAGAGCTGCTTAGCTTGGGTGCTCCAGTGGAGCCCAAATTCCTGTGAAGAGTCAAATATGATTGTGAGACGGTAACTCACAGCAGCACAAAAGAAATGACATAGGAGATGAATGGCAAAGTTGAAGGAAGGGCAGTGATTAAAAAAAAGGTGGGAATAGCGAACCTGGCCTAAGGAAATGTAGGATACAGTTGTCCTGACCTCATTATCCACAGACACTCTCCTCCAGGTGGTCTGTCTCTTCTTTTCCCCCCAGGTAAATGCTATGATCCCCTTGTTCTCCATCCCCAGCCCTACTTTCTCTGAGACTCGCTTTTCTGAATGGCAGGACTGTAATAGTGTGTTCTTCCTTCAGGCTATGACTTCTGCCAAGTCCTTCAGTGGTTTGCTGAGAGGGTCGACCGCATCATCCTCCTTTTTGATGCCCATAAGCTGGATATATCTGATGAGTTTTCAGAGGCTATTAAGTCATTCCGGGGCCAGGATGACAAGATTCGAGTGGTGCTTAATAAGGCTGACCAAGTGGACACACAGCAGCTGATGAGGGTCTACGGTGCACTCATGTGGTCCCTGGGAAAGGTGATCAACACTCCAGAGGTGCTGCGGGTCTACATTGGCTCCTTCTGGTCCCATCCTCTCCGAAACACAGAGAATCGAAGACTCTTTGAAGCTGAGGCACAGGATCTTTTCAAGGATATCCAGAGTCTCCCACAGAAGGCCGCTGTGCGGAAACTCAATGATCTCATTAAGAGGGCGAGACTTGCAAAGGTAAGAAAAGATAAAAAAACCTGAATTAATTGAACAAGCAGTCTCTTCTGTCTCTTTCAGTGCGTCCTTTATCACCCTTCCCAATCTTTCTCTACATATAAACTGTGTGGTTTTCACCATATGGATTGAATTGTCAGTTTTTCAAGGAAGACGTAGCCATGCAAGTAGAAGCAAAGCGAGACTTGTACTGGGATGCTGCCCTAACTTTAGAGAAGGGATTTGATGCTTTTTAGGCTGTTAAAGCTATTGTTTGCTTGGTAGGGGAGTGAATTTTTATTTATACACTGTGCAGTGAGGTAGTCTTAATGCTACTTTTCAGAGATAAACCACTTCTGTTTTTTTTAACAATAGCTGGTAAGTAGAGAACACTTTGAAAAAGAAAAAAAGGGAGCAAAAAACCACAACGAAAACTATTCACATGCAACCTTCCATATGCTTTTTCGCATATTAATGCTGTAATGCATACTGTCAGTCAGCTGTTGTGGAATGACACTGACTAAATGCATTTATGTTATTTCCTGGAATACAAGACTGATTAAAAGCCTCAGTCTTGCTGAAGCGTAGATACCGATGAATTGGAGAGGTTCTTCTGCATTAGATTGACACTTCTGAGCCTCTCAGATTGTATCTTCTTCATTCCCAGTCACAGAGACACTTGGGTGTCTCTCATTATCCAGGAACATGAGTTATGTGCTGCACTGTAGGTAGCCCCAGTCACTGTTCCGCTTGTTCTCGACTCTGGACGAGTACATGCATTGTGTGCAACTTACAGTTACTAACTAGTGTGTGTGGGCAGGCTGTGTGTGACAACACTGTGTCTATAGGTGACCATTTAAAAGCTGTTTGATTTTTTTTGATAGATCTCTAGTTATCTTTGGTGAATGACTGGATGTCACTTTAAAGTTTTGTGAATTATCACCAAGCTTTAATTACCTGTTTGTAAAACCTTCTGGTTATATTTTACACTAATCTTCAGACTCCCTGCTTAACAACATTAGCTTCATCCGTTCTTTCTTCTCACAGCCTGACTAGAACAAGCTTTGGTTGCCATCTAAAATACTACTTTGCCTGTTTCTCTGATTCTGCAGTGGGTTTCTTTTATTGTAGTGTTGCAGCTGATGTTAGAATAATAGTTAAAAGCACTGCCACACTGCTTGTTGTTTTGAAAAGCTCAAGAACAAAATGAAAATTGGTGATTGAAGAACTATGATTTGTCAATTGGAAAATTGGAAAAGAAGGAAAACTAACCTCAGAATACTTGGGGAGAAAGCTGGTGGTACCAGACAGAAATTCTGATTTTAAAGTATGTTGGCATTTCCTATGCAGTTATCAGACAGAATGTGACTTGAGTTAATGCAGTTGTCTTGGAACACATTTTCATGTGGACTTCTAAGCAAAAATGAAGAGGACTTCCACTTACATTGATCTAAGAATAGTCGTGTGGGGATGTATACCACTTCCTATGTTGGCTTAATTACCTCTCTGGATATAATGATACACTTAGGTTTTTTGTGGGTTTTTTTATGGCCTGAGCTTTAGGGCACCCCATGACAGTTGCTCCTTTGAAAATTCCATTTAAAATCATATTCGTTCCATTTAAAATTACGTTCCTGATCGTGTTGTGTTAAAAGCTGCTATAATAATCTGTTTTGTAGGTGTTGTTCGCAGCTTTCTGCTTTCATTCGTTACAATAGTTCTGGAAGTAGGAAAGTCAGATGGATTGTTTTTAGGTGTTTCTATGTAATGTAAAATATAAAAGGATAAAGGTGAATACAAAACGCTCATAGGCTATGCTAATTAGACAGCTATGGAAGGGGAATAAACTGTTTATCTGCAGGAAAGCAGCAATGTAATCTTTCCTGTGTCATCTTTCTGTCTTCCAAACTGAACTTAAAGTACTGACACTCAAAATCATTTTTTACAGCGTTGTGTGGTATTTTTTTATCCTATTTCTATTTCTTAATCTCTTCTAAAGCATGCATAGTAACCAAAAACAAAAGCAAACTGTTAACTTGCTGTCAAATTTGAGCATTAGCTTTTTTTTTTCCTCTAAGTCCTGTGACTTGCTGTCCCATTTTGAAGATAGGAACTGTTCTTATCTATAAGAAACACATGTGCCTACTTGCAGACCTTAGACCACATAGAATACCCGTGTGCAACTGTTAGTGCTTGTGATCTATAAACATACTTTTCTGGTTTTGATAGAAGTATCATTTTACATATAAGATCCATAAAATTACTTGCAATTACTTATGAACTCTCTTAGAAATATGCTTGTTGGATCTTTTAGAATCATAGAATGGTTTGGGTTGGAATGGACCTTTAAAGGTCATCTAGTCCAACCCTCCCTGCAATGAGCAAGGACACCTTCAATTAGACCAGGTTGCTCAGAGTCCCATCCAACCTGACCCTGAACGTTTCCAGATGGGGCATCTACCACCTCTCTGGGCAACCTGTTCCAGTGTTTCATCACTCTCATTGTAAAAAAATTTTTTCCTTGTTCTGTTGTTCTCATGTCTACTCTATTAGAAAATTTAATGGGTTTATGCAGAAGCCCTGCTTCTTTATGCTGTAATTTTTTTTTCTCCCCTGTAGAAATTTAAATTTATCTGCAGTTAAAATTCATGCACTTATTCTAGGTATGAGGAAGTGATACTGAATGTATATTCTTGTCCATTTTTTGCTGTTGTTCTGTTAACAGTCAAATGTGAAAGTTGGGATCTTAAGACATGCAAAGAAGTGGCTACACCATTTTTCTTTAAAAACAAAAGAGAATTTTTTTTTCCAGTTTCCATTAAGCCTTCTAAATAAGTAAGGAAAGGAATGGGAGAGCATTTTCTGTGTACAGATTATGTGTGAAGTTTGTACAGAACACAATAAGGTGCATTCTGCGGTGTTTTGGTAGGTATTACTTACACCATAGCTGCGTAATCACTCTTTTCTAATGATGCTTTTTTGTGGTGGTCTGTGTTTCCCCAGCCTTTTACTGTTTAATGGTTTGATAGACACTCTTTTTGGGTGGTTTTCTGTGTGTGAAAACTGTATGTAACTTCTGATTTGGCAACAGCTACATCCTTATTTTAATGAAGAAAGGCCTGAGTTTTGTAAACACTTAGCCTGTTGTGGAGCTTAGGAAAGCAGTTCAATTACTTCAAGTTGTGATAGATGTGCATTGCTTCTAAAAGAAGCCAGCCCTTCCGCTTCCCTCTTGTGTGCAGCACAAATATCTGTGTCCACACGATGAACTGGCCAAGTGTACAGTTAAGAAGTAGAACCCGCCATTTCTGCCACTTGGTATACTTGGATTACTTGAGGCATTATCCCATTGCTCCCCACAATAATTGGCAAGGCAAATGGAGTTACAAATCTCTACCACTGAGACAGATGGACCAGTATGGGGGGTGCTCTGTGTACGATTCATGCATGTAGTGTCAGGACGTGGTTTTGGGGCCTTGCTTTTACTCTCACTGTTGGTAGTGATAGAATGCTGTACCATGCTGCTTCTTAAACTGCAAGTGTACATCCATATTCCTTTTAGATGTGTTTGCTTTCTCTCTCCCCCTCAAAGGAATGCTGAAAGCAACAAAAGCTAGTTGATAACTGTTCATATAAACATGAAGTTCCAGAAACAATTGTTGATAATATCTTATCCTTGAGCTGACTTAGGGAAGAATATAATTTCTGTTTCTTTTTATGACCTGGGTGAAGAATGGTAATGTTAAGTGTAGATAAACAGTAGTATTGATTTCAGTTTTGCTGCTTCTTAGGTTCATGCTTATATCATCAGCTACCTGAAAAAAGAGATGCCCTCTGTGTTTGGAAAAGAGAACAAGAAGAAGGAACTGATCAGCAGATTACCAGAGATCTACATCCAACTGCAAAGGGAATACCATATCTCAGCAGGGGACTTCCCTGAAGTCAAGAAAATGCAGGTAAGATGATAGTATTATTTCAGAGGAACCGTAATCTAACTTTCCAACAGGATTGCTGAATTGGAAAAGGTAGGACAGAGTATCTCAGCATTATAGTTTAGGGTCTTCAGCAACAGAGCAGCTGAAGTGGCAATCAATCATGTGTATATTACGGGGTTAGCATGATGTGGAAGCAGTCCAGAAAAAAAAAAACTGGTACCTTGCTTAGCGTGCATCCACTGATACAGGACTATAGAAATTGCCCTGAGGAATCAGACCGTCTGTCAATGTTTGGTCCCTCATGGCAGATAGTACTAAAGGCTTCATCTAAATAAAATGGCAGTGGAAACTTACAGATTAAGGTGGGTTTTGTGCACTAAATGTGGGTATTTGTATTGCTTTTGTAATGCTATCAGATACTTGCGTAGGTGAAGATAGGCATAGTCGCATATTATTCATTTATACCCTACTCTGTTCTTGCTCTTACTGATACTGTTTGCCATTGAGTAACAAAGGCAATGTGTTACCTGAAAAGTCCAACTTAAAACCTATCTCTTCTGAAAATGGTGCCTTTCAGTTTTTTCCTGTCCTTTTGAGCTTGTATTCTGTGAAGAGAGATAGAAGTTCTCAATTTGTACTCCTGTCGTTCATTCTTAAATACCTTTTGTCTCTTGTTCCTCTTTTGAACTTCATGCAATCTTACTACCAACTTTCTGTCACTTTCTCTCGCTATTTCAGTCCTCTGATTTGAGGTGAGTTGTTAGAAACAGAGTATCCTAGGGAAGAACGGCAATGTTATGTTAGCAATGCTTTTCAATTTATTCCTCAAGCCGCAATTTGCAACTTTTGGATCTCAGATCATAGGCTTCTTAAATGGCCTTTGACTTAGAAGATAATTCAACTTGGAAGCTGAAGAACATGACATCAGGAACCTGCAGTTTGGTCTGACCATGGGCTAGTGATGAGTGTGATGGAGAATGCTTTCCAGATTGACACTTGTGTATCATTCTGACAATTTATGTGGTACGCTCACGCTGCTCGTCATAGGTTAATCAGCCAGTCATCACTCTCTAGGGGTGCACAGGTTTCTTTTATGAACTAAAATATTTAACTTGGGAATCAATTATTGGCATGAGACAATAAATTACAGATGAAGCACAAGGCCTTTTTCAGCTAGCTTTTTGCAGGCAGGATTGTTGGAAGTGTTTCATGAGTTAGGTTTTAAAAGGGAGTTGTGTGAAAAAGGTTGACTCTTAATTCCCTTGCCACTTCTCTTGGTGATGGGGAATGAGAGGTGATCACTCGTCAGTTTGGATATTGAAATAAAATTTGAATGGAACTTTATAAAACTAATAGTGCATGTCGCTAAGCCTCAGCAGCAGATGGCAGCAAATATATGCATGAGAGATCAGTCACTTCTGTAATGAGGAGCAAAATGGTGAGGAAAAGAAAATTGTCCCAAAATAGATAGCAGATTTGACCTTTGCTTTCTAAGATTTATTGCAAATCATAAATTTATCCTGATCAGTTGCTGTAAATCAGGTGATTGTGTGTGTCACCTGAACAGTGGTGGTTGTTGGTTGGCAGTTTTCCTCTAAGAAATCCAAAGTTCTGTGTACATGGGCAAAGCCACTCACCTGTGCTTCAGGTTTCTTGGGTTCATATCATTATAGTTCTGATATGTATGGGAGCAGGTCCCTGAGATGTGATTTGTCAAAGCAGTTTAACACCACTTTAAGAGGGGGTTGGGGGAGGGGGGGGGTTGTTTGGGTTTTTTAAGTTTCCACTGTAACTGTCGTCTTGGCTAGCATTTTGCATGTAGAAATCATTTAATAATTGCCTAAAGCATTTTTAATTTTTCAGCACTCTGGTGTAAAACATACGTGGGCTTGTGTTGAAATAGCACGTATCACCTAGTTAAACATCTCATTGAGGCTAGTAGGAGTTTATGAACAAGATGAAAACTCAGCAGTGACCATGTAACTTGTGAGTTCTGGCAGCACTTCTATAAAAACACTGCTGCTGATATCCCAGCTCAGTTTTTCTTTGTTGGTAAAGGACATTTCTTCATGACCTAACCACAAACAAGAAGTTTAATCTATAAAATCAGATCAGTCCTGCAAACTCTTGGATTTATTTTTAACTTAAACACTTGCGTAAGTGCTAGCAGAACTGAGGGCCTACTTGCATACTTTCTTTGATGTTTGGAAGAAAATCACCAAATGGAAAGCTGTTAGGT
Organism: Burhinus oedicnemus; assembly: GCA_008921705.1. Lineage (NCBI taxonomy): Eukaryota > Metazoa > Chordata > Aves > Charadriiformes > Burhinidae > Burhinus > Burhinus oedicnemus. The sequence continues at coordinate 391,734 of VFFE01009221.1, read as the reverse complement.
AACATTCATCCACTGCCATGCTTTTATGCATTGCCGCTTTGAAAATTGTATTGTAAATGTAATTTAATAGACCAGCTCATACACTGTTGCAAAATAGTATTAGTGTATTTCACCCGTGAATTAGGTGTATGACACGTATGCGTCAGCTTTGCTTCTCCTTCAAGAGGGGTTTTGGTTATGGAAACTGCTTCAAAAGATAACAGATTCTTTTAATTTAAAGCCCATTCCTTAACCTTTTACAATGTATTGGAAGTTTTTCTAACTACTGTCACTGAAACCCTTGTCATTGACAGGAGCTGTTGGAGACTTGTGACTTCACTAAATTTCACTCTTTGAAACCAAAGCTAATTGAAGCTGTGGATAACATGCTGGCCAACAAAATTGCTTCCCTGATGAGCCTGATCAGCCAGGAAGAGAGCAATATGCCCACAGAGATGGTACATGGTGGAGCATTTGATGGCACCATGGCAGGACCCTTTGGCCATGGATATGGAGAAGGCGTTAAGGAAGGAGCTGATGAAGATGAATGGGTTGTTGCCAAAGATAAACCTGCTTATGATGAGATTTTCTACACTCTGTCACCAATCAATGGCAAAATATCTGGGATCAGTGCAAAGAAGGAGATGGTGACTTCTAAACTACCCAACAGTGTCTTGGGGAAGATCTGGAAACTTGCAGACTGTGATGGCGATGGAATGTTGGATGATGAGGAGTTTGCATTAGCAAAACATCTTATCAAGATTAAACTGGATGGATATGAACTTCCTGGCACGCTACCTTCCCACCTGGTGCCACCATCTCACAGGAAGCCTTTGCAGACAGCAGAGTGAAAAATAAAAGGAGAAGAATGAGGATTTTGGAAATCTTTCAACAAATGTGTTGAAACCACCAAAATTTGAAATTAAGCTTAGATCCTTAGACCTCACAGCACATTTCATGCAAGTTACTGAAGTTAGAAGCATAGTAGCAGGGAAACGTTCATGTAGTTGTCCCTGCTGACCTTCACTGAGATATGCTTATCACAAGTGCCTTGTATAGATCTATCATAATGTGTGATGGTAAGGTGAAAATGTTTTTGTAGTCTTGCTTCCATGTCTTGCTGCCTTTATGACCATAACGCAGTGTATAAAAAAAAAAAAAAAAAAAAAAAAAAATCAGTGACCCTCACCAAATCTAAATACTTTTATCAACCATAAGTTTCTCCAAACTATTTTAAATAGTGCAAGGAAGCTCTAAATGTTAAATTCACCTGCCTATACAAGGAACGTTTTCTATGCTAGAAACACACTTTAGGCATCCGAGTGAATGTCAGCATCTCTGTAGTTTAAGAAAAGGCAGATATAAAAGGAAATTTTATTTTTGTTCTTTTTTTGTTTATTTAATTTGGGGGTAGAGGAAGAGAGAAGAGTAATGGAGAGAGTCTTTTAAGTGCTTGGAATATGAGCAGACTTGTTTTAAAACTTCGCTGATTATAGCTAAAACTGCAAAATACTAAAATGATTCCTTCAGTCTGTTATCGTGTCTTGTTAGAACTGCTTCTTCAGTTTTATACAGCAATATATACTCAGTATTATTGTTAAAAGAACTGAATGTCCTTTGTTCCTTGGATTTGTCATCTCTTTTGAGGTTTCAGTTTAGCTGCTCTGCACACAATGAATTCCTGAATTGTTCAAAGTGACAGCAGAATGTTTTTGTAAGCTTTAAAAAAAAAAAAAAAATCACATTTCCATTGGAATCAAGCCTCAGTTTCCGTTCAGAAAAGGTGCATTGCTCAAAGTCAGCCTCTTCAAAGCACATCAGATTGTCTCGGGAAACTTTCATTGGTATCAATTTCTATTTACAGGTAGTTATACAGTTATCTCTGTATATTTTTTTATCTATAATATTTTTAAGAAAAATTTTTAACTTTTTTGCCAACATGTAGCTGACAACCACAAAAGAGATTCAATACCTATGGTGGCAGATTTGAAAGATGGAGAGGCTAACAGGAATCTTTACACTGACTGTAATAAATGATAGACAGTCTATCCAGATATTATTCCTTTATTGAAAACAATCCATGAAAGGAATGGATGCTTAATAAACATTCATTTTTCTAACAACACAATCAAAGTTGAACATATCGGCTGCTTACAACTGATTTTTATCAGTACCTTAAGGAAAGGCAAATTTTTGGCCCTGTGAACTTGAGTCTTTCAGGGAGGGCCAGTTCTTTTGTAAAATCAAACTTGGCAGTTAGTTTTGATCTATGCATGTGAGCAGCAATTGGCTTGTATTGCATTTGTAGTATGAAATACCCTACACATCAAAGGTACTGTAGTTTTGAGCACTTTTTCTTTGTGTCTCAGTAAGCAGTAGCAGTAGTGCCTTCTGAGACAGAGCAAACCAAAAAGTGTCTTAGCATCCTTGCAATAGGGGTGGGGAGGGAAGTAGTTTCGGTATTGTCTCCCAGTTAAGATTTTAGTCACAGTTACGTGTTCGCATTTGTAGGTGAACTAAGAAGAGCCTCAGCTGCTTCTTTCAAATCATACATTTTCAGGTTGTCAGTCAGATTTAATACTTCAGATCTTTCCAGACCTCTTATCTTTCTGCATCTGTTCTTTTCTGATGTGAAATTAGCATGAACTTTGTCAGGGCTCTACCATGGGAAAACAATGAAGCTATTTTAAGTAATGACAGAAGAACACCTCTACCTTACCAGGCTTCCAGGCCCGTATCAAGGATATCCTGGCATAGTTAAATTGTTCTTGAGGACTTGCTTTTTTTTAATTCTTAGGTTTTTCTCATATCATTCAAGCATACCAACTTTATTTCTGTTAGACCTAAATTAGGAGCCAAAATAGCCTTAGTGCATCTCTGTGCACTTTAGTAGAGCTGTGAAACTTGACAATGAGCCCTACCTGTGTGACTGTACATCTGCAGAGTAACTGATTTTCTATGTAATTTATTTTTTCATTGAAAAAAATGTAGTCTATAGACATTGCAGGAGTTGTTTAAAAAAAACAGGCTGCAGAAGTAGTAATGTATGCTTGTTTGTGTGTAGTGTCTGCAGTCAGTAACAAATTCATACACTAATGACCAGCCTGACTAGCTTAGCAAGGAAGGCAACCAGGAGAAAGAAAACAAAATCGTGTATTGTGACTACTGTAGTGTGGGCAAAGCTGAGCGGATCTGAGAAGCTGCTCATCTTCCAACTGTCTGCCTTACCTTGCTCTTCGGCAGCACAGGGTTCCAGAGGTGGACCCATGTTTGAGTTCCTACCGTGTGTAGCTTCCAGAGGTGATGCTCCAAATGCATTGGATCCATGTGATCCAATGCCAGTAGAAATATCCTCCTTCGGTGTGAGGAGCACGATAGTTTCTCAGTGACTTGACTTTATCTTTCTAGCTTTATTGGTAGTAAAATGGAGAACACAGCCTTTTCTTCAGTCTCCATGACAGTGTGCTAACTTGGGCTTAGGGGGGGGAGGCAAATTGAAATGCATCATTTTGATAAGTTAAAATATTTTGTCTAGATGGGGTTGAAAAGTTTTGCTTTGGTTTTCCTGTAGAATTTGGAAGGGGAATGCAGGAAGCATTTATAGGAGTAGAGGTGGATTTTTTCTGTTTATCTGGAGGAATAGAAGTGCTTCAGGACTGGCATGCAGAGCTACGTGCATAAATGTATTTCTAGATATGTGGTGCGGTGCGCTAGCATTGTACTTGGTTGATAGAAATAAAGTACATTTCATCTGGACTTTAAACAGCAGTTTCTTGCACAGCTAAACTGATGTAGTAAGTTGCTGTTGCTTAGGGGAAAGGATCTCTTTTCTCACTACTTCCTCGCTTACCCATGGGCCTACTCCATTTGCCTTGCTGGCTCTCTGGGTTGTCACATCCTGCAAGCCCATTCAGTTAGTTAAACCAGCCACACACAACAGTTTGGATAATATTCTGTCCATGTGTTAGAAGCATGGGAAGTGAGCAGGATTACCTTCTCTCATTAAATTGTGCTCTAAGTAGTTATTGGGAACAGCAATACGAGGTAACCTTTGGCATTCAGTTTGATGTTACTAATATCTGCTGAAGAAAGACTAAGATGTTGGATTTGTTGGCCATTTCTATGCCTAGGATTTTGATTACATTTGCTGCGAGACCATTCAAAACTGTCAATAATTCATCCTGTGAAATCAGTGCCCACTGGTGTAGACTGTTGCCATAAACCAAAGTAAAGACTGCTGCTTTTACCTCTTCTCCAACTATTCCGCAACACAGTTTTAATTCCCAACCCTAATTCTGTTCCCACAAAAATTAATTAGAATTTTGTTGTAGATTGGAACAGAAAACCTGGGGTTACCACTTAGAACCACACTACAGGACAGTGAGTCTTTTAAAGCTGTGACAGCTTGAAAATGGTGAGTTTACAAAGGTTTTTAGGTCAGGGTGAGGTCCCAGTTGTTAGTTGGGGATGGTATGGATGTGTGGAACATGGTCTTAAAGGAGCAGTATCTAGTCCCTGACTTTTAGCAACATCATTCATCCCCAGTACTTGAAATGTGCCCTCTTCTCCTCCCTTCTTTCCCTTCACAGCGTGCACTCACTTTGGTGGCTCTTCATACTGTTGGAATTGAAGCAGAGTTCGAAGTGTATGATTTGATGGGTATGTGTAACTTAGCACTGAGAGAATGAACATGAACTTTGTTTTCTACTTCACGTGCTTACCGTTTCTAATATTTTTGTTAAACACTGTGTTTTCACTTCAAAGGCACTCTAATTTTTGAGGGAAGCTTGATCTGTGTGGTGTGCTTCAGTTTGTCCAACTAGGCAAACAAAGTTGTAAGTTCATTATTGTTGCACTTTTATTACACAATAAATTCCTTGCAGATACTGTAATATATTTTAATATGCTTTGTAATCATTTTTAGAAAGTGGTGATAAAAATTGCTGATTTAATAAACTAATATTGAACTACCTGAGATTTTCTTTTGTAAGCTTCTTTCTGGAATGTAATCTTTCAGTGACTAGAATTTTGTAATCCTGCTACTTAAGGCTCATAGGCGTAGTAGCTATTTGGCAAGCTGCTTATTTTCCCACCTCGGTTTATGTATCCATAATAGGTTATGGCTATTTCTCTTCTGTGTCCTTGAACTTGTTGCTGAAATTACTGCCCCCGCCAAGGCTTGACTCCAGAATTAAATTGATTTTTTTAAAAGGAAAAAAAAAAACAAAAAAAACCCCAAAACCCACAAACCAAAAACCAAAAAACCAAACCTCCTGCACCTCTCCATAATTAGCTTTTTATAGCAGAATGTAATTTTGGAATTTCTTCATGTCTCTAAGCATGCAA